>JAJJXE010000014.1:600000-1129476 GCA_022432365.1 Hypoxylon sp. FL1284
AACAACCCGAACATCGGGGGCTCCGCGGTACACGCGGCGATCTTGGATACCTCCTCCTAAGATACCTTTGATTTTTACGGGCGGCACATGTGATTCTTCGACGATCTTACCCATCGTCGTGCTTTTTTTATGAGCAAGTTTAGAAAATATGATACCAAAGCGGGCGTTGGGTGTACTGATATTACGGCTCATGATAGACGATGACACAATCTTACAGAAACTATCCTACAATATTTCCCGTCTTCCCCTCAGAATAATACTGAAAAATAACTATTGAAAAAACTCTTCACGATAAATGAACCCAATCATGGCCTCTTCCGCTCTTCTACATAGTGCAGTAGCGCGTGGTCTCCAATGCAAGGGTCTTGGGGGCGGTGTTGACCTTGTTGCAGCCAGCCCGCGTCGAAGCTGTAAGCTGATTCAGCGGACCAGCTGCTAGGCCCGTTTCTGCGCCGCTCGACGGCAGGATGGAGGACTGCTCTGATAAATTAAGCTGCTACCCCGGCTGGCGAACGGCGGTGCGTAGGCCACGCTCGCTTTGAATTGGCACTGTCTCACAGCACCGCATGTGTCGCATGCTATGTAGATTCCACGCATCTTGTTACATGCGGTGCCGAGACCAGAAACTGTGCAACAATTGCCGAGGGGGTACATGAGGCAGAGCAACTTGACAGGCAATGCAGAACATCATGAAGAGGGTAGCAGAAGAGGAAGAAGGGTGAGTGGGCTCGACTGTCTTTCCGTCCGAAGCTGATATATGCCGCCCATATCCGTCAATACATCCACGAACCTATGACTTCCTTGTTATATTGATGACTTGCCCGACCTCTGCGTAGATGCGCACGGCTGGCGGCACGGCAATCGCCCAGCCGCCGCCACGCGGGAAGCAGGGGAGATCCGCTCTGGCGGCGTGGGCAAAAAAAAAAAAAAGAACCCCGCAGCCCGCGGCCGTGTCACTAAACTAGCTCCCTTTTGCCCAGTGAAAGAGCGCTGAAGAGTGCTGGGCCGCTTCATCTGCATGGGCCGGCGCAGGTCAAGGTCGCCGACTAATAATATATATGACATCGAGTTAAGCCTCCCGGCCGCTAGCCTGTCTGCCCGCTAGGTGAAATGTCGGCGAGGTTGGGCAAGATCAATTCCAGACGGCCCAAGGCACCTCAAGGCAAGCGGCAATACGAAACCGGTCCAAGCCCTGAGGCTTGTTCTCCTGCGTCGATCACTACTATGTAAATTCACCATCCATGATCCATGACGATCGGGTCGGTACCGACGCTTCCCTGCTTCGTCTGCCGGCCGGCTCGCCAGGCGATCAGACGCTTTGACAATAACGGAAGGGCAAACGATCACGCACGGGCTGGCGCATTAGGTCGAGTTGATCGTACAATTCGTCTCATCGCTTGCGGCTCTGGCTACTGCATATCAGTCTCACCGGCTTGAATCCTTTTTGCGAACGCTAGCTTACAGCAAGAGGTCCAATGCAGCGCATCAGAAGCACTGCTCAAGGAGGTAGATATCGTATACCATGCTAGCGTATCGCGTAAAGCAGCAACAATCCTCCTTTAGAAGTCAATACTTCATTCAGCTCGCCTGGTAGGTTAGGTAAGTCGCCCCGACAGACACGGTTACCTCGATGAGAGCACCTTGGCTTGTTTGCTATCAAGAGACGCATGGGTTAGACGTAACAATCTCGGGTACTTTGACATTGTTCGTTACCGACTACTCAGGATTCAACGATAATTTTCCCACTCCTTGCTTATCCTGCTGCGGATTTGTTTCATCTCGTTCATTTTCCTTTAGCATGGTATTCTATCATGATCACAATTAATCCCGGACATCGACTCCCATTTCGGGCTGCTCATTTAGGCCTCCGTCAACTTTGGGGTTTACCCTGCACTACTTGGCAAGTGTTGGTGCCGTGCTGAAAGTTAAGAACCTGCTTTTCAGTCGAGTAAAATGACAAGCTTGATCACACATATACCTAGGACTGTTAAGACCAGATGTCGTCGTTGGCCCGCCAAAGGTAATCGTTCTAACAAGAAGTTACCAGATAATCCTCCCTCCTATACGTTCAGACCCTTCTCCAGCTCTGCTACAACCGTATCCATGATCCTCCTCATGGCGTCCTCATCGTAAAAGGCTTCATTGAAGACCAGATTAAACTCAATCTTGCCCCTGAATATCCAGAAAAACAGGTACGTCTCCTTGGCCAGACACTCGAGGCCCAGGCTAATATCGTTGACCTCCAGCACTCCCCCATCCCCACCTCCGCTCCGATGCAGCGGGCTGACCAGCTTCTCGGCGTCGTCCACGCTGGAGATGTCGACCTCGCTCCGCGGCGGCCCCAGGTCGCCCGTCCGGCTCAGCATCTCGAGCACCTGGACGGCGAACTGCCTGCGCGCGATCAGGAAGCCCCGGCCGAGCCCCGCGGCGTAGAGCGCGCTGTACCGCGCCGCGTTCTCCGCCCACGAGCTGGTCGGCGGCACCATCGCCATGTAGCTGCCCGTGTACAGCGCCGACGCGTACTGCGCCGAGTTGTACGGCGCCCGCAGGTACGGCCGCAGGCTGAAGCGCATCGTGCTGGTGTAGTGGCCCGCGCCGTCGGCGGACGGCGGGCTGCCGCCGGCGAAGTTGGCTGCTGCTAGGGACGCGTGGACGGCCGACAGGGGCGTGATGTTCCGGGCGTCGCAGGCCGCTAGAACGGGCGCCGTCGTGGACTCGGCTAGGCTTTGCCTGATGCTGCGCGTCCCGCCCGGCTTGATGTCGGGGTCTGCGCGGTACGGCAGGCCGATGGAGCCCGCGACGAGAGCGCCGCTGCGGAGACACTCGGCTGTCGCCGCCTGGATCTCCGGCGTGGCTTTCTCGGGGAGCTCGAGGACCTCTTCGATGCTGGGTACCAGACGAGCTACCTCGTCGCCCCACGGCAGAGTGTTGGGGTCCAGCTCGGACGCGAGGGCGTCGAAGAAGGCGTTTAGGAGCTGCAGGGCACCGAAGCCGTCCGTCCTCCAATGTGGGGCGTGCAGGACAAACTGCTGCGTATGCGCGAGGAAGTGCCCTGTGATGTAGGGAGACGGCTTGAAGGTGGCAAACAGCGACTCGACAGTGATGGCAGTGTCCGTGATAATATTCAGCGTCTCGTTCGTCCACTCCTCCAAAGCTTTGGCATCCGGAACGTGGTAGTCCACGGTGTCAGCGCCCGCCGTGGATGCGATGCTCGGGTGTTGGAAACGGAACGCCATCCAGGCCTTGCGCAGTCTATCCCCAAGCCCATCAGCAGACGGTGAACTTGCCATAGTGAAGGAACCGGAGACGGTGATGGACCAGTGCTCCCGACCGGCCGGGTGGGCGTTGTCACCGAGCAACTTGATCATGCGCTCATTCTCTCCCAAGGGTCTCTGCCAGTGCGACGGTGAAACTTCGAGCCAAGGCATCGGGTATGTTGATCTAACGAGTATCAACTGAGACTATGATCGAGACGAAAGAAAAGCCAAATAGCTTAGGTACCTAGGCGCTTCTAGGCATGAAAAGATCGTGGTGCTTCAAATACACCTGAACAAGGAGGATCGGGATTGATGTCATCGGCCACGAAAACGCGACTTGTTATTTCATTTCGTACACCAGATTACGTGGTCTTGTTCTTCTGTTTTCACATCCCCGGACTTACAACTCGGAGTTCAACAGGAGCTAACTAACATGTCGGACTGCATGACACAGAACACACAACAGCTGGCATGGGCTTGGCGATGAAAAGCCTGAATATTTAGATGAAATTTTATCTATCCAGGTTCGTGAGAAGATTCTACATTGCTAGATTAACCAGATCAAAATTTAGTGTATTTAATCGGCATAGTTTGCGAAGATGACCTGGACCGAAGTATCACCAGAGGTGTACAGCACCGAGCTGGGGGGAGTGGAGAAGATCTATCGCTTCATGTCAAACATTTTCAAGCCTACAGGACGCGAGCATTGGGGCCTGTACTGTTCATGCACCTTGGAACTCGGGCCGTCACTCTCCCAAAGAGACCCGGCGACGGCGCTGCGTGATGCGTGGAAGGCTTTGAGGCAAGAGTTTCCGGCTCTCGCCATCGTCCCTGATGGCCTCACCAAGAAAACCTACATCCTCCCGAACGCCTCGCGGGTGGAGAAATGGGCGGGCGAGACCTTTATCGTGGAGAGAAACACCGATCCGGACGCCGTACTGGCTTCGTATCCAGCCCGGGACCACCCGAGCATGTACTACTTCCCCAAGTCGTCGCAGGTCCTCTTCCTCGCGTCTCACTGGCGGATCGACGGCCTCGGAACATGCATGATCATGGACCGCTTCTTCGCCATCCTAACCGCCTCGACGCCGTCGCCGGCCGCGGACTCGTGGACGAACGACCTCGAGAAAGTGTCGCCCCGGCTGGAAGACGCGCTCGGCGCGCCGACGGAGGAGACGCCCGAGATCCACGAGCTGGCGCAGAAGCAGATCGCGGACCACCACAAGAACGCCGTGCACGCGGGCGGCATCCCGTACCTGGGCGACGCGACGACGCCGCCGGGGAGCCCCGCGCACACGTTCGTCAACTTCGACGCGCAGACGACGGCGGCGCTGATCGCGGCGTGCAAGGCGCGGGGCGTGAGCGTGACGGCGGCCGTGTACGCGGCGCTGGCCGACGCCGTGCTGGCGCTGTCCCGGGAGGAGGGCGATGCGCCGGAGAAGTACACGGCGGTGATGGCGACCAACATGCGCGGGTACGTGCGGGCGCCGTACGGCGGGCGCGAGCACGCGGCGCAGGTGTACATCATCGGGCGGTCGCCGACGGTGGCGCACGGCAGCTCGTTCGCGGACAAGACGGCCCAGTTCGCCGCGTACTCGCGCGACTGGTACGACGACGACTTCCTGCGCGCGTACCGCGTCACCACGCGCCACCACTACGACGCCATGACGCAGCGGCGGCCCGCACCCCCGCCGGGCGGCGCGCCGCCGCCCAAGCCCCCCAGCGGCGTCACCCTCAGCAGCCTCGGCGTCATCGAGAAGCTGCTGCCGGCCGCGTACGGAGACGTCAGGGTCGCCGGCTTCCACTTCGGCGTCAGCATGCTCACCCGCCAGATGCTGCTGTACGTGTGGACCTTTGCCGGCCGCATGTGCTTTTCGGTTAACTACAACGACGCGTACCACGACGCGGCGTCGGTGCGCGCGCTTATCGAGCACATCAGGCTGGTGTTGGCTGAGGAGGTGGGCGTTGCGCTGAGGCCTGAGGAGGGGGTTGGGCGGAACGGAGTCAACGGGGTTAACGGGGTCAATGGCGCAAATGGAGTTAGTCACTGATCAAGGACGGGGGGAGAGTCCTCGTCAAGGCATGTATATTTGCTATTCGATCGGGAAGACGACGCGGAACGGGATGGGTAGCGTGTTAATTCAACATTACACAGGCCGCTTGGTGCCGTCAAAATTACCCGTATCTAGGGCGTCTTGGCAAGGCAATTTGCTAGGTGAAAGTTGCGTGACTCAGACCCTTGAACATCTCCAAGTGACCTGAAAGTATGTCACGTCGGGATTCAAGATATCGTCCAGGTACCTAATACATAAATAGCACATCCCTCGCCTGAGCTGTTCCACGGCGTCGCTGTATGCTGCTCACTTCCGTCTGTGATTCACAGACGAGCTGAAACAGCCAGACCCCGGATCCGATCGAAGCGAGGCATGTCAAAAATTGAACTTGTTTCTTTGCCCCCATTTAGTCGACGGAATTTGCAATCGCTAACGGAATCCTTCCGCTCTATGAGTTGGAGGTCATAGAGAGGTTGTGTACTCGGCTTCTAGGATCATAATCACTTTTTATTGAGCCAGTCTCAGACGCTAAAAATGGCTCTCTGTGCAAGGCCTCAGCCGGAGAGTAGCCTTGCGGACGATGCCAATCGAGGAGCGCAAGATCAGGCTGCCCCTACATCTCAATGGAGCGCCCTTCTCAATCTCCTCAAGGCACGTCTCGACGAGGCTTCCAGAGAGGATGGGCAGCAGATGTCGTTAGAGGACCACAACGCCTCCTATCGTGCCGTCTTTGCCAGAGTACGGAAAGAGGTGTCGTCGAGGGACGATATTCCCAACGCCGTCATGGATCCGCCCGCCAGGAATCTCCACCTGACGTTCCACGGCGGATGGAACAAGAAGGACTGCCTGGGCTGCCTCAACTACCACGACGCCAACGACATAATCCACGTCGCGATCCACGCCAAGGACGACGATCCCGACGGCGTCACAAAGGACGATCTGCTGCGGTGTATCTGCGAGGTGCTCTACGGCGGCCTGCACATAGTGCGCAGAGAGTCTGGGGAAGAGACGGGAATCGTGCTGAGCGACCTCAACTGGATGGGGACTATTTCACTGTGCAATCTGTTGGATACCGTCGTGTACGTTGGTTATATGCCCGTGGATGGGAGCGTTTTAGGGCAAGGGCAGGGCGACGAGCAGGTTACACCTCTTCCACCAACATTCAAGGTCTTGTTGGAAGCTGGCACTCTAGGAGACGGAATCTCGTCAATCCAGGGATACGACCACAACTACTGTCGTGAACTGGCAGCGGTCAAAGGCTGGAAGAAAGAGGATTGGGATGTGGCCAGTGGGTTTTGATGCTGCTCCTGGAATGTACTCGGATATTTACACCTGGCACTTATCTCGGAGCATACATCGGAAGACAGTTGAATAATAATGATAATGAGCATGGCAGAATTTAAGGAGAATCGACTCCTTGAAGCTTCTCTGTGTCAATTGAGCCAACCAGCTCATCTCACGAAATTCCACTGGGTATCATAATCCGAATAATTCGACACTTAAGACAGTGAAAATGGCACCAGTAAGGAGAATGATGCTTCTTCCCTGAAGAATGGTACGCGAAGGGTCAACTTTTCTTTTTCTTGTTTACCTAGGTATTTTACGCCACTATCGCCGGGTATATATTCAAGTTCCCAGATGCAAGGAGCCAAAGAAGGAGAGAAGTCAGATATACCAAGACAGCCGTAGAAAATATGTCATGCCTTATCTTCGAGGTAGTTCGGCCAGCCTCAATCCGTCTTAGACCTGAGATCGTCGTAGGATTTCGCCCCGGTCACGGCCTGTATGAGCTCGGTCCTAATCCACTCCTCGTCTTCTCTCATGTCCCACCCCCCGAGGTCGTTGACTGCATTATTCAAGGCCAGCGCCTCCTTGTCGGACATCGGCTGGTCATCCGCCGGCGGGTCCGCGTTGTCACCGTCGCCGCCCATGTCGAAGTACCGGTATGTCAGGACATCGCATAGCTCTGCGAGTACCGCTGCCCGTAGTTTGCTCCCCCGCCTCTTGTGCGATGCTATGCGCACGAGAGCAGAGCAGACAACGGGTATGGGCACCGTGTAGACGGTACAGGGCAGATTGTGCTCATACGGCCAGAGTTGCATGGTTTCGTGACCCGAGATGCCGGTCCACGAGAGCGGCACAAATACAAGTCTCGTCAGGGAGCTGCTTATTGAGCGATTCTTGGCCTTGCCGCCCAAGTCCCGAGCTATATATCGAAGGGCGCGGCTAGAATGCTCGCACGCATACCTGAGGGGCAACGACGCGCGATCGGCCGGCTTATAGCCCAAAGGAGACGCGGTCTTTGCGACTGTCCTCAGCTGGTCGTCGGGAACCAAGAAAAAGAGGTCCTATTTGCAAAAGTCAACGCCGGGCGGCCCTCAAGGCGCTGAGATATCTTGAGCCAACTCACGCCGCCTTCGATGAGCGGGTAACCCAACCGGTTCCAGAGAGCATTCTGCCACTCGATGAGGATGACGTTCTGCAGCTCGAGCTGCTCCAGTAAATGAGTTACTCCCGTTGGAAGATCCATTGCGCCAAGGTCGTACAAGGCAAGAGGTCGTGATGACTCAACAAGCTGCTCTCCAGCCTCGAGATATATATCATGTCAGACGGCAGATGACTTGTCTCGGCGATCGGACGCCGAACCGATCACGCATCAATGCTGGGTCCTAGCAAAACGCAACGGCAGCGCAGGTGAATCACTTGGCCGATTTCTACCTCCTAGGAGTTAAAGGCTTGCCTTTTATAGCCGTTATCCCAAAACGGAACACGATAGCAATCCTGATTTGGCCCGGCTGCCCGGCACCCAACACCCGGCACGGTAAAGGGGGGCCAGAGCAACGCTACCTTACGCACCTCGTACAGACATAGGCTACGCAGCGATTGCCGCTTACCCAATCAACAGGAACAGAGATAGGCAATGCTCAAACTATCAGATCATCTACCGGCAATGCTACCTCTCACCGTCCGTCGCGAGGCCGAGAACCAGATAACGGGCCTCGCAGATTACGTCGCCACGCCGATCGCCACCTTCTCCAATACCACGTTATCCATACTGGCGGCGGCACTGCCGTCATCCCCCTTCCCGTCCTTCTCCTCCGCTCCAGAGACAGGCACGCGCGCCCGGTACCCGTCGCGCAGCTCGCGCAGCATGCCGTCGATGTCGAAGTACCAGAGGCGGTGGGACCGCGCCTTGATGTCGGCGAGGCAGCGGTCCCAGTCGTCGCCCATGTCGGGGTGCGTGCCCTCGTACACGTCGCACACGTCGCGGCTGCTCTGCACGAGCCAGCGGCTGCGCGGCGGCCGCACCTCGTCGTACACGCGCAGCGCCGCCTCCACCACCACCGCGGTCGCCTTTCCGCCGCCCCCCCGCGCCGTCGCCGTCGCCGTCGCCAGCTCCAGCAGCGTGCACAGCGCCAGCGCGTCCTCGACGCCGATGCCCGCGCCGGCCCCGTGGTGCGGCGCCGCCGCGTGCGCCGCGTCGCCCGCCACGCACACCCGCCCCCGCACGTACGTCTCGGCCGGGTGGTCGTACGTGTCGAAGATGGCCCACTTGTCCAGCACGTCGGGCAGCAGCGCGACGAGCCGGGTGACCGTCGGTCCCCAGCCCGCGAAGGCGGCCGCCACGTCGGCGCGCGCCGCCGGCCGCGTCATGTTGCCGACGCCGTTGGGGTCGCCCAGCGGCCAGTCGCCCGGCTCCCGCACGAAGAAGACGACGTTGAGAAGGCGGCCCGCCGCCACGGGGAAGTGCAGCACGTGCGCCCCGGGCCCCGTGTGCATGTGCTGGTTGTACGCCTTGAAGGCCCCCAGCGCCGGCTCCGCCTGTTCCATCGGTATCAGCGCCCGGTACGCTACCTTGTGGCTGAAGTGTGGGTACGAGGCCGGGTTCGACGCTCCCAGCACCAGCTGCCGGATCTTGGACTTGATGCCGTCGCAGCCGATGACTAGTGGGTTATCGGTTAGCGTGTGTCTGTCTTAGGAGGTAGGTTAGAGGATACGTACGCAGGTCGGCCTCCGCCGAGGTCCCGTTGCTGAACCGGAGCAGCAGCTTCTGGTCCGGGCCCTTGTCCTCGCACTCGGCGAAGCGCTTGCGGAACTGGACGACGTGGGCGGGCACGTACTTGACGAGCTCGTCGAGGAGGGCGGCGCGGTGGCAGCCCTGGAAGCCCTTGTAGCCCGAGTATAGAAGGCCGAGGAGCTTATCGTCGGATCCGTCTGGGTCAGCTGGGTCCCAGCGGTAGCCGTCGTGGTAGCGTAGGTAGTCGTTGGGCGGCGCACCAGACTCGCCGTTCTGCGTCGCCACCGCGTTGACCGCGTCCACGATGACCGGGTCCAGCAGCGCCATGCACTGCAGCGCGTTGGCCGTGAAGGCCACCCCCGCCCCGATCTCCCGGAACGAGCTCGCCTGCTCGTAGATGGTCACCGGGATGTTGCGCTTCAGGAGGCCGAGGGCTGTTATGAGCCCTACTATGCCCCCGCCGACTATGGCGACCTGCAGCTTTCCCGTGTCTTGCGCTGCCATGCTTGTCTGAGATGCGAACTAATTCTGAGTTGTTGGAGATGGTCGTTCTTGAGCTGGGTTGGGTAGATCGTGTCGCACCAGGGTGTACTCGGACGTATATCTACTGTCCTTCTCGCCCGACCTGGGTCAACTGACCGCCAGATGCAGATAAGTTTCTATTGAGGTGGCAGGTAAGTTTCTTCCGGATAGGAGTTCCAGATCCTTCTGTGGCTTCGTGGCACCTCAACTACTCCTGGAACTACTCCTAATCGAGTCTCCCCGAGATGCCGCGCATGAATTTGGGGCAGCTTGCGGCTTTTTTGATAACAAGGCCACCTGAACTCCGCCGGAGTTCTCAGTCCGAAGATCTCCTTTCGCCGGCAAAGGCTTGAGTCTATGCCATGAAGATCAATATTTGACATAAATATTAGGTACCCAACACATAGATCGACCGATCCGTTACTATGACCACAACTTGTGGTAATGGGAAGAAATAGGATTCCGAAGAGGCACTTGTGGAAATATGCCTCGCATCTAGCTGACGTAGTACTTAGATCTTATGTACCTCTAGTGTACGTGCTGACGTATATCGGAGTCACTATTCGGAGAGTGGCCTCGAAGGCGAGAACTCATTCTGGCCTTTCAAAGACTCGCGGCTTGAAGAAACTCTTGCACACCGTTCATGTGGGTGGTTATGGCTCTGGATTAGCTAACAACACAAGGGAGATTGCAATACTTGCAGCCTAACTCTTGTATAGCTTATCTGAGCCAGGTGTTTTGGATGTCATCTACGGAAAGGCGTACAGTAGCTTGTCGAAGATGTTACCCAATAATGATAAATATCAGGTTGCGTCAACTTGTGATGAACTTTGGAGTAATCTATAGCCTCATGCTAAATAGCTATCTACTATGACAGATCAGGTCTATTAAAATAATGTGAATGCTAGCTCACTCCCGGCAAAACGATGACTCTCCCAAGTAGTCTAGCCAATATGTTCCACGTACTCGTTCCATTCAGGGTCCGATTTGAGGGCCTCGAAGTCGGCGTCGGTAAGGCAAGCGATAGCGTCGCAGTCTCCGGCAGGGGACCCAGGGTAGAGGACGAGGGTGCTGGGAAAAGGGAGGCTGGGGGGCCTGCGGATGTAGTCGGGGGTGCCCAGGGGCCCGAAGCTGGGGAAGACGCCGGGCAGAGTGCGGATGGAGGAGGAGCCGAGGTCGACGGCGGGGTCGAAGCGGCCGGCGTACGTGATGGTGGACTTGTCGGGCTCGCGCGCGATAAAAGTGGCGAAGCTGCGCAGGTGGCCGAGGTTGTTGGTCTCGTTGAGGCGGCGCCGCAAATGCGAGGCGACAGCCGACAGCGGGGCCTCCACCAGCTCCCCGAACGTCATCCACGCCGACATGGTGTGGGCGACCTCGCCCATGTAGTCGGGCGGCAGCCCCACGAGCCGGCGCCCGTCGATCTGCCGGCCCAGCCGCGACGTCGCGTCCGCGGGGAAGCGGGCGCGCCGCGCGCCGACGAAGCGCTTCCAGCAGAAGGCGCAGATGGCGTCGTCGGTCGACACGAACGGCACCGCGGGGTCGAAGCCCTCGGGCCGGCTCGCGAGCGCCTTGAGCCGCGCCATGGCGGCCACGGAGAACCGGAAGACGTGATAGCGCGCGTCGGCGGCGGGCACGAGCGGCACCGAGGCCGACACCGGCGGCCGCTTGTGGTGGCTGTGGTCCAGCGTCGGCTCGCCGGGCGCCAGCAGCGGGATGATGCTGCGCCGGTCGCGGTTCGCGTTGGCCAGGAAGCCGGCCGGGAACGGCTCCCCGCGCATCGCCGTCGCCACCAGCTTCACGAACCCGAAGTGCCCGCTCGCGTCGCCCATGTTGTGCTGGAAGGCGAAGTCGACCACGACGCCGCCCCGCATGAAGCTCGCCTGCAGCCGCACGACGTGGGCCGGGTGCTCGTCCGAGTCCTCGAATTTGTTCGGGAAGCAGGGCACCGGCGTCAGCAGCTCCGTGTTTATCATGGACAGCGGCGCTTTCCGCGCCTGGAATTCGGCGTACGTTGGTATTTCGTCCGTGTAGTCGGCGACGTCGATGGCTTTCTCTGGAAGCGGACATGGGGCCGGCCGGTATGTGCCAGAGTTGCCGTCCGTCTTGCCCTCGTTGACGACTCGGGCTCCCATCCATGGTACCTCTTGCCTGACCTTGGTGACGGCCGCTTCAAGCTCGCGAATTATCTTCTCCCGGGAAACTTCATGTGGCATGGGAAAGAAGTAGAGGATGTGAGAATAGACCTGCAGCATCGGTAGCTGACCGAGAGCTTGGTCCTGGTAGCGGTCGAGGTTACGATAGTCGTCCATACTGTAAGGTGTTTCGTGGCCAACTTCCCGTACAGAAGTCTTGTGTCTGTCCTTCTTTGATGCCATTATCACAGGAAGAGTTTGGTTATGCTGTATGTATGGTCTCGGCTCGCCAGAAGGAAATGGGAACAACAATCCGCCTATGCATCGGCGGCCGTCTATGGTCGCACGTGCGAAAGTCGAATGCTTAATCATATCTGTAATGCCATATACTACCTCAAGTATCTCCTTCAACGGTATCTAATATTAGAAGCATCCAATCCTTGGGGACTTACCGGAGAGACAACCGGAGTTTGTGTCTCAGAAACCGGAGTGGTATCTAAACCTAACTCCAGATATTGACGGATCGACCAGGGATTGTCAGACGTATTCCATTACTATGCTTACGAGGTATATGAGCTGGAATCAAGCCCCTTTGTCCGAGCCGCAAAAAGAAAGTGACAACTTCGGCAGCACGCTGTCCTCCACATCGGATACATGTGCTGTGTGGTGATGCAGTGGGCTGTCGCTAGATGCGCTGTAAGATTGTAGTCATAGGGAGGTAGTAAGCAAATAGTGACTTTTTGTCAGGGGGAGGCCGATATTTTAGGAGCTCAGCGTCTTTTATCGCCTCTGATGAAAACACTGCTCCCCGGGATGGTGTAAGTATTTCATGGGGTATTGGTTTTATCATCAAACTAGAACAAGGTGGAATCCGTATGAAATAGGCTATCAATCGAAAGCTATTCGGCAGTATTTCATTGAGAAAAAGATGTGTACGATGTATCTGTGCAGTAATGCTTTGCTCTCATATCTACGACATGTCAATTTGAACAACGACTTGTCGACCAGTATTATTACTTGACCTCGATCAGGCATCGGTGCCCTTTCGGCACGACCAAGAAGTTGATCTGCGGTTCCATCTCGCTGTCCGACATGCCAAATTTGCTTGAGAGCCGGGCCGTCGGGAACGCCCTAAAGAACAGGGCGGTACAGAGCCGCAGTTCCATGCGGGCGAGGTTGAGACCGATGCAAGCTGTGAAGATTGTGGTCAGCGATGAACGAAGAAAGGCGTATTAAAATGAATTTAAAACAGATTGCTTACTTCGCGGTCCTAGACCAAACGGCATGAATGCGTTCTTGGCCTCGTTGGACGGGTTCTCCCACCGAGAGGGGTCAAACCTTTAGATAAATTAGCTATCGGAGCTCTCCGAGAAAAAACTTATTATTCAGCACGGGTTTGATTACTTCTCTGGGTTTGGAAAGATCTTGGTGTCTCGATGTATCGTGTAGCTTTGCGTTGACACGATCGCTCCGCCGGGAATGTAGTGGCCGACGAGCGTATCCCCTTCCTTGGGAACGACTCGGGGTAGCGCGCCCGACGCCGCGCCGTAGAGCCGCAGGGTCTCATCGATAACACGATTGAGGTAAGGAAGATCGCGAAGATGGCGGTGGTTGAAATCGCTGGGCAACGTGTTGAGTTCCTGCATGAGCTTCCTGTGTATGCCTGTGTCCTGAGAGACGGAATAAATGAGGTACGTAAGCGTAATGGCCGTAGTGTCGGTGCCGGCTGTAATATAGGACTGAGATTCGTTTGTCAAGTCCTGCTGTGACAGTTCGGCGTTCTTCAAGTTGCCCTTATTGATTAAGCTGGAGAAGAGCGTCCTCCTTGCGCCTCCGTCCTCCACGAGCTGCATGTATCTAGCAGTGCGCCCTATGCCGTACTGGACTATACGCTGGCGGATGATGCCCACGTTCTTGAAACGGGGAAAGAAAGGCGTGTATCCAGCCAGCCAGATGAGCGACGGGAATGCACCTCGAAGCGGCAGTAAAGCTCCCATCTCAGCTATATCTGTAGCATATTGGTTTTTCTGCTCGAATGGTTAACATCTAATGAGCCACAACCTCTTTTTCTCAACGCGTACCTTTCCAGCCTCCAGCATGTGGAATGACTCGCCAAAACACAGGTCGCCGATCACATCCATGGCAAAGAGCGTCCACCAGAGCAAGATATCGGTACAGCCCTTTGACTTGATATCCTGCTGCATCTGCGATATGACCAAGTGCGCCTTTTCGAACACGGCGGGCTCGAAATCGGCCATCGAGGCCTCGGCAAAGCACCGATCCAAGGTGCGCTTCCGCTGAGCGTGAAAAGCCGGATCGATGGCTGAGAAGAGGCTTCGCACCTTGCCTCCGACGTAGAAGCCCGGGTCTTTGATGTATTTGGATCTCACCTTGTGGATTTCCCGGGCCCCATTCACGTCGCTGACGTCCACCTCGTTCGGACCGAGCCGGACGATGGGACCTGCGATTCGGTAAGTATCGCATTTGCCTATTATCATGAAGATTGAGTTCTCACCATATTTCTCATGGAGCGAATGCACGTAGCGTGCCTTGCTCCCAGACAGTAGCTTAATTCTGACGTGGAGATCTGTCCATCTAGATAGCAAGGGTCCAGGCACGGCCGACAAAGGACTTCTAATCGCTGTGTAGGTAGCTCTCTAGGTATCGCGATCGTTAGTAGAACCCTTTCCAAGCTGTCGACAGCTCGCATACCAATAAGAACAAGCCAACGAGACTCAGTATCAATTTTGCCGTAGATAGATTTCTGACGATGTCCACGAGGTCACCGAATACTGCCATACTTGCCAATGTGAGCACCTTGATCTCGACTGTCAACCGTTTACGAATTACTGTCTCACTATTCTAATGAGGTTGCGAGTGAACGGATGTCTATTTTGTTATCATTCAAAGACGGCCAATAGCAGGACGTGGCCCGGCGCCGGCGGCGTTGTGTCGCAATCCAGATTCCGGAGTCACTACTAGGACTTTGGGCGTAAAAACCGACTAAATCCGAAAGACCGGTACGGGCGCCGAGACTCATTCCTGTCGCCAGGGACAAAGTTATACCAGATCTTTGCCCACGGCTTTCGATATTGGGACCGTTAGGCTTGAAATCGTAGGACGTGGAAATTGTCATGGATAAGATCAGCTGGACTACACGTCAATGAATACCAATATACGGAGTTGAAATAGCTACACAAGTATGAGTCGTAGTGAATCGACTGCTACCCGGACTTTCAGTGGCGGACCTGTTTGACTTTGGCAGTCAAGGAGAAATGACAGCACGCGTAGGCTGATGGCTTCATCTTGTAGGCAAATGTTAGTAAATGAGGTAATAGAGAACATACAATTTTGAATATCAATCTCATGATGCTGTGCGTTTGAATTCCCCTTACCCCAGCGAGATACCAAGTTGTTTATACCAGTAGCTGAATTTGACGCTCTTGGCTGGTAGTTTCATCTCGTTTCTCTCGTGTACTACTATGGTCGTGCTCTTGGATACGACCCATCATGTCACCAGATAGCCACAGAGCCGTGTCCGCGGCCGTGTTCTGCCCGCAGAACAAGCCGCCGAAGCCAGACTACATGGCCTCGATCCGACGCTATCTGCGCGGCAATCCATTGCTCGAGCCCTTTCAACAGGCTATTCTCGACCTGCCTGAGACATGGAACATCTTTGCGCGAGCCAACGCGGACATCGATGCCCTGAAAGACGGGCCGCAGTACGTGAAGCGTATGCACGACTGGGTTGCAGATGACAACATACCCCTTCCTATTCCCGAGATCATGTCCGGCATCCTGGCGCTTCCCATCCTCACCATCATCCAGATCGTTCAGTATTTCCAGTATCTACAATTCAGAGACATAAGCCACAGCCAATTTCTGAAGGAGATCCAGTTCGGAGGCGCACAGGGGTTTTGCGGGGGCCAGCTACCTGCCCTAGCTATAGCCTCTTCTAGCACCGAAGCCGAGGTTGTTCAGAATGCGTCAAAGTCCTTGCGACTAGCACTGGGCATCGGGGCATACGGCGAACTCGGGGATGACGAGAACGTCCCAGGTGCGACAACTTTAGTCCTAAGGACGAAGTATGCGGGGCAAGCAGACGAAATGGTGGCCAAGTTTCCAGGGGTAAGTCCTTATGTCATCGTCTTTCCACGTTCACGAACAAGAGCGGCTGCTAATATCAAGATCCAAATAAAGACACACGTTTCTGCCGTCACAGACCCGTTATCGATCAGCATCGTGGGCTCCGTACAAGCACTCGAGAAACTAAAGGCGCACGCCGAGGCGGAGGGGCTCCCTGTCACGCAGATAAATCTCCGCGGAAGGGTACATAACCCCGAAAACCGGGATCTTTCCGAAGAGCTTTGCCAGCTATGCAGCGAATTCCCAGAGCTGCGTCTTCCGACTTCCGGCAAGCTCCGGGTCCCCGTGAGGTCAAACAATACGGGAGAGCTCTTATGCGATGTCCCTTTATCTCACGAAGTCGTGACGACCACGCTCGTACAGCGTTGCGAGTGGTTCACTCTCATGAATGGGGTGTCGCAGGACCTCAAACAGATGACAAATGGGTTGGAGAAAACGTTCGCCATGTTCGGTACAGGTCGGAAAAACTGCGTCCCGTCCGGCCCGTTTGAGCAGAACAATCTAATCATCACCAAGCTTGATGTTATGACCACTGTGGCGACAGGAAAATTCTCCGGAAGGGGACTACCCCCAGATGCTTACCCGGAAGACGCCGTTGCAGTTGTTGGCGCAGCCTGTCGTCTGCCGGGAGCCAAGTCCATCGACGAACTATGGGATTTGGTCAGTGCTGGAGAATCGAGAGCGCAAGAGCTGCCAGCAGAGAGACTGAATGGCAAGTTATCTGCTCGTGTCGGCCTAGACAATAAACGAACGGCCAAGGATACGTGGTACGGCAATTTTATCGACGACGTGGACGCATTTGACAATACGTTGTTCGGTATCAGTCCGCGCGAAGCCTTGTACATGGATCCGCAACAACGACTGCTTCTCGAGACAGCGTATGAAGCGTTAGATTCGAGTGGCTATCTTCGTCATCACCACCGCGAGAACTTTGATAACGTTGGTTGCTTTATCGGGACCACGTATATCGAGTATCTGGAGAACACGACGGCTTACGGCGCAACCGCCTATTCGGCTACCGGTACCATTCGAGCGTTCCAGAATGGAAAGATCAGCTACCATTTCGGCTGGAGCGGACCGTCCGAAGCTATCGACACGGCGTGCTCATCCTCTCTTGTGGCTATTCACAGAGCCTGTAGAGCCATCCAGGCCGGAGAGTGCCCGATGGCGCTGGCGGGGGGTGTCAATATCATCACAGGAATTCAGAATTTCCTTGATCTTGGGAAAGCAGGCTTCCTCAGTCCCACTGGTCAATGCAAGCCCTTCGATCAGTCCGGCGATGGGTATTGCCGGGCAGACGGCGTCGGGCTCGTATTTCTTAAATCCCTAAAGCAGGCTGTCGCCGACGGAGACGATATTCTCGGTGTCGTATCGGGTATAGCGACCAATCACGGCGGCTTATCACCGTCTATTACCGTCCCATACTCGCGAGCTCAAACTGCCTTATTCAGAAATGTTATTCAGAGATCTGGGTTGAAGCCCCGTCATGTTTCGTACGTCGAAGCTCACGGCACCGGCACTCAGGTCGGCGACCCAATCGAGATTGGCAGTATTCGTGAGGTGCTTGGCAAGTCACAGCGTGACGAGAACCTTTACCTTGGTTCCATTAAGGCCAATGTTGGACACAGCGAGACGGCAGCGGGCGTGGGAAGTCTGGTCAAGGTTATAGCCATGATACAGCACCGAGAGATGCCTCCCTTGGCTGGATTCAAAACGCTAAATCCGAAGATCCCGGCGTTGGAACCGGATCACCTGCAGATTCCGCGCCAAACCTTGCCATGGGAGACGCCGTTCCGTGCCGCCATGGTGAACAGCTATGGCGCTGCTGGTAGCAATGCGGCCCTGATCTATTGCGAAGCACCGCGTAATGACGGGGTTTTGACAGACGACTCTGGCCTGCGGTACCCTGTTTTTCTGAGCGCGGCAACTCCTGAAGCCCTCAAAGCCAACGCAGAGAAACTTGGAGCGTATATTCAAAAGACAATCAAACCTGGAAATAACGCCTCGCTAAAGTTGGGAAATCTCGCGTTGACATTGTATGAGCGTCGGAAGCATCACAATGTGCGCTGGGTCGGCACGGCGGATGAGCTTGGTTCCCTGTCGCAATCGTTCGACGCAGGCATCGACAACGAGGTGTTTGAGAGTACGTCTAGTACTAAAAAGCCCGTCGTCTTGGCCTTTTCGGGGCAGAGCAAGCAGACTGTCCAGCTTGACCAATCCTGGTATCGTTGGTTTCCACGGCTTCGCTTCTATATCGATCGGTGCGACGAGATCGTCAGGGGTCTTGGTCATCCCACAATAATACCATCCCTCTTCCAATCCGAACCAATCGATGATGTTATCCTTCTACAATGCGGTACATTTGCGATGCAATATGCTAGCGCGATGTGCTGGATCGATTCTGGGCTGGAGGTGCAAGCAGTCATTGGCCATAGTTTCGGAGAGCTTACGGCGATGACAGTCTGTGGCGTCCTGTCTTTAGAAGATGGTCTGAAGTTGGTGTCGTCGAGAGCTTCTCTTATGCAGACCGAATGGGGACCGGAGCGTGGAACCATGCTCGCGGTTAGCACAACCCCTGAAGTGGCCAGTAAATTGATCACTGCGGTCATGGTCGCTGATCGTAGGGCTCGCGACAGCCTCGAGATCGCATGTTTCAATGGCCCCAAGAGTCAGGTTCTTGTCGGGTCCGCGTCCGACATCGATATGGTAGAAACGATTCTTCGTGAAGATAAGGAGTTCCGCGATGTCCAGCACCAGCGCGTCAACACCACCCACGGATTCCATTCAGTCTTCACCGAGTCAATCCTAGGGCCCCTCAGTACAGCTGCGAAGACCTTAACTTTCAACGGCCCTGTGCTGCCGCTGGAAACCTGTACTCGAGATACGGTGGAGCGCATTACATCAGATACGATAGTAGAACATACCAGATCACCGGTGTATTTCAGTCATGCTGTCGCTCGTATCGAGCAGCGCCTCGGCTCGTGTGTATGGCTGGAGGCTGGATCCGATTCTCCCATCATACCCATGGTCAAGAGGGCCGTCCAGGATGTCGGCCGCCATACATTCCTAGGTAACAAAGCGAAGGGCAACATCAATGTCATCTCCACTACCACTGCTGCCCTGTGGCGAGAGGGAATATCCGCCTCTTTCTGGGGTTTCTTGTCACCCAATGAGACTGGTCTCAAACCAATCTGGCTTCCACCCTACCAGTTTCAGAGGAAGAAGCACTGGCTCAAATGGATTGACCTTGTCGACGAGGAGCGGAAGGCTCTCACCAAGGATGGAGCCAACCTGCAGCCGATTCCCACCAAGTTGGTGACCCGCCTAGGCACGGTGTCGGAATCGTGGGCATCGTTACAGTTCGCCGTCCATACGGAAACGAGTCGATTTACAGACATAGTGTCTGGGCATGCAGTCCGAGGCTGGCCACTCTGTCCAGCCTCGATGTACATGGAGTGCGCCGTCATGGCGGCTCAGATGATCAAGCCCGAAATTTCCGTCAAGGCATTCAAGTTCGAGAACATTTCTTTCCAGGGCGCCCTAGGACTCAACCACAGCAGAAATGTATCGCTGATCATGGAGGGGGCTGGAGAGTACTTGGCCTGGAGCTTTGCATTCTCCAGCTCATCCAAGACTGATCCCAAGGCACGCTCAACTACCCACGCCAAAGGACGTTTCAGCGTCACCTCCCGAACAGACTTCCAGCTTATCGAGCGAATGATGACCGATCGAATTCAACAGCTGATAACAGACCCGAAGGCTGAGAAACTGATGGAGACCCGGGCTTACGCGCTATTTTCCCGGGTGGTAAAATACGCAGACATCCTGCGTGGAATCTCGCATATTACCATCCTAGACTCTCATGCCGTAGCTCACATCAAGCGGCCGGCCGTCGCTGCCAGCGATGTAGAAACCACGGCTGCGAAAATTTGCGACACCGTCAGCTTGGACACCTTTATCCAAGTCGTGGGTCTGTTGATCAACAGCAGCGATGCTTGCCCAGAAGGCGAGGTCTTCATCGCCACAGGCATTGAGAGTATCGTGATGCAAGACTGCGACTTCTCGGCATTTGATTCGTGGACAGTCTACGCCATGTCTACGCGACAGGGAGAGACGGAAGCCGCCGGAGATATGCTGGTCTTTACCAAGGACGGAAAGCTCATCTTGACTGGCTCTGGGGTCAAATTCACCAGGTATCCCATCTCAAAGCTCGAGAAGCTGCTGGGAAGTACCGGCTCTAGCCCCGTGTCTAAGACTGCGCCTAAGCGCGCCCCAGCCGACAGTGTTGGGGTGACGCCGATAGACGTTGACATGGTCCCGCAGAGGAATCCCGGAGACATGGCCGAGGGGACTCTCGTGGCCACTGAGCTAGGGTCGGTTGCAGGTGCTACAGTGCGCAGAGATCGCCAAGACACGCCGCAGCGCAATCATCTGCCCAAAAAGCATACTCAGACTTCCCTCAAGCATCCTTTGCAGAATAGCTTCACTCCGTCCGACTCTTCGGTTGACGAGATTGTGATCGTGGACAGACCAGAGGATTCAAAGGACTTGGGACATTCATCTCCGATCGAGAAGGGACAGGAGACGGCTGGCAAGGTCGACATCAGGATCCGGCAACGCCTCCTTGAGCTGATCTCTGAGAACTGCGGGGAATCCCTCACACACATCGAGGACAGCGCGAGTCTCCAGGACGTCGGTGTGGACTCGCTTTCCGTGATAGAGCTCGGGTCGTCGGTAGAAGACTCGTTTGGGGTCCAGTTCAGCGATGATGATCTTCATCTTCAATCAACCATCACCGATATTCTTGGGTATCTGCGCGCAAACGCAGCGCCGACCGTGGCCGTTCATTGAGGCGGTATTTAATTGTAGGAGTCAACGGGTTTCGTTTGAGTGGCGCAGGATTCTACTGGTTAAAGAAGTTGCATGTAGTGATATATTGTACCGGCATGTCATCAGCTTGACTCTGATAAATCTTAATCCATGTATTATGTTTATTTGCCTGATTGTAAAGTTGTGAAGTTGAGGTTTGAAATTTGTTAGGAAAAACGTCTAAACCCCGCCACTGCCCGCTGTAGATCTTCTAAATACAGGGAGTTCAATGCCACGTGCCGCTGCAATTATAAAGGCTATAGGGCATACAGTACGCGCCTAGCACCTAGCAGCTGTAGCCGTTCTTTGGCCCAAAACATCTCAAAATCAGAAGTTTCTCTCAGCAGACCTCCAGCTCAGTGTTCACTCATCACCACACAAACGTAGATTACTATTAGATATTTATTTTCACTTTTGCTTAACGTCTGCTCCTTAATGCTTCAAGCCGTCATGTAGTTCCCAAAGAAATCCATCATTTCCGGGGATTCTTGAAAGTCTGGTATCTCGACGTCCGAGAAATCTATATCCAGCCGACTCTGGCACAGCCCGTTGACGCCCTTGAGCTCTAGGAGGGCCTCGGTCACGATGCTTAGATCGTCTGCCATGGTATCTTCTTGGCTGCTCAAGAGCAGAAGAAATTGCCGGCATAAAAATAGGGGGATCGGTGTGAACGGATGAACCTGCACGCATTATCATTAGTTTCTCAGTTCCAATCAGTTCCTACACGAGGAAGACTAACTTTGAAAAAGCTAAAGTGAGGGAGATACTGCGACAGACGGACGATCTCCTTCGCGGCCGCCGGGGCTCTTCGCTGGTATTTCGAGACAAGATCGTGGTTGCTGGGAGTGGTGGGTGGGATAGCCTCGGCGGCCTTGCAGAGCAGGAGGACGGTGGTCTGCGCGATCATGCTGGCGTAGAGGAGCATGGCGTCGACCTTTGCGGAGGCGGCGACGTAGTCCTGCTGCAGCTTCTGGATGCGGCGGGTGATGATGTCGTCGAGCCAGAGCTGGCGGTCGCAGAAGTCGCGCGACGCGTTGCAGAACGCGTACTCGGCCGCCGACTGCCGCTGGTGCAGGAACCCGCGCCCCCACAGCGTCGTGAAGATGACCGACTCGGCGAACGGCGAGAACAGGCTCGGGTCTGTCGCCGTCACCACCTCCGACAGGAACGGCATCGTCACCGCCGCCCCGCTCTGAAAGGCCTCTTCCGAGGACGGGAGTCGCGTGGAGACCTGGGAAACATAACATCTTAGCTTCGTACTCGAGAGGCTCGGAATCACTTCCGTGATTTCCCCCCTATTCATGGTTTTGGCTAATGAGGCCAAAGCAGACATACCTCTTGCTCGTTCAACGTGAGCGGAAGCCCCTCCAGCACGCATGTGCAACGATCCAGACAGAAGGCCATCCAGAAAATGCGCCTCTTCTCCTCTTTCTTGACGAACGTGTCGGAATCCAGCGCGAGATCCGAGACCTTGTCCACCTCGTTCAGCCTCATGAGCTGCACGAGGCGGATAGCCCTTCCGGAGCTGATCCACGCGCGCTCGAAGGGGGCCTGCATGAACTCGTAGACGGCGATGAGGATCCAGGCCTGGGCGTGCTCGAGGCGCGAGGCGTCGTCCTCGGCGGGGCAGTGACCCAGCTTGTCGAGCGTGCTGTGGTAGAGCGCGTCGCGCAGGTGGTGGAACTGCGACGAGAGCGCCGCCGCCATCGTCCACATGGCCGACTGCAGGCACACGTGCGACGCCGTCGCCGCCGCCATCCGCGACCGCTGGAAGTACCGGTACTGCTGCACTATGGGCAGGAAGGTGTTGGCTCGGTCGAAGAACAGCTGGTCTCTGTGTGTATGTCATTAGCACGGCGTCGGTGACTTCCTGCAGAAGTGTGGTGTTCCTGAGCAGCAGGGCCTCTTACAGATCAGCGCGGGTCAACGGCGGTATTTGCAGCCCCGCAGATCCCAGATAATTCTGTCCGGAAATGAAGTTGCAAGGCGCCAGCGAAGGCGGGACGGCCATCTGCAATCCCATGACGTCCATGTCGGGTAAGGCAACTACCTCGGCCGGCGGCGAAGGCTCCGTGGAAACAGATGGCGGCGGAGGGGGCGCTGTCGAATCCTGGGCCTCATTCTCGTCCATGTTGAAGTGAGATTCTGAGGCGGCAGGGGTGAAGAGACCAGCTCCGGGGTCTTGCTCGCCCATTCTTTGCTCCAGCGCAGCTATTCATCATTCCATGTTAACTCTGATCTGCACAGACATCGGTGTTATGGATGGCACACCTATCCTCGATCGTAGCACCTTCAGATGACCCCTTTTGGGCCCTCGCTGCGGTGGTGTCGAGTCCGTATGGCACGGGACTCCAGAGTCGATACAGCCAGCACACGGTGTCTGCCGGTCACATCGTAGCTTGCGTATCCTGCATTGCTGACACGCCGGGCCTGGGTTTTGCCGGGGCGGCTTACCGTTGGCAGAGGCCTTCGTACCCGACGCCATGGGAGGTAAGAGAAAGGGGAGATAAGTTGCGAGGTTTCCGGTAAGCAGATTTGTTTGAAATACCTAGAAATATGTCTTGACAAAGTTATCATGCTCTGCCTACCAAACGAATGGTCATAAAACGCCAGCCATGTCCGGCAGCAGCCGTTATAATACCACAATCATCTGGAGATCCAATGCCCGATGAGTCTGTATATACTTTTTCTTATCAAGACCATAGACTAATTACTGTCTGGACTCTGTTATTATAGTGCTGCAAATATACACGCCCACCTTTGATATGACGGTCTATCTAAGCGAGGATCAGGCCACCCACCGGGTAGTCTACCTCAGCTGCAGCCACGTCAGAGCACTCTAGTCCTAGATCTCTCAGATGCCTACATATCTACGGTTCAACCCCGATAGAAGTATACTTATTGGAAATGTCTTAGAGCATGTCCTCACCTAACCCAATATGCCTTTCACGCCACGCCCCTGGATGGGTCTGGAGAGGAGCATGTACGTCGCCCCTATCAACGACTTACCATGCCTACGAGATCTGCCTGGGATCTAGATCGCAGTACTCTGAGTCCAAGTCTGGTAAACACGGCAAGTCCAAAGACTGGCTGCAGTCAATCCCTTCCCGTCTGGTAGGAGGCTTGACTAGCCACGAAGCGGTAGTATAGCAGATGCGGCAGCCAGCCAGACACAGTGTGGATCGACCCCTTGATACGGGAGCATCAAGAAATGAACAGCCTACACCATCCGAAGCAGCAGTCTACCCTCAGTATCCTTGTAGGCCTCTTCTAAGTGGCCTCTATCTCAATCTGTAGTAAAAGATGCATAGATGGATGAGGCTACGGAGTTAATCTGCCGATGCCTGCAGCGATCTAGGGTCGGACCGGCAGCCGTGAAGCCACTCCGCATCCGCTAGGTCACCAGGCATGTATTGACGACATGCTCAAGATACCCTTTGGAACTCGTTCCAACTAGTTCCACCTCTGCCGCTGTGGCAAAAGTGCTTTTTGCTCCTTTGGGTGTCTTTCTGGAATGAGGCTCAGCTGCCAGACTTAAAGGGGATAAGGTACCTAGGAATCGCAAGTTGAAGTCTTAGACAAGCATAATAGGAAGAGAATCAGGTTACCGTTTCAGAAAATTCAGATAGCCTCCTTTCTACCTACCTATACGGCAGCCGGTATCTATGGGAGGCTGCATTGGATGGCGTTCTTCAAGCTGCTTGCAGTGGGGTTCTTTTGTGTATAATGCCCAGTCTCGGTACAACAGGGCTAGCTGGCTATTTCTCTTTCCCGCTTTAGGACCGGGCTTGAGTATGACTGGCTGAAGCGAGAACGGTACCTGGTCTGCCGCCCGTCTTATTGGCTTGTCGGTGACTTACCCCTGCGACGAGCAGCGTTCCATCCGAGATCTATCAGGCCGACGCTCGCTAGGGCTTACGATGCGACGTGATCGCTGGCGCCGCTTACGCCCATATGGCACAGCATAGCGCCTCTCGGATAATACTATGTACAGGAACTATAGCCGACATTTCACAGCCGCTGCCACCTAGAGGTCGGAGTTGACTGTTGAGAGATATCGGAGTATGAGCGCTGATATATGAGAGCATTAGACCCAGGGTCTGAAAAGACTGTTCCACGGATGATAGAGCTTTGAGGAGTGTTACCAAAGGCGACAATACCGGAGATAATGTTGTAATACCGCTCTGACTAGGACGTAGGTACCCGGCCGGCAGCCAAGGCAGGTAATCTTGGTTGTATTGTACGTTTATCAAAGAGGCTTGTATAGCGGCCGCCAAGATACGTTTATACCTATCGACCTAAGACCCCATATATGTACCTCCTAATACTTGGAATCCGCATAATGTACACATATAATTACAGGTTACATCATCAACCATAGCATCGACTCCACAAGGAGTACATCTGAGGTATTCATCTCAGCGTGGGGTACACCTGATAGAGCCGTAGGCGCTATGCGCTCATTCCCAAAAGTCGTTCAAGACGTCAGACAGCCAGGGGTCACTCGAAAAGTCCACCGCCGCCGTGCTGAACCCGGCGCTCTGTTGTTGAGCGCCGTCGACTAGGCTCGTCTCGCGGTTCGCGGTGCTCACGGCGTCCAGGTTGGTCAGCTCGTTCTGCCAGGCGGCGCGCATCTTGCGGAACACCCCGAGGCCCCAGTTGTGGGACTCGTCCTCGCCGGCGTCGGGCGACACGAGGGTCGAGGCGGCCTTGAGGTACTCGAAGATGCCGATGATGCGGTCGCACGTCGGGATCAGGTCGACGCTGCGCCGCACCGCGGCCCGGTCCCACGCCGGGTCCTGCAGCGTCGTGATCGTGTGCAGGCACCGCATCACGCGCACCAGCTGCGGGTAGCTCGTGAACGGCATGCACCCGAACAGGGCGATCGGCGTCGCGAAGAAGGTCTCGAGGAATGCCTTGATCGACACGAGGCAGTTTTGGTAGACCTCGAACCGTTGCATGTCCGGCTCGTTCCATTGCGTCGCCGGCTTGCTTATCGCGGATTCGTTGATGAGAAGCTCGGTGAAGTGATATAGCTCCAATATCATGGCTGACAAAAGATGACTAGTTGAGAAGCTGACTCTCGGCAATAATTTGACTGGAAGTATGACTTACGATGGTTTCGCACGGCAGTCCCGAGCTTCTCGTGTCTTGTTATCTCGTGTAGCTGCGACCGAAGAGCAGATAGGTAAAGAGCTGGCGGTCCTCCCCCGGCACTTGTCTGCCACGAGTCATCGTACATTTGGTTTACAATCAGCTGCATCTTTACCTGTGCTATTAGAGACTCATCCTGAGATACTGTACTATCCTGAGCCAGATTGGTCAGGTAAGCGTCTAAGAGAGGAGACCAACGGAGACCAGGCGCATGTCTGAAGATGTTCGATATCCTACATAGCCGGTCAGGATCTTCCACTATCAAAGTAGTAGATAGTGGCAAGGCACAAGTAATAAGGTAACGAACATAGATGTCACAACGAAAGCCCCCAAGACAGCGCGTTGCTCTTCGTGCGTTCGCCGTCTGAATAGGCTCGTCGCACGCAGATCGCTCTCCTTGACAGGTCCACAAAACATGGACTGGCCGTCCGGCGGAGGTCTATGCAGCCCTAGGTCACACACCAATGTAACGATGAGTTGCGAGAACAAGGTCCAGAACGGCCTATCTCTTCGTTGCAGATGCGACCTGGGGGATAAAGGGTCAGCTACATAGGTCGCCTCGAAGCCCGGGTGTCTTGGATGGGACGTGCTCACCAGCCAACGAGGGTCAGGAGTCCCAGCAGAAGATCAAGGCTCTTCTCCCGCTCAAGGGCTACCTTTTGAATCACAATGTTTCTCGCCTGATCCCCCAGCGCCGTTCGCCGCCGGGGCGACGTCAATGACGTAGAGATGATATTGAGCCATAGAAACGGATACAGCTCCCGAAGCTGCTGAGATGCCACATGCGGCGGGATGTAGACAAACGGGAAGAACCCCTGTCCTCCGGGTTAGTGCATACAGACGCGCGAGCCATCACTTGGACACTGACTATGATCTCTTCCCGGAACTTCTTCAGCAAGCCCTCGGCCTCGGATAGGGATGGCTCGTCGGGGTACGAGATGCTGGAATCCGGAGTTATTGCAGCACTAAGCAATGTGGTGCCCCCAAGACTGTTGGTGGCGGTAGCAGGAGTCAGGGCGGAGACGGACGGCTCGTCTGTCTCTGATTCATATTCTCCCTGATCGCCCGCATCATCGAGGTCGCCATCTGGGTCCTTCTTCGCACCCTCGCGCTGCGCCTTCAGACACGACACGAGCTCGTCGAGCTTCTCCTCAAGACGAGCGCTCCTGGAGACGCCGCGACGCTTCGCGGGGCGGCGTCCGACGTAAGCCGAGGGCGTACACTCTTTCTTCAGGCGAAAGCACCTAAGAGCCCCCGTTATTAGACGTTGGTCATCAGAGACAAGAAGACGGGGCGGATACGGCGGCGGCAAACCACGTATGGTACGACCTTGGGTACGGTACCACACACAGTACCGCTTCGTTGCGAAGTATTGGGAAGACTATAGGCGACGTACCTCTCGCATATGGCACCATCGGCCCGATAGATGCATTTGCATTTCACTCGAGCACAGTTCGTACAGGCTCGGCCGGCTATTGACGTAGCGGCCTGAGGCCCGGGGGCGCTCGACGGTACGGATGTCATGCTGCTACGCGTTGTCTCTAACTAAGCCACGAATATCCGTCAGGTCCAGGAAGCGTCGTTTGCTCGCGCAGGGGCAGACAAAGATTTTCTGAGATGTGCGGCGGACACGGGGCGAGGAATATTGAAGGGCGTTGTCTCTCAGCTGTGGCTGACTAATTTCACGCAGGAAACCGCCAACGAGTCAGAACAAAGCAAACAATCCCGCCGGGCACGGAGATAAGACCCTGCTCCTGCTCCGGTTCTGAGCTACTCCGGAGTCCGCATCCCCTTCTGTACATGATACTTCTGCATGTATCCCTTGAATATCCAAGGTATTATTGGAATGATCTGCCTCGTCCTGCCGCCTGTCTATCTTTGGATATATGAACGGGGAGTCATACGAGAAGTGATAGATTATGAATACCCTATTCCACCCGTCCTCGTCCCGCAAATAGCTGCCTAGATAACTCTACAGGATGAAAAGCAGTCGGCCATCGGAGAGATACCGCCGGCTTAGCTCTTGTGTTTTTTATAGAATCTTCAGGTGACACAGGTAACAATCGTGTTGTTAATAGGATCGCTGCATAATCAAACGGCGGTAATAAAAATGCGGTCTAGCGAGTTTGCCATGTATTGACTGCGGCTGGGACACTGGCAGCAAATATCTACTACTCAGGCGGCAACCTGACACATGACACTTTGACACGGTAGATCCTCGCATTAGTCAACCCTCGAAGGGAGTTCCGTAACAAGTCTAGTGAGCTCGGTTGAAAATCTCTAATCGTGCTCTACCTAGATGTAAACAGATACTACTAAAGTATGTTCGATCCCTAGGAGGCTCCATGAGCGTTTGTGTCTACCTGATCCTCTAGCTTACACCAAACGGTCACAGCAAGCTGTTGAAGTTAGTGGTCTCTCGGTAGCCTGACTTTGTCGAGATGTCAGTCGAACGCGAAGACGCGGTACGGGTATCCGACGAGAAGCAAGACGTCGAGAATGAGAAGGGAATCGACAAGACCCCAGAAAGCGAGAAGCAGTCTTTTCAAGACTCGCCAGAAACGACCGATGCTGTCACCACCCCTAAGGAAGAAGATCCCGAGAACCAGTATGTAACGGGATACAAGTTGATCCCTATCGTCGTCGCTCTTGTCTTCGCATCGTTCTTGATGCTTCTCGACACCTCCATCGTGAGCACGGTACGTAATATCGATCTGGCGTATCCATCCACCTCATGACTGACAAACGGCACGTAGGCTATCCCGGCTATATCAGACGAGTTCCACTCTCTTGAGGACGTTGGCTGGTATGCGGCAGCCTACAATCTGGGATCGTAGGTGTGCCGTAGTCCATACCTCACATTTAGGGTACTGATTCTAAAATCTAGGGCCGCGATGCAGCCTTTAACGGGGAGGATCTACAACACGTTTCGCCTCAAGGTTAGCCTCTATCCAATCCATGCGACCCCCGACTTGATCCTGACGATTATCAGTGGTCCTTCCTAGTCTTCTTCTTCTTCTTCGAGGTCGGCTCGGTGCTGTGCGGAGCCGCGCAGACGTCTGATATGTTGATCGTGGGCCGAGCCATCGCTGGTGCTGGAGCGTCAGGACTTCTGAGTGGATCTATCCTTATCGTGTCCAGTTGTGTGCCTCTCCAGAAGCGTCCTCGTAAGTGTCAAATATGTATTCGAATAGGCTGGGATTGAGGCTGACGACGGTCAAACATGCAGCGTTGATAGGAATCATCCAGGGAAGTAAGTAAACTCGAGCCAAGGCCCCGGTAGATTTATCTTGTGATACTAACGATGCTTTGAAGTTGCTCAGCTTGGCACTGTTATTGCACCGTTGATTGGAGGAGCATTTACAACCGGCTACACTTGGAGATGGAGTAAGCTCTCTCTTCTTGAACGTACGGTGTGATCGTAGCGCTGATTCGAGTGTAGGCTTCTATATCAATCTCCCCCTTGGCGTCGTCGTCGCGATCCCGATCCTCTTCCTCCGCATCCCTGAGCAGATCCCCAAAAGCCCGGCCCTGCAAGTCCTTGCCAAGTTACATCACCACCTCGACCTATTAGGATTCGCCTTGCTGGCCCCGGCTATCATTCAGCTTCTCCTCGCTCTACAGTACGGAGGGAACCAGTTCGCGTGGAACTCGTCCCAGGTCATCGGGCTCTTCGTTGGCTCCGGGGCGACTGCCATCGTTTGGGGCGTCTGGAATTACCACAAGGGCGACGACGCTCTACTCCCCGTCTCGGTCATGAAACGCCAGGTCGTCTGGGCCAGCGCCTTGAACTACTCGTTCCAGATGGAGTCACTTCTTGGCACTACGTATTGGCTTCCCATATATTTCCAGGCTGTTAAAGGTGTCAGTGCCATACTGAGCGGAGTCTATCTTCTACCAACCGTTCTGGCGCAACTTCTCTTCACCATCTTGGGTGGATACTTAGGTATTGTTATCTTTTCCTGTTCACCTTGATTATTGAAGTACTAACGACTTTGAGTAGTACCAAGAGTGGGCTATGTTCCCCCATTCTCGATTTTTGCTGGTATTCTCATCTCGATTGGTTCCGGTCTGTTTTCGACGTTCCAGCCGGACACATCCACTGGGAAATGGATAGGATACCAAATCATTGCCAGCAGTGGTCGTGGTGCAGGACTGCAAATGGTAGGTCTTTTTTTCCCTCGTCTTTTTCATGATTCTCCTCCACAATCATATTGCTAATTCGCCGCTCAGCCTATTGTCGCCGTCCAGAACTCGGTGAGTCAGAGAGAGCTATCTACGGCCATGGCGTTCCTCCTATGGGCTCAATACGTTGGTCCTACTGTGTTCTTGACACTATACAACACGATATTCTCCACCAGCATGAAGAACCTTCTGCCGCAGCAGGCACCCAATGTGGACGCACAAGCTGTCCTTAATGCTGGCGCTACCCGCTTCCGCGAAGTGGTACGCCCCGAGGATCTTCCAGGCGTCTTGACCGCGTACTCGAACAGCCTCGACAGGGTCTTCTACCTTGTCGTAGGTGCTGGCGTAGGCGGCTTCCTGGCCGCCTGGGGCATGGGCTGGCGAGATATTCGAAAGAAGAACAGAAGCCCTCCTGGTCAGCCTCCCGTTGCTGAGGCTTGAAACACGGATACCGTACTTACTAGGGCCAGTAATAAGGATCTGAGGTCTATGCAACAGAATTCAGATCGGGAAGTAATACAAAGTGTACGATGGGGATTTGCCTAATTGTCCGCCGACCTCCTGCTCGGGACTCGGAGGCCAGAACTTTCTTTTACCGAGCTCTTTGTTCCTCATAGATCTTTGCAATTGTAATACAGCATGACCTGGTTGTTTCTGGAGTTTAGATTCTCCATCATACAATCGCAGTTCACTTATGTGATCTCCCATATAGGACTTTGATGTGCAAGGACAAGGTCTCAGAGGTAAGCTTTCACGGAACTCCATCAACATCGCAAGGTGTGTAACCCAGACACGCCAGCCAAATACACTCCTGGCAATATTGGCTTCATCCGCTTGAATTAGGCTAGACAGTCGTTGAACTAGTAATAAAGCTGTCAATAGTCGGAAGGATCCTCTGCGGGAACGGGAACTAGTTTATCGCTCTTCCTCTTCCATCTCATCATCGGTGAGTTTTATATCCAATTCTCACCATTTGATCCTTAAGGCTCTCAGGGGACAACAACACTACCTGGGCAGGTGTATAAGTGGTCAAATCAAACGATACTCACCACACAATCAACAACAAAATTTTGAAGCCGTTTGCTATGATTATGAGGAGATTAACCACGAGCTCGCTTGAGTCAGCTAATAGCCATTTGGGAATGTGTCATATCGGAGTAATGCAGACGGACCTAAGCTATATCAGCTGAGCGCTAAGCTTACCGTATGATCCTCTTCCGACTGTGTTTATGTCTCGGTTGGGAATGTGGCTGACCATTCAGCTCGATAACGAGGGACTAGAATCCAGAAACGTTACCTATTACGCACCCTCGACACGACGGTAAGCTCACGGGTTGCAAGCTTCAGCTGTTGTCTCGAGGCTTTAATGAAGGAGCTTCATAAGACGCCATAGTCTATTGAACATTCTACTGTTAGATGATGGTGCGTACGCTTCACTGATAAATAACGAATAACGCCTCTTCATAGTGGTCCATTCCAAGATATATCGCCTTCTTGCACAGCGCAGGTATTTGCTCTCTTTGAAGAAGCATAAGAACCTAAAACATGTTGACTCAACTAATTCAAGCCTTGGCATTCGCCTCGCTCACTTCCGCAGTCAATATCAATTACACGGCGCTCTTCTCACAGTCCGTCTCCCCGGGGACCGAAATCGCTACCGTTTACGACCCTGACTTCGCCGAAGTTGTCTCTCCCCGGTGGTCGGTTTATCACGCGCCTACGTTCGAAGTAGCTATTAAGCCAGTGAACGAGGCCGACATCCAAGCAATTGTGAGACTGTTCAAGTGTTACGAAGATGTTTAACCTGACAGACTCAGCTGACAGCCTGGCGTTTCAGGTTAGAATCGCCGCAAGCCATAAGATCCCGTTCCTGGCAACGCTTAACGGTCATGGCGGAAACATAAACTACGGCCGGGTACAAAAAGCTCTGAACATCAACCTTGGAAGTCTCAACTCGGTCCATGTCGATGCTAAGAATGATCGCTTGACCATCGGCGGCGGTGTTACGTTCGGCCAGATTTCCGAGCCCCTGGCAAAGGCGGGAAAGGAAATTCGTAAGTGTTCTCAGCCCAAAGACTCCTCTTTTTGTGGCTGACCTATTTTTATCACAGAAACCGGAAATGCCGTATGCGTAGGCATGGTGGGAGCCACGATCGGCGGCGGCATCGGAACTCTTCAGGGGCTTCACGGCTTGGTGCTCGATGCTCTCCTATCCGTCAAAATAGTAACAGCGAAGGGTGATCTGATCACTGCCTCCAAGGTTGAGAACCCGGACTTGTTCTGGGCCATTCGCGGCGCGGGGGCGAATTTCGGTATCATCACCTCGGCCACCTATCAGATCTTCGACCAGACCAACGAAGGGAACGTGGTTTTCGCCCACTACAACTTCCCTGTCACGGCCAGTCGGTCGATGTGGGAATTTCTACAGTCATATGACGAGAAGCTTCCCCCTCCGCTTGCCTTCCTCCCGGCGATCACATACAACCGCACGACCGAGCAGACTTTGGTCAGTCTAGGCGTGGTGTACAGCGGGCCTCTGGCTGACGCGCAACCGTACCTGGACCAGCTTGCCAAGCTCGGCCCGTCCTCGAATGTGACACAGACCGTGACGACCACTCAGCTGCATCAGATCTTCTCCCAAGGCGCGTGTGACCGAGGGGCCCGCCACAATCCTTACACACTTGGCATGCGGAAGACGGACCCGAACACACTTGAAGACGTGCTGAGCGAGATGACGGAGTTCTACAAGACGCACCCGGACTACAGGGGCAGCCTGTCGTTCCAGCGGTATAGCAACGAAGCCATGATGAAGGTCCCAGAAGACGAGACGTCGTATCCCTGGCGGGATATCAAGTCCTACCTGTGAGTTACCTTGCTTGAGTGCTGCGACGTGCGCCGTACTAAAACTTGATGGCAGGCTGTTCGATAACGCGTACACCGACCCGGCCTTAGACGCCGATGTTGACGACCTTTCGCGATCGCTGCGCCAGAAGCTCCAAGAAACGGGCGGGTACTCGGATCCCCAAATATACCTGAATTACGCGCACGGCGACGAGCCCCTGACACGAGTCTATGGCGCGTCCAAGTTGCCAAGGCTTCGCATCCTCAAGAAGAAGTGGGATCCCGATCACGTATTTGGATTCAATTATCCCATTGATTACTAACGGTAGTTGCTTTCTATTTTACTTTCCGATTATCACGATCCAGCTTCATATCTTAAGCAACATCAAAGAACCGGATTTAACCAGGGCAGAAGATTTGGCGTGTAACTGATCTAATTCTACTCTATTCTCATGAAGGGTATATAGCGTACGATAGCATGTATTGTAGTAGTAATATACCTCAAATTGTATTAAAGAGATACATGTCGTCCCTTTACCGAGAACTCTACTAATGTTCTCGCCGAGCCCCATGAAGACAATAGGGCCAAGCATGACGATAGATACCTAGGTAGATAATGTCATCCCTTCAATGTTTGATGAAGGACTTCTTCTCTCGCGTCATCTCTACGAAGACCATTACGCCACGGCAAAGTAATATGTAACACTCCGAGGGATAGAAACGTGATGAGGCCAGTCACATAATGCGACTCATCAAAATCTCCTGTACGCGGAGGCTTCCCCCCCTTTTTTCTAATAAACACCTATCTAATCTATACGAAATCGATAGCTATGTTGGTTCCCATTTTGATCTTTTCTATCCCAATATCATTCACCGAATCTCCACACTCTCCGACAATCCGAAGACAACATACACGCTCATCCGCGACTCAGCATAATGACGCATCAGAACCTAACAGGCTGCTTCGCCCTTACCGCCGCGCCGTACGCGTACAAGTAGGCCAGCGCGGCAGCGCACAGCAGGGAAAACACGGCAAGCAAGGAGCTGCCCCCGCCCCAATCGAGGGCGGCGTACAGACGGCGGCCGACAAGGGGTAGCAGCGTGCCCCCGAGGCTGCGGATGACGGTATTGGCAGCGACGGCGCTAGCGGCATACGCAGTGAAGGCGTCGATGAGGTACCCCACAACAGCCGCATTAAGCAACACGTTCCCCGCGCCGACGAGCGCGGACCCAGCGACGGGTGCGGCCCAATGCACGCGCGCCTGGGCCGCCCACCCGTACGCCAGCAGGCCAAGCGCCAGCAGCGGGGCGCCAGCGAGGGCGGGCGCGAGCCGGTGTTCCGGGGCGAGAGTGCCGCGCGCGGCCTGGCGGCGCACGAAGCGGTCCGAGGAGGCGCCGAACAGCGCGAGCCCGGCGACGTTGCCGGCGCCGAAGCCGACGAAGGCGAGGCCGACGGCGCGCGCCGAGAACCCGTACCGCGTCTCGTACATGACGGGCGCCGTCGTCAGCAGCAGGAACACGACGCCGTTGACGTACGCCGAGACGAGCGACAGCGCGAGGTTGACGGTCGACGTGGCTGTCATGCGCGCGGGGCGTATCACGGCGCGCGCGAGGATTTGGCTGCTGGAGAGGCCGCTGTCTAGCTTGGAGCGCAGCGAGGTTATGCCTGTTTCCTTTTGCAGACGCGTCGTCTTGGCTTGGAGGATCGCGGCTGGGAACGTCTCGCGCATGATGGCGATCTGGGCGACGGTCATGCATGTGTACTGTTGTCTACATTAGAACATGAACTACATCTTAAGCATAGAAAGGAGGGCGGTAGCCACTTACCACAATCGTCAGAACCCAGAAAATCCACCTCCACCCGAGAGCCTGGGTCAGGAGCCCTCCCAGTAGAGGACCAACGGACGGCCCCAGGATTGGGCCGAACATGTAGAGCGAGAGGGCGAGTCCGCGCTGCTGGACCGGGACCAGGTCGGAGATGGTGCCGCCTCCGATGGTCAGGGGCGTCGACCCCATGGAGCCGGCCATGAGGCGGAAGAAGACCAGGGACCCGAGATTAGGCGCGACGGCACAAGCCGCCGTAAAGACGACGTAGAGCACGTTGCTGGCGGTGTAGACGGCCAGCCGGCCGTGCACCTCGGACAGCGGCGCCACGATCAGCGGGCCCAGCGCCCAGCCCAGCACGTAGATGGACACGATGAGCGACGAGATGACGTCGTTGGAAGATCCGAAGTCGTTCATGACCTGTTGGATCGCCGGGGCGAACATGGTCGCGCCGAGAGGGCTACATAGTCGTATGTGTGAGCGTCGTCGGCGAACCTACTAGTAGGACAGAGACAGCACTTACACCAGAAATGTCAGCAGCGACACGATGGTCACATGTCCCCATCTCTTCCCGCTCGACCAGTTGAGGGGATTCTCAGGGTCGTCGGGTCCGTCCCAGTCGATGACCCGCACCTCCTGCTCGTCCACATGCTCGTTTACATGTACATGGTGGTGCAGAAGCCGTGTGGTCTCAGTAGCAGACATGATGACGGCGATTTAGGATTTAGGAATACAGCTGAGAAGCGAGTGTGAGCGTAATGATCGTGAGTATCCTAATTGGAATTCGAGCTCGGAACCAAGCGGGTGACCTTCAGCTAGGTGCTGCACGCGGGAGGATTATTGAATGTCGCCGTCCCTGACATGTCTCAAGGATGTGTGCTTGTCAGCCCGCCTCCCATCGGACTTTGAGGCATGTTTCCCCTGTTCTTGTACAATATACCCAATGCTTCCTCCGTCTGGCCCACCCATATCCGTCAATATATATCGGATCGATACTGTACAATGACAACAAGCCATGGGGCGGAGCTTCTCAACCGGACTTGTATGAAGCTGCATGAGAACATGGCACAACATCGCTAGGCGTTTTCTTTTTATGACGAGTGGATAGCCTTGTCGAGGTATCTATGGAATCAGACCAATGATGGGGCCAATATTGATTTCGGGACGGCACGAATACCGTGGCGTTTCTCCTCAAGCCGGTTTCACAGCCTAGACCATGTCTAAGACATATGAAGTGGCTTATCTCTCTCTTCTTTTTCTCAAAGAACCCCGCCGCAAGTACCTATCTATCCCTTCATATGAAGCTTTCCTTCTTGAGGGGTTAAGCTACGACTCAGTTACTTGGGCACCTAAATGCGAAACCGAGCGTTCCGTCTTCGAGCTCATGTTTCACTGACCCCTATTTTCCACATCGTAGCTCTTCTATGACCCCGCGCCTTGATCTCAGCGTCACTGTGTCACCAGTGATTTACAGAAAACGACAATGTGGCGGGGGCTTGGTGTTGGCGGTGGATTTAGTAATGCTTACCTAGGAGGTAGGTATGATCGTGTTAGATGTGATATTGACTATAGAAGCTCGCTGTCAAGAATGTGGCGTGCGGAATTCACCATGGTCAATACCTGCCTTAATAACATCACCGGATCAATTACAATATCCTACACTACTGTTAGATGGAACTGTAGCTGGAATGGATTTGAAAGATCTGGCCTTGCATATAGTAACCTGAGAACCATGAACGATTCCGAAATATAAATATCCGGATTGATTGTCTAAGCCTATTTACCTAAAGCATCCCTTTACTTTTGCTATCTGCATAACCCTTAATTCACCTACGAATCTAGCGTGATGACCATCTTCTTAGCCGAGATCTCGCCGGGGTTCTCAAACTTGTCGACGGCAGTCTGGACGTGCTCGAGGCCGTGGCCGACGACGAGCGGCGGCGGGGCGGCGACGAACTTCTTGGCGCGGAGGGCCTTGGGCAGGAAGTCGCCCCAGATCATGGGGCCGACGTGGTTGTCCTTGAGGGTGCCGCCGAAGACCATCTGGGCCTTGATGCCGGCGGGCACGTTGGGGACCTGCATGGCGGCGGCGACGAACTTGGCGCCCTCGCTCTTGCCGACGACCTCGAACACGGCGTGCTCGGAGCCGGGCTGGATGGCGAAGCCGCCCGCGCACGTCTTGCCGCGGAACGCGGCGATCAGGTCCTGCACCACCGTCGGGCTGCCGTAGTCGAACACCTTCGCCGCGCCGAGCGACTGGCAGAAGCCGAAGTTCTTGGGCGACGACGTCGTGAACACCTCGTAGCCCGAGGCCACGGCTAGCTGGATCGCGTTGCTGCCGACGCTCGACGCGCCCGCCCACACCAGCAGCGTCTTGCCCTTGGGCGTCGGGTTCAGCGACGGCGGGTCGAGGTTCAGGAAGTCGGTCTGGTACAGGCCGCAGGCGGCGGTGCTCAGGCCCAGCGGCATCACGGCGGCGTCGGCGTAGGACAGGTCGTCGGGGATCGGCGCCACGAGCGTGGTGTGGAGGGCGACGTAGTGCTGGAAGCCGCCGGCGCGCTGGTCGAAACCGGAGCAGAGCCCGACGACGCGGTCGCCGACCTTGAAGTTGGTGACGCCGGGGCCGACCTCGGTGACCTTGCCGGCGACGTCGCTACCTCCGACGTAGGGGTATTGGAGGAAGTTGAAGAGTTTCTCTCCCATGAGTTGGATGAACCGGTCCATGGGGTTGATGGCCGTGGCAGCCACCTTCACGATGATCTCGCCATTGCCAGCCGTGGGGATCGGAGACGACGTCACCACCATAGGGTTCTTCCGGGCCTCGGAGATGAAGGCGCCCTTGTTCTCTTGAGCCATGTTGGATAATCGTCTGGGGTTTGCTGTTGGGACTTGGATAGGAGAATGTCTGGGTCTGGAGCTGGAAGAAGAGAGTCGGCTGGCCTTCGTACTTAGATAGCTGAAGGCAAGAGAGAAAGGATTTCGGCGGGTTGCAAGAGGCATCCTATTGAAGCGAGAGTTCCCTGATATAATTCCTGTCCATGCTGCCATACGTACTACGTAATATATGTACTCCGCCGGGACGGCTTGTCAAACAGGCCGACGGAGCCGGACGGCGAAGGTACCTGATGACGGGTCATAGCGGACGTATGGGATGTCATCTAAGTGAAGCGGTGAAATCGTTTCACCCTCTACCTCACACACGTAGAAAGGGCATGTACTTTGCAACCGATACGTACACGTTGCACAAGCCGGGTCTACGACTTCTCCTCAAACGGGTACTTCCGGTCCAGTGTCTCTCAAGGCGTTTGGGGCTTCCCTATATCCGAACTTCTACCTCCGATAATCTCCGGTTTTCTTAACTCCAAGCTTACAAACGTGTGGTGACACCTGGACGGAATCATGTTTGCCTACCTGTACCAAGTACTTCGTACTTCCAAGACATGTATCGAGGCGCGAAGCACAGCAGGGCCGTGGACAAACGAAGCCATGCGTACCCCGCCCCGTGTTACATGTCCGGATGCTCGATCGGCTCGGACCCCTGAACGTCTGGCCCGGACTTTTCAGCTCCGCCCGCAATGGAACTGTGGTCGGAGTATCACCACCGGACTTCTCAACGTTGTGATGGTATATCAAAATACTGAGAGAGGTCTCAGAGCAAGAAGAACGAGAAAAGAAAAGAACAAACAGGCATTCTTTCCTTGATCACCTGAGTTGGAATCTCGTAGGTCAGGTGTACATTCTCTCGTTTATCGCTTACCATACGCCACCACGATGTTCTTCAGGACGCTGTGGCAGAAGACCATGGCCGCAACGGCGGTAGCCGCGGCGGCCCCGGACGTCAACCAACTGTTCGGACCTTACCTCTCGTCAGGCGCTAGCATCATACTGGCTTCCGACGCCAACTACACCGCTAGGGTTACCCAGCGCTGGTCCAACTTCGCCGCTCCTTCGTACATCGCTACGATCAAGCCGGCGATCGTAGATGATGTGCAGAACATAGTTAGTCATCCCTTGATATCAATGGTCACGCATGTAGCGTATAGCATCAAGCTGATGAATGATGCAAGGTAAAAATAGCCTCGTCCAGTGGCATTCCATTCCTTGTTACCGGCGGCGGTCATGGGGTATCTATTCAGATGGAAGGCTTGCAAGGTGGCATTCAAGTCGACCTTAGCAACTTCAATAACGTTCAGTTCAACCAGAGCACAGAGCTACTGACAGTCGGTGGCGCCACGAAATTCGCACAGCTGATTGACCCCATCTATGAGTATGGGTATCAATTCCGTAAGTTGATGCCGTCCTTTACTCTAAGGTGAGAAGGCCGGTCAGCGCTCATCCCTCTTCTCTTCTCTAGCAATTGGTACTGCCTCCTGCGTCGGCGTCGTGGGTGCGACGCTAGGTGCCGGCGTCAGCGCGAATCAGGGCTACATGGGCCTGTTAATTGACTTGCTGGAGGAGGCACAAGTGGTCACGTCCACCGGCGACGTCGTCACTGCTTCACGCAGCGAGAATCCAGACTTGTTCTGGGCGCTCCGCGGTGCCGGTGCCAATTTTGGTATCGTGACTTCGGCCACGTATACGGTGCCGAGGACTACCAACAACGGCAACGTTACCAACGCTAGCTTCATGTATCTGGGTAGCCAAGCGCTGGACGTGTACGAGTATCTCGCCTCTCTAGACGATAGCATGTCGCCTTTTCTGGCCTTGAATGTTGTCGGCCTCGTTGATCCCAGCTCCGGACAGGTTAGTGGTCGTCTTATCTTTCTTTTCAAATGTCCAGTTATAATCGAAGTTAATGTCGACGTAGGTTGCGCTGATCGTGAATGCCAACTTTGCTGGTCCGGTCAGCGTCGCAAGGAGATACCTGGCTCCGTTAGAAGCCCTCAAACCGCTTCGCTCCGAGATCTTAAACGTAGCTTGGCCAGACGTGCTCTCGACGGCGTACTTTGGCGTTCCGGACACGAAAGCCTGCGGCCGGAACCAGCACGTCAACATGCGCAGCATTGCCGCCAGGCGCACTGACCCCCAGGTCGCCGTTCAATTTCTGGCCGAGGTTGACCGCTTCTCAAAAGCTAACCCGAACGTGACCACGACGTTCATGATTCACAGGTTTCCGAACCAGAAGGTCCTACAGGTTGCTGATGGGAGTAGCTCGTACCCCTATCGCGACTTGAAGATGCACATGTGAGTACAGAGACCTCTCCGAGACGTACTGCCAATCTCAATTGTGTTGCTTCATCGTCGTGAGACTAACATATATAATTTCTCCCAGTCAATTGGAGAGCGAGTATGACGACACGACTAAGGACGACATAGTGTCCAAATTTCTGGAAGCCGCACGGCAGAACTTCACCGCGGCCAGCGGCTATGATGAGCCTGCAGTGTACGTCAACTTCGCCCACGGCCACGAGGGACCGGCGGCCTGGTACGGAGCCGGAAATCTGGACAGGTTGGGCCGGTTGAAGCAGAAGTGGGATCCGCAGGGGCTGTTCAGTTTCTATGATGTCGTCCCGAAGGTCTCGTCTAGCCCCGAGCTTTAGCGGACGGGCACGGAACCTGCTCCAGTAAGCTCCCCTGTCTCCTACAGGTAGAACAATGGGACGAATCGAGGCAATAGACGCTCTTTGGGGAATGCCAGATCACAGTATCCCTCCAAGTATTGACTTTTCTAGAGACGTCGTGCTGCCCACAAAGAAAATAGGACATGGATGCTTGTCCAAAGACCGAAAGATGGTAGCATCGGAGATAAAAATCTACAAATTCTTGGATCCCATACACAGTGCCGCCGATGTAGACACAGGATACAGAGCGCCGACCTCTGACGTTTATTAACTGAACCTTCCAGAATAATCTTGGACATACCTCTCCTATATATGGGGTGACAAACTCGATGTGAGCGTGTCGTCAGACCGGCAGCATCTTAAAAGTTTAGCAGAACCTGGCGGTGTACGCTAGATTCGTTCGGTCATCGCCGGCACAGTAGGAACGCAGCTCGAATGTATACCGTTGCAGTAGTCTGCGAGCTCGACGGCGGTCCAGCCAATAGCAGGGTCCTTTGCCCCCCGCCTTTCTTGTCGAGCGCCCTGCTCGTCAACCCAAGGGCGCACTCCACAATCATGCAAGGATTCGATCCGTGCCGCCCCGTCAGCAGAGAACCGGAGCTGGGCCGTCGTGATAGAGCAGACCTTGGGGTTTAACGATGAATCTGGACGAGGACTCTTCTCTTTCCCTCGCTGATCTTTATCCTCCAAGTGTCCAGCTTCAGCGACAAGCGGAGCTGCACATGTGAATAGTATTGAGATTACGTGGTGCCGTGCTTCTCTGCTTCTCTGCAGATCGAATTCATGAGAAGAAGGCTAGCTTGTCACTTGCTTTAGGTTCCCCGTGCTTACTTAGAATCCCTGAGAAGTCGGTTCAAGGTTGCTTCCTATCCGCGTTCCCCAGGTTATTTCCCGTCCTTAATATGGACGCATGCCCCCCTTTGACTCATCTGCCGTCTCTTGTCTTAAGTATTCATATACGACCTTCCGTTCCTCTTCCAAATCCGTCCTGGCCGGAAACGGGTGTATCTAGGCTGACCCTGACGCCCTTCTGATCTTGGGCAATTCCTACGCCCTAATAGTCTGAACATCTCGGGCCTAACCTGCGCCCTTCATGACGACCATCGACGAACTGGGCGAGATGGAGTTCGTTGACTGGGATGCTGCCCTGGTCGGCACCAGCGCCGACCCGGTAGTTACATCAGAGGATGCAGCAGCCGTTCCTCTCGACGCCGTGGCCGGGCCGGCAGACGGTCCCAACATGGACCTCGTCTTTGGAGACGTGGACGGCGACGACTGGTCGTACTGGGCTCTCGAGCACTTCGAGTCCACCCAGATGCCCCAGGATAACGACCTGAACATGCTCGCGGAACCCGACCCTTCAGCTTACCCGGAAATGTACTGGGAGACACCCGAAGTTCCTTGCACCCATTGTGCTGCAGGCGGTTACCAATGCAAGAGAATTAGAGAAGGTAAATATAAGGGCTATTGCACGACCTGCGTTGCGCTTCGGTGCGAGTGCAGCATCAGCCCCTCGAATAATAACCTGACTGCTGAGGCCGGGGCAACCTTCCCTGCGAATCCGTGGGTCACGATGGGCGACAGACCAGAGACGTCCATCCTCCACGAAGACGAGCTGGCTGCTATCATGACCTCCGCTCCGTCGGTGCCGGGCCTGGTCGCCACGGCTGGCGAGAAGCAACCATCACCTAAGCCACAGAGCATGCCCAAGATCGGCGCCCGGTTCTCGCGCGAGTCGGTCAAGATCCTCAAGAACTGGGTGTCGACGCACAGCAGACACCCGTATCCGACCGAGGACGAGAAAGAGGGCCTGCAGAAGCTCACGGGCCTCAACAAGACGCAGATCACCAATTGGCTGGCGAACGCCCGCCGGCGTGGCAAGATCCAACCGACGAGAGCGACGTCCCCGCACATCGGTCGGGGCTACGTCCAGGCCATCGACATACCCCAGCGGAGAGGCACGCTGGCGCAGTTCGAAAACATGAACCCTCTCCAAAGATGGGCGAACTCGCCACCGGAAAACGAGCCGGCGTCTGTCGCGGCCATTGCCAGAGCCGTGTCGGACTCTTCCACTTCGTACTCGCAGGCGTCGGGATCCGGACGCAACAGTCCCTACGTCTCCAACTATTCGGACGACGGGTCTAGCAGGTCACTGTGCAACCAGTCGTCCGCCAGTAGTTTAGGAACATCCCACTCGAGCGGCGGCTCGTTCGCGTCCGCGTACTCCAATAAATCGCTCGGCTCCTTTGGTTCCTTGCCGTCCTTCGCCCGGGCCCGAGGACGACGACGTCGCCGACGAGCTCCGCCCCGGCGGGCCGACGAGGGCCTGAGCCAGCCGCTCAAGACTTTCCAGTGCACGTTCTGTACCGAGACCTTCCGGACCAAGCACGACTGGCAGCGGCACGAGAAATCGCTGCACCTGTCACTTGAGCGGTGGATCTGCTCGCCCGACGGCCCGCGGACGGTGAACCCGGAGAACGGGCTGGTGAGCTGCGTGTTCTGCGGCGAGGCGAACCCGAACGACGCGCACGTCGAGTCGCACAACTTCTCGGGCTGCACGGAGCGGGCGCCGGAGGAGCGGACCTTCTACCGCAAGGACCACCTGCGGCAGCACCTCAAGCTCGTGCACGACGTCAAGTTCGTGCCGTGGTCGATGGAGAAGTGGCGCATAGTAACGCCCGAGATCCGGTCGCGATGTGGTTTCTGCGGCATCGTCCTCGACAGCTGGACCATCCGGGTCGACCACCTGGCCGAGCACTTTAAGACCGGTAACACTATGGCCGACTGGAAGGGTGACTGGGGTTTCGAAGCCCCCGTCCTCGAGATGGTGGAAAACTCCATCCCGCCTTGTGAGAGAGACCAACGAGCTTCTTTCCGACAGCAGCCTGGCTAACCAAGACGTCTAGACCTAATCCACGACGAGCGGAACACGCCTCTCCCGTTCGCCCCAGCCGGCGGCACGCCGTCCTCGCCGAACAACGCGTACGAGCTGCTCAAGCTGGAGCTCCGCCACTGGATTGCCGGCCCCGGAGCAGAACTGGGCCGGGAAATCACGGACGCCGACATCCAGCTGGAAGCATGCTGCATCGTGTTCGGCGCCGAATCGCAGCCGCGGTCCCGCAACAGCGACGCGCCGTCGTGGCTGCGCGACCTGATCATGTCGTCGGAGGAGCAGGTGCGGCAGGCGGCGTTCCGGCCGATCCGGAGCCACATGGAGAACCGGGTGTCGGGGCTGCGGGTGAACGGGCGGGACGACATCTTCGAGCAGTGCGAGCTGGAGCGGCAGCTGCAGGACTTCGTCAAGGCGAAGCAGCTGCTGGGGCTAACAGCCATGGACCACGAGCTGCAGGTGGAGGCGTGCCGGGTCGTGGGCCGCATGGAGGAGACGTCGCGGTACCCGATGGACGACGTGGCCGACTGGCTGCTGCGGCGCATCCACGCGTCGCCGCGCTGGCTCGCGGGCTTCCGCCAGCGCGCGCACCTGCCGCGCAGCGAGGACGTCGTCGGCGGCAGCATGCGCTCCAAGGACCCCCGCACCATCGACTCCACCGTCCACAACTACAGCCGCCTCGAGCGCGAGCTCGCCGAGTACCTCGCCGCCCGCCGCGCCGCCGGCGCCGAGCCCGACGACGCCGACCTCCAGCGCCAGGCCCGCATTATTATCTACGACACCGACGACGAGTGGAATCAGACTGCCGCTGACGACAGCGACTGGCTGCTCCGCTTCCGGCAGCGACACCCGGCTCAGAGCGGCCCCGCAACGTCTACGTCGGGCAGCTCCCCGGCCAGCAGAGGACAGGGGCAGAGCCCGTCTCAAAACCAGAACCAGGGCGTCGCTACGGCCGTGAGCGACTCACGATTCGTCGCCCCGCTGTACAGCGAGCTGCCGTCGTACCGCAACAACAGCAACAATGCTCCAGCGCCCGGCGGCGCGTTCAGCGCGTCCATCAAGACGGGCCCGTACTTCATCAACGACACCAACTGCTACCGGCGGCTAGCACAGGGCCTCAGCCGGTTCGTGGCGTCCACCATGTCGCCCAATAACCCGAACCGCCACGTGCCGACCGACGAGGAGATGCAGTACCAGGCGCGGTGGCTGATCTACGACGAGTGAGTGTTCCCCTTCTCTCTCCCCTATTCATTTCCCTCACCAAGCCCCCTTATACACGTTCAAAAATGCTACTCCTTCGATCAAGCTAACGCAACAAACAACAGCGACGACCCCTGGAACCAGACAGCAGCCGACAACTTCGAGTGGCTGCAGCGCTTCAAACGAGACGTCGGGATCCTACCCGCAGACGGCGGACCCGGCCTCGGAGCACCCGACCACGTCGCATGGGCGCCGTCGGCGGGAGGCACAGGGTTCGCGCCGCCGTACGTAGCGCCGAACCCGACATCGACGATCGAGGCGCTCGCCAGCATCCCCGCGCCCGCCGCCACCAGCTCGTTACTACACCCATCCTCATCCTCCTCCATCTCCCCGTCCATCATCGCTAGCGGCGGCAACAACAACAGCAGCAGTATCAGTAATAGCATCACCACCGCCACCAACCCCACCACCCCTTCCGCCCCCGCCGCAGCCGCAACCCGTTTCCTGCGCAGCATCGGGCGCACGGCGCGACACCCGCCTCCGGCCAAGGTGTTCTGCAGCCGGGAGCTGGAGGCGGGGCTCGCGTCGTACGTGCGGCGCGAGACGCTGACCGGCGCGTTCCCGTCCGACGACGCGCTGCGCGAGCGCGCGCGCCACATCATGGGCATGCAGAAGACCAGCTGCGACGACCCGGCGCTGCTCGAGCGCTTCAAGGCCGCCGTGCGGGCGGATATCGCTGGAGGACTGGAGCTAGGAGGAGACAAGGGAGCGCCGCTTTCGCCGGGCGTGGCGGCTGATATCGCGGCTGTTACAGCGACCGGTGTTGGCGCTTCTTCGGATCCCCTTGTATCGTCGTCGACAACGGCAACACTGCCAGACGCAGGGGCAGACCTGGACATGAACATGGACTTCCAGTTCACGGCGCAGGAGATGGACGACATGCTGCAGGACCTCAGCCCCGACTTCGGGAGCGGCGGCGGCGCGTCCCTGAACCCGAGCCCCGCCACGAGCGGCGCTTCGGCAGCTTCGGCGTTGCTGGGGCCCAACTTCGGGCTATAATCTAGAAGCACCAGCGGCGGGACGACGACGACGACGATGACGGGCGGCTATCTTTCTGGCTCTTTGCCTTTCGGCACATTAGATACCATTTGGGAATAAGTTAGCATTCTACTCTTATGTAGATAGGCGTAAAAGTTATGGCTTAATAATTGGTTAGTATACCCAGGTCTCATCATCGCGGGCAAGGTGAATGCTTCATCGTTACGAAGTGACTGGCGCTCTAGCTTCATATGCCCAACTACTCAGAATCCTGTCGTGACCAGCTCAATTAGCTTACCTCACCTCACAAGTACGCCACGGAGTCAATAGGCCCTCGCACGTCTATCTAGGCACAAGTTTACTAGAGCCTGCATTCACAATTCATTACGCAGCTGCCGGGTCGGCTTTTATAAGACTCGAAACATGATTCCATTGCCGACGTAAGCTAGAAGCTTCGGTAGTAAGGCAACGCGCACCCCTGGAATGCCTCGGTAGGGAGACTAAACTACAACTGGGTTGAAGGGTATCGTAGTAATGGGACGCAGTAAAACGCCCCTCAAAGTAACAGCCCAACGCCAGACCGTGAGAATATGAGACAACCCCTCAGGCAACGCCAGGTCCCTCGTGCGAATCAACTTCTTCGGTACGTTCTCGTACCACAACCGGCGCCGCGTATGCTGATATAGTATATAGAAAACCCCGTTAACGAGATTGGGGTGAGAAGGGGATATTCGACGTAGATGTAAAATGGTGGCCGCCCCTTCGGTTGGGGCTTACGTTGGCCGACGGTGCGCTAGGCGCGGGGGGGTATTGCTGAGGAACAGCATCGACGGGTGTCGAGATTGTCGGTATCGCTGCAGCTGGAGTAGAGGCGAGGCCCGCCATTGGCGGTGGTTGAGGGTTGGTGATAAAGGGTTGTGGAACAGGTGCTTCTTCTTGTATCCCTTGGGCGGTGATTGGCGGCGTAGTTGTAGCCTCTTCGAGTCCCTTATTCTCTTCTTTCATGGTTCTCGGATCACGAGCTTCAGCCATTGCCTTTTCCTTCTTCTGCCTAGCCTCCCTCATTTCTTTAGTTAGTACATTGATCTTAATCCTCTTCACATCGGTGATCAACCCCTCTATACCGTCGTCACTGCTCTTCGTACCCTGTGTCGACTCTTGAGTCCGGCTAACCGGAGGCTCCGTCGTCGTCGGTAAAGTAGTAGCTTGGCTTTTAGCATGCGTTGCTTTCTTTGCTGGCCGCATCTTCTTGGCCTCGAGGGTTGGGTTAGGACGAACGCTTTGCGAAGTGGTAGGTCGTAGGATAGCACTGGGCTCCTCGTTGCTAGTGGGCTGGTGGCCCAATCCTGAACCACTCTGGGTTTGCGTTCCTCGAGCACGCGCCTGCAGTCATTGTTAGTTATCCCGTTACATGGCAAAGCTTCATACTTACATTCTCGGTAGCAAGAACAGCGTGGCCTGCTACCGTTTTCCTGCGCGTTTTCGGTTCTTCGGTCTCCTGATATGAAGGTCGAGGTAGCTTCCTCGTACGCATGGATTTTCTAATGGGTGCCGGCTCGGGAGCAGCTCCTGGAACAGGATTCCCATTACCATCAGTTACGCTCTGTTCAGCCTCGGGTTGGAGTGCACGTTTAGCTCTTGCTCCGAATTCTTTGAGCTCCCGAAAGCTGTAGCTTCTGACAGGGCGGTCATTCGGCACAAGCAGCTTGGTCAGCTCACAAGCAGCAGCGTTCCAGGGTACGTCGGGCGGCGGCGGAGTAGGCGGACGGGAAATTGACCACTGAGGCGACGACGAAAAACCTGGAAAGCTTCGTCGGACTTTGGTAGGATCTACGGCCTTAGCTGTCGATGCCTGGGTCGGCGAGGAGTAGTTTCCTGGAGTGAAAGCCCGGACTTTCTTGACTGGTCCCTGAGACGGAGCGTCGTTCATGGTGGCGTCCATGAGATCAAGCTCGGAACTCGTCCACCATCTGGGGTCATACGAAAACTTCCTCTTGTCCTCTCCCGTCAGCGTGTTGCGCCTACCGAGTTTTCCAAATCTGGTGGCTACCTCATAGGTTAGGCCACCAGAAATTGCTTCCTCCGGCAATTCGAATTCGTGGTGATCCGCAAGGCCACCGAGATGACTAAGAACTCCCGAGTACAAGGCCCGGTCACTATAACCACCTTCCAGAACGCTGATTACTCGACCCTCGACACTTATCTCTGGGTCAGATGCCATCCTAACCACATCCTGGGTGATGCGACCGTAGAACTCGGTAGGAACTTTGACGGCATGGCGCTGCATAGCGTGATTTTCGAATTCGCTCGCGTCGAAACCAGCCGATATGAATATTGCGGCTTTAGGCTCTATACCAGAGGCACGACATCGCTCCGTCTCTGATAGTAGGTAGCGATAGGCCTTTCCCAGAAGGACGGAGTATTTGTTCTGGTAAAGTGTCCAGAATTCCTTGTCATCGCCAAAATTATCGAGATGGACGTTCCAGATCGAAAGTGACTGCTTTTCGCTAACGCAGACGCTGGCGTTGGCGATCTTGTCAATGTCTCCATCTTCGCACGGGTAAGAATTGATATCGTGCATGCTGAAGTAGCCGATGGTGGTCTTCTGCCAGGCGGGCGCATTCTTGTGCAGGCCGGCCCCGCGGTTATGAAAACGGGCGCCGTGAGCCATCGCAATCGCTTGGGAACCATCGCCATGGTGCAAGTCGAAATCGATGATTGCCGCGTGTGTCAAGCCATGGTTCATGATGCCGTGCATGATGCCCACATGGACATTGTTGACCCAACAGAAGCCCGAGGGACGGGATGCGGAGCAGTGGTGTCCCGGAGGGCGAACGACAACGAAGGCACGTTTGCAAGGGGAACTGGAGCAAACCTCGTCGACGGCTTCGCAAACGGCGCCGAGTGCTGCTTCGAAGGACTTCCGGGACTCCTCGTTCAGGTAGAGGTCGCCCTCGTTGAATTCCGCTGGTTTTTCGGCGCCAGGTCCTCTGTTCATGTCGAGTCTGGATACTTCGGTCTTGGGCGACGGCAGAAACAGATTGGATAGGACAGAATTACACATTGTCGTCAGCTCCTCTATCCAATCGGCTCCGTGGACATTGGTCACAGTTTCCGAGTTGAGTGCCAGTGTTCGATTGGTCTTACGGATGCTGAAGGGTACGCTGGGAAGCGAAAGGGGGTCGAGGTCGGGATGAATGGGGTGCTTTCCATCGCAATGGCGGCTTCCGAGTCGTACATAAGCCATCGATACACCGAGGATGCAAGCCAGGATTCGCTCAGGACGCTCGACGATATCAACTAAGTCCCTCTTGAGCGCCTTGGGTCTAGAGAAACGGTGTCCGTAGCATGAGTCGTGAATTACAACCATTGTCTCTGCATTGCGGCTCTGCGCCGAGTTGGTGTGAAGTAGGCCGAGCTCCTTTTCCATGTAGTCCTTTGCTACCGAAGCGGCAGTGGGGACTGGCCTCTCCTTGAAATCATCCATCTGCGAATAGGAATTCAGTGGTAACTTGGGAGCAGATGATGATAGGAGATTGTAACTAGCGCGACGTGACGGCGCGCGACTCGGAGTTGTACCGCTGGAGGAGCGTAGGGAGGTGAGGGACGCTTTTCGCAGCAAGGTTGGCGTTGCGGAGCGGGATTGCGAGCTCAATCCGTTCGAGATAGTTTGGTTGACGGGGCTTCGCGAGGGCAGTCTAGCGATGGGAGAGGCAGAGGGCGTCGTGCTGGTAGCCGAGTTGTAATTGGCATTCGAATTAGGCGAAGTGGCCAGTCGGGACAAGCGTGAGGATTGCGCAGCTGTGGGAGGAGTTGTGGAAGAATTCGAAGGTGGTGTGGACAGCGAGAGATTGTTTAGAGAGTCAAGAAGCTGGCGGTCCTCATCAGCGCCATTGGCTGCGGTATGAAGCCATGGCTGGCCTTGGTTTCCCCAGGGAGCAGCCATGGTTTCGATCCGGGCGAGTAAGCACCGCTCATGCGGGGGTATCGTCGTCGGCAAGGGCGAGGATAGTCGAAGGCGACGACAATCGTCGGGGGCGATGACGGTCGTCGAGGACGATGTCGTAAAATGGAATTATTACTTTGTTTCAGACGTGCGTTTATATACGAGAGAATGTGGAAGAAATATAGACGTCGGACTGACGATTGATGATTGATGATTGATGTTGAATCGTTCAAGTCGTTCAAGCTCGGCGACGTTGGGAAGGGCAAAAAGTATTGTAGCGCAGGATGAATTCGAGGAAGTACGGAGTTGGTTTGCGTTTCCAGTTTCACAAGCTACTAGGTGGAAAAAAAGTTGGCAGCGCGTTGCCAGCCTGCCCGGTCGCGTATTAGTGCACGCGCGGGGCCCGTCAGTGAGTAACTTAGCGTACACAATCACGCGTAGAACTGCCTAAAGGGTCTCTTAACAAACAAATACCATTGTTTCTTTTTAACCAATTTAGGAATAGCCCACCTACCCCTCTATTGACGTATATGAGCCCTATCGATAGGCCCGAGGGTGCCCAAGGGTGCTGTAAAGGGTACCTCGGTACAAGCACCTATCCGCTTTCGCCTCTACGACTGACTCTTTTCTCTCTCAGATTTCTAAGCAAATTACAAACCGCCACAGACTTCCTCAAAACGAGATTCGACCATCTTTCCTTTTCCTGAATACACTGATTCGTACTTGGAACCTTAGATATATCGACTCACTCATCCCCAAGCCATGGCGCCCTCGCTGGAAGAGCCCGAGCCAGTCCAGGACGTCCTCGACAACCCGCTCAAGTCGCGGCCGCAGCTCGTTGCGCCCGAGCCGGAGCACTGCCCAGGCCCGGAGTCGGACAGCGCGGGCAAGGCAGACTCGTGCGCGGGGTGTCCGAACCAGGCCATCTGCGCGTCGGCGCCCAAGGGGCCGGACCCGGACATACCGCTGATCGCGGACCGGCTGTCGGGCGTCAAGCACAAGATCCTCGTGCTGTCGGGCAAGGGCGGCGTGGGCAAGAGCACCTTCACGAGCCTGCTGGCGCACGCCTTCGCGACCAACGACGACGCCACCGTCGGCGTCATGGACGCCGACATCTGCGGCCCCAGCATCCCCAAGATGATGGGCGTCGAGTCCGAGACCATCCACGTCAGCGGCACCGGCTGGTCCCCCGTCTGGGTCGCCGACAACCTCGGCGTCATGAGCATCCAGTTCATGCTGCCGAACCGCGACGATGCCGTCATCTGGCGCGGTCCCAAGAAGAACGGGCTCATCAAGCAGTTCCTGAAGGAGGTAGAATGGGGCAGCATGGACTTCCTGCTGGTAGACACGCCGCCGGGCACAAGCGACGAGCATCTAAGCGTCAACAGCTTTCTGAAGGAAAGCGGTATAGACGGCGCCGTCATGGTTACTACGCCGCAGGAGGTGGCCCTTCTTGACGTCAGGAAAGAGATCGACTTTTGCCGGAAGGCGGGCATAAAAGTGCTCGGGCTGGTAGAAAACATGAGCGGCTTCGTGTGTCCGAAGTGCACGCACGAGAGTCAGATATTCAAGGCTACTACTGGGGGCGGCGAGGCTTTGGCCAAGGAGATGGGTGTACCGTTCCTTGGCGAGGTGCCGCTCGACCCGAGAATAGGCATGGCATGCGACTACGGAGAGAGCTTCTTCGACCATTACCCCGACAGCCCGGCATGTAAGGCGCTCAAAACGGTTGTTCGGCGCGTTGGACACGAGATAGGGCTTGAAGCGCAACAGGTTTTGCCTGACGACTGAAGCGAGCCTATAAAAACAACGAAAAATAGTAAAACATGACTTTGATTCGCTCCAGAGGAGAGGATATCAGCTTGTCAGTTCCATCTCGACCGAGCTCGACTCACGCCTGGTTTGTTCTATCTACCTAGATAGACCCTATTCGGAACCAAGTTTCTTGGGGATATCTTCCAAATCATCAACGTTCTCAACATCAATAACCTTACCGACCTCGGCTGTATTCCTCATCAGCTCCTTCGCGCCCGCGTACATCATGCGGCTCTCGGCATTACACGTGTTCGGCAGGTAGTACAGGAGGACGTAAGGTACGGACAGACGACCGGATGGCTGCAGCACGACACGAAAGTTTGTTAGCAGATCTCATTCGATCGAATGATAGTGCGGATGTTATGCAAGGATGCGTCGCAGCCTTTGGAGAGCAATGTCGAGCGCAAACGTACAAGAGTAAGCGGGTAGCTTAAGAGGATATAACGCGGCGAGTTGTCTGGCAGATCGTCTCCGATCTCTTCGAGGGACTTGTAGACTACTTTGTCTTCATCTTGCTTGATCTCGTGTGTCTTCTTGTCGATATAGTCTATAGAATTCGAGCACCATTAGCTCCCTCCTCTACTCTTATGCCTCTAGCAAGATCTCCAACTGCCGTAAGGAAATCTCAAGACGGATAGACAGACGTACATACAGATAACAGCTTGTGGGCCACTTGCTCTAGATGTCGTCAAGCGAAACTTGCGAAGGTGGTCTTTCGTCTCCTGCGAGAACGTATAGAGTCTTGCTTCGGAGCTCTATTCGGTGGTCAGCGAGGGCGGGGTGCTTGTGGTGTGGACATCTTTACCATTGTGACAGAATTTAGGCACCTGGGATGTTAGGAGTACGAGGTAGGTACCTAGAGGTGTCTAATACTTCTATATTCCCTTCAATTCGGTACTATATATCAATGACGACTGACTGCTTGATTGCTCAATTGGCGAGCGAAGACAGCTTGAAGTTGTTCAAGGTCGCAATTCAGATCAGTCGATAATGACCCCACCATGACGAAAAGCCGTGAATGCTCTCTCAGCTTAGAAAACATGACCGATTAGCTAAGCCCCGAAATACTAGTAAGCTGTAGATACGTGCATAGCGAAAAAGATTGAACATGGAGATAGGAATTTCAGTCATGATTATCTCTAGTAAATTTATCTCTCACTTGTAATAATTTTATTAAATTTTCCATCTAAACTCCTAGAGCTATTCAACATATGGTTCGCCTTATTGAACTTGTAAAAGTTGAATGAGAATAGATTGTAAATCAGTATGCTCGATAATTGCATGTCTAGAATACTTCTCGAAGCTTTACTCTCCGTCCTGAAATCCTCGTGAGCGACAGTAAAACACTACTCATCTACAATATCTATAAACAAAAAATTCCTCCGGGTATAATAATCCAATCCTATTCCACACCGTCCCATCGACCCCAACCGCTCTGCTTGTATCCTTACACCGCCATCGTCGAGGGCTGAAGTGGAAAAAGCATAGGCGCCGCGGAAAGGGGGCTGAGCCATACTTGCGTACCCTTCACCAGCCACCAACGAAAACTTTGAGCGGTGTGCGCGATAACCTGAAGGGAAACCTCATGGATAGTCCATCTGCTTCGTTGACTGGGTTCGTCTCTCTGCATCGTCGCCGTAGGGATCTCTGTAGGGGTTGCCGTAGGGGTGGCTGGTTCCGTACGGTGCCGGCCACATGGGCTGCTGGTACACCATGAGGATGGGGGGCTCCCTGTTCCGACGATGGGTTTCCACGCACGCGCGTACGAAGAGCGTGAAGTGGATAATCCTGGGGTTTTCTTTCGTCAGCATGACTCTACATAGGGGGCTTATATACAGAGACCGAGAACACGTACCACAGCAAAGCGCAGAACCCGATCAGCGCCTGCACAGCCGCGCGGTAGGCGGGGCTATTGACCTTTTCTCTGTAGCTTTCGGGGCAGTAGAACAAATTCGCGCCCGCAAGGATGCCGTCGGCGCCGATACTCAGGGGGGGCGGGTCGGCGCCGCGGAAGACGAAGTCGGGGTCGTCGGGGTCGCGTTCCCAGTCGCGGCAGCGCTGCTGGCCGCGGCGGACGCTGGACCAGAGGGCGGCGGAGTAGAAGAGGGCGAGGACCATGAGCAGGAAGAGGACGAGCTGGGCGCCGACGTGGGCGCCGGGGTGGATGCCGCGGCCGGGGGCGCGGCGGCGCCGCGCCAGCAGCGCCGCCAGCTCCGCCGCCGTCCACGACGCCGCCGCCGCCGCCACCGGCACCGTCAGGATCCCCACCCCCGTCGCCCCCTCCCACGTCCACGCCGCGCTCAGCCCCAGCACCGCGCCGCTGCACGCCAGCGACAGCGCCTGCAGCCCCGCCTTGGCCCGCCGCCACCCCCGGCTGCTGTCCGCCGCCGGCGATCGTCGTCGGTACGGCTCCATCGTCGCGGGCGCAGGCCAAACCAGGAAGGTCAGGTAGTCCCCGATGATGACGACGACGGCTGCGTGTTCCCCCCTGCTTTATCCGATGTACGAGGTACCGGTGTTAGAGTGACAATCGAAACAGTCCCACCCGGCGAGATAAGTCGCCGGATCGGTTTGCTTGTCGGCGGGTGTCACTACGATGCGGGAGCAGCCGCATACATAATGGCAAGTTGGTCTCTTACTTTTTGATGATGAAACCGTCAAACAGTAATAACGGACGATAAATGAACATTGCACGAGGGACGAGAGAGAGAAAGAAGGAAGTCCTCGGCCTCCCGGAGAGCAGACGCAGCTCGACTCATTAAGTTTTCCTTTCGGTCCGCGCCGAGAAATCGGCCAGGAATGGAGGAGCCAATGCCTTCTGGAGACGACACTCGCCAAAGCCGCCAAGGTCTTGGGTGGGAGTGCTGACCTTTAGATCTCGTAGCTAAATTGCGCGCCCGGGGTACGTGCTCCTCAGAGCGTTCGGTAGACAGAGCCACTCCTCCCTCTTATCTCCTTCGCAGCCTCGCCCGGGCTATCTGCCCACCCAGCCTGTCTACCGTAATGTGCTACACACCTCCCGAGTTTCGTGGTGCTTGCGTGTGTCGACGAATTATCCTCCGCGCGGAAAATATCGGTAGACCGCTTCGGCTGTCCTCGACACACACCTCGTCTTCTCAGCTTACCTACCACGTAGACAGACGAGGCACGAGGGACACATATCACAAGAACACGATTCATCAGTCTTGGAAACAAGAAGCCAAGCACAGTAGGTTAAACCAAGAGGAGAGCGAACCAAATCCGGTGGCCATGGCGCGAAGCAAGAAAAAATAAAAGAGAGGGAGCGCCCAGCAAAGCGAAGAAAAGGCCAAGAGCAGCAGACCCCGACTTCAGCCCTCTTGGGGGCAATCATTGCGGCGCGGCCTTCGCGCGCCAAGAAGGCAGAAGCGGCAGAAGACAGGCAATCGTCCAGTGCCACGACTCGCGGCCGATCCCACTGGAAAGCCTCGGCAGGTTTAGGGCAAGCGAGCGCCAAGGCGCGGAAGCCAGTCGAGCCGTATTCCGTACATAAAAATCGTAAGCCGTCTGGCTGTGCCAGGTAGGCAGAGTATTGAGTTGGGCAGAGTATTGAGTTGCTGTAGGCGGGTTACTTCCATGGAATTCTACCCTTCTTCTACCCCTCAAGGAAATCCTTCTGCTTACTTGTGCCAAGTCGTCGGGGTATAACCTCTCGGCGATTGCGCCAACGGCGACGTACGCGGAAGTCGAGAAATTCTAGTCTTAGCCTACGCAGCCACGGATTCCAGTCTAGCTACTCCCAATCCCGTCTTGAGCACGTGGATTAATAGGTGATTTCAAAGTGAAGTCCGATTCAGGTCGAGAAACTCATTGCATTCATGTGCCTTGCGGCCACCCGTTCTACTGGGTATCTTGGTTTATGACAGGCTGCTATCTATGAGCCAAGCCAGCCTCCTTCTCAAATAGCACTACATCATTCAGCCCGCTTCATCACACGTCTAATCGTCAGCCCCGGCGGCGTCCTCCTCCGCATTCGGGTTGGTCGCTGACGGAGCAGGGCGAGTGTTGGGAACGGGGTCCTTCCAGTACTCCATCAGCATCTGAGGTAGGAACAGGTCGAACGAAACGCGGACGTCTTTGATCTCCTTGATGAAGCGAAGACCGATGCTCAGCTTGCACACAACAGCCCTGATCTTCATACCCTTCTCAAGCTTCGAGAGCAGCTCGTCCTCTAGCAGGTATTCCTCTACCTTCGCATTGCTCATGTCGACCTCGTCCGGGCGGGGTATGTTGTCGTAGCCGAAGTCGATGATGGACTTCTTCAGCTTGAGGATGCCCGCTGGCTTGGCCTTTCCGCCGTAGCCATTCTTCTTGAGCTGCTCTTCGACAGCCTCGACGTGCTTATGATGGGGTCGAGTTACATCAACGACCTCGTAGGTTTCTTCCTTTGTGTCCACGACGCTGATGTTGGTCGGATCTTCCTCCTTGACGAACTGCTTCTTGACCTCGTCGCTTACCAGTGCCGAAAAGATGACCGTCAATCGAAACATGAGCAACTTGTCAAAGTTAACATTCTCGTTCTCGTCAATGCGATCAACTTCGCGATCGTAGAAAAGCTGGCTTGCGCTGCGGCTGAAATTACCCGGCAATTCGCTGTGTAGCTCATGTACGGTGCGCAGTTTTACGGGAGCCGTATCGCAAATGTTTCGAGCTGCCATGACATCGGTGGTATACTCGGGACATACATCATGGAACAGGACATAGTTAAGGAAGTTCTTGACTAGCTCTGCGGCCTTGCGGATTGCGGGCTCGTCGTACATGTACAATCCAGGGATGGTTCGGGACCTGAGTCCAGTTAGTCTGGAGATAAGGTTATTTGGCTCGCTCAATATCCGACTCACAAGAAACCCTTGACGATGCCCTCGAAGTCGACGATCCAGTGCTCTCGTTCCGGGTCCATAGGATCATAGAAGCGTTTGCCACTGCCGCCGACGAAATCCGTCGCGGTCATCTGGCGGATCTCATCCGCATCTGCCCCTTCGAGCGCGGCGCGATCACCAGCAAAGCCCGTGAACTGGCGCGGGCCAGTATCGATGCCACCGAGCCACATGTACTTGTTGAACAAGAGAGTACGTTCGGAATCCATTCGGCGTCTGGCTCGGTAGCGCTGGACGCATTCCTCGATGCGGCTGTGCGTTTGTTAGCTACGTCTTAAAGTCTCACATAACTTCTGAGGGTATTGGCTGGGTCGTACTCAGCGAAAGGGCGCGTGCTGTGCTCATGTTAGCAACATGGTATGAAGTCAAGCCAGGGTCAGGCTACAGGTACTCACGGGTTATAGATTTGGGTCTTCTCTTCAGCAGCATCGGCAGGAGTCATGGGAGGCTCGGCGTAGTACTCTGTGCGGCTCTATGGTCAGACAAGATCCCGTCCTATAAGGCTACGTGTGGCACTTACCTTCGAAGCCGGTGACTTTCTTGCGAGCAGCACCGCCCTTTTTCTTGTTCTTTTTATTCTTCTTCTTTACTTGGGGCTCGACCTGTACCTGAGTCGCCTCGTCCACCGCCTTACCGTTGAGATCGCCCGAAGCAGCGATGCCACCGTCTGACTCCACGGCAGTCTCCTCGTCGCGACTCGCGTCATCCGCCAGACCGCCAGTTGCTTCGATATCCTTGGCCATTGGTTCTTCGCCAGCCTTGGTAGGCGAACCTTTAGGCGTATTGGCCACAGTGAGCTTGAGGAGCGTACCAGCCTATCGCTTCTACTATCGAATGTATGTTGGTGGGCAGTGACGGTGACGTGTGAGGCTGAGGTGCAGTGCAATGAGTTGAGGTGGGAGAGATGAGTTTGATATTGGCTTAAGGAGAGTGATATCCTAGGTGGCCTAAAGGCAGGTAGGTGCATACATTAGGTATACAAATAGATGTGCCTTCCCTTAGTATGTCGCTGGGATAGAGCCGCAAACAAAAGAGAAAATTTGAGCTTCCTTAGGATATAGCTATATTCTAGGCAACCTGTAGGTCTCTGGCCTGTCGTGATTGGCACTCGAAATATCACATTTAAGGTCAAACTGATGAAATGTGATAGCCTCAACTAGGAGTAGCAAGGCTATGTCTTATTATCTTTCTAGAATTTGAGCAGGCCCTTGGGCCATCAGACAGCAACATCGTTGCCGGCCAACCGGGTACCTATCTAACCCAGGTACAGGTAGATAAATTACATATATCTAGGTATTTTTAATACATTGTTTATGTATGCCGTACTATTTCGTTCCCAAGAATGCCGAGAGTTCAAGCACCCAGGACTTATTATTTGAGGCAGATATTATCATCAACAAACGACATTGGCAAACAATCACTGCTTGTAATACAGCTGACCGTGTCTTGGTAAGTGTCGAGCTGGCAGCGTGAATGCTCTGTCATGTAAGACAAACCGCATGTACCTATATATATCATATATATCATACACATAGATATCAACGATATCTGCTGGCGTATATGCAACGCAGATGGGCAATAAAGTCTCACGTCTTGTCATCTTCAGGTGAATGTATGATCTGCATCGTGTAAAATTCCTGCATTGGCCCGTCTGACACGTCTCACACATGCTACATTACCATTGAAAATCGGTTAGCGTGAGAGGTGAGTATCGAACTTCATGACAGGTCTCTATTTGACGGGATTTCCGAGCGCTGAACGTCGTCGACACTGCCTGGCAGTCTGGCTAGATCTCATTCTCCTCTGAGGTAATGGGCAGGGGTTACACAAGCGAATGCGCAGATGCAGAAGCGAATGCGCAGAAGCGCAAGCGATCTTCTGGCTGCGGCCGCTTGACATGGAGATGCCGTTGGATGTCGTTGCAAGTTTGTCCTGCCGCAGCCCGAATCGGGCGCTGTCTGGTACCCGCCCGCCCAGTGAGTCAAATGATGCGGCAAACAGGAAACTCAAGGCAGATTGGCTGGCTGGCTGGCTGGCTGGCTGGCTGGCTGGCTGGCAAGCTGACTAGGAAGAGGTGAGGGACATGTACAGTTTACATATGCGAGATATGTACGAGGCGTGTGGCTGAGCAGTGGAGGTCGCCTGTTGGGGCTACGCCTTACATAGTACGTCGTTACCGCCACAGATACGGGACGATCAAGGGGGGGGCGAGGGCTGTGGTTGGTGAAGCTTGCGCAACTGTGCACCTTTTCGGCGGCCCAGCTTGCTACCGTGCATTCGCTATGCACGACACGCATGATATGTGCCGCTTACCAGGTGGGCACCTAGGTGTACTAACTACAGGTACCTAGGTCGGCTTTAGGGCTTTGTTCTAGGCGGGCAGGCTGGCTGGCGGGCTGGCTGCTTAGGGGTTGTTGTATGCACCAAGGCTGTAATGTAATAGTGTACAAGTACCCTCACCTGCCACCCAAGGTGTGCGGGTACACAAGACAATACACAGCTGACGTCTGATGGTCGCAGCCCCGGCTCGGCTTCTTTGGTGGTGGCCGAACTGGCAGACCTGGCAGGCCTGGCAGACAACTACAGCTGGACTGGCCACCAAGCCAACTAACTAAACCAACCAGACCAAACTGGACCAAACTGGACCCCAGCCTGCCAAATCGAAAAACTTCAAACCCTTCGGATCCTTGGATGTTTCCCGTTTGGGCAATTTGCGCTGTCGGATCCTTTCGACTCCTTTGTGTCTTCGAGTCGACGATATTAAGCTTCCTAACTCTCTCCCACTTTCCTCTCCTTTCCACTTCTCTTCTCCAGACCTCGACTTCATCTCGTAACCCAACTGTCTCAGACACGCTCCTCTTCGCATTCGCACTCGCAAACACACGTGGACCCCAAGTCATGGATCATAAGCTTGTTTGTCATTGATCAAGAACAATCTCATCTTCTTTCTCCACTGTCTACCTAAGGTAGCCTTTTCAGATCGTCTACTTACAACGCAGACTGCCTGCTTTATCTTTCTCCGGCCAGTCAAGCCTCTCCTCAGCCTTTGTTATTCGTCCACCGGCAGCCAAATTCTTGGGTTGGGGTATGCGGAGCCGCAGATCAATTATTTGACAGATCCAACCAAGCAGCTGCTTCGACATTAGAAAGGATGCTAGCCGCTCGGGACCCTGGCAATGGCACTGGCGCTGTCAAGAATGCCATAAGTAAAGATCGAGAGATACCGAACAAGGACGACCTACAAACTTATAATTACGCTGTCGCCGGACAGTAAGTTCCCCCTGCTGGACGCTCTGAAGACTAGTCTAAGTTATGCGGTATCCATCTAACTGCTGTTGATAGCGCTGGAACCATGTGCGACGCAGACGGCGAGCTGTTCATTAAGCCCTGTACACAGTCCGAGGTTGACTTCTACGAGTCGGCGCATTTGTCCCATGCCAAATTCGCAGAGCTTATGCCTCTCTACATAGGCACTCTGTCCCTCAACGAATCCACCGACCAGGCTACGATCCACGCGCAAATACCTGATCTCGTAGAGCACGCCGATATTCCCGACTCTGTACGAGAAGAGATCCAGTCTCATCTACACCTTGACGAACGCGCAGCCCTAGTCCAAGAATCGAACGAGAAGGCAGTTATACCCAACCCTGAAAAATGGACCCCCAACAAAACTAGAAAAATTGCGACGGATCGAGCCGTGGTCTTGGAGAACGCTTCCTTCGGCTTCAAGAAGCCAAACATCATGGACGCAAAATTAGGTATCCGACTATGGGCCGACGATGCGCCCGCGGAAAAGAAGGAACGGTTCGACAAGATTGCCAGAGAGACAACCCATAAGAAATATGGCTTTCGCGTAGCGGGAATGAGAGTATACAAGGGTTCTACAGACAACTCCGAACTGGACAAGGAAGGTTTCAAGATTTACGACAAGGACTGGGGCAGATTTACGGTCAACGAGGCCAACATTGTCGACTCGTTCAAGAAATTCATCTTCAACAAGGCAGCGGGCATTGACAAGGGCCTAGGCAAGACCATTGCCGGATTATTCGCCCAGGATCTCCAACGAGTACAAGAGGTGCTCGAGAAGGAGGAAAGCCGAATGTATTCAGCTAGCCTCCTCTTCGTCTTTGAGGGAGACGGAGAGGCGCTCAGAGAAGCCATCGAGGAAGCAAAGGCCGGCGCCTTCGTACCAGAACACAGACGAGGCTCTACACGAGCACCTGTCGCTAACCATAGGGTGGATAGCGGTATTGGTCTGGAAGAAGACGACCTCCGCGAGTCTGGAATAGCCAAGGACTTCGGCGACGTCGAGTACGACTTGGATGAAGAGGAAGACTCGGACGAGGAATCAAGCTTCCCGCGAATATATACTCTGAAACTGATCGACTTCGCGCACGCAGCATGGAAACCCGGACAGGGGCCAGACGAGAACGTGCTACTCGGGGTCAGGAGTCTCCTGAAAATCTTCCAGGACATGTCGGAGTAGATGACACTGGCATGGGTCAGGAAGAGGAAGATGAAGAGGACGGATTATTACCTTAGGTATCTAAGGAGACAAGTGAGTCATGTACGACTCCTGTAGGCATCATAAAACTGCCTAGAATGAATTAAAAAAAGGCTCCCATTCATGTCTCAAAAGGGGAAAGGGGGAAAGGGGGAGAGGGGAGGAGGGTATTGGAGTTTTGCGTCAAGATACCCATTACACTTACTCCAGCATTAAGTTACATAGAAAAGCAGTCCTCGAGGGACTTGTATTGCTTATGACTACGACGAAATATAGATGATTACCTATTTTGAAAAAAAAAAAAAAAAAAAAAAAAAAATTAGACATATAATATGTCTTGGTCCTCAAATTGCCAACTTGTTCTTCCGTATCTGTCGGCGACATCCCTCCTATGAACTGATAATTGGCGTAAATTCGAATGGTGAACACGGCATAAGCGCATATGCACTTATGGGTCAGGCTACCCCACGCTTTCCCTAGGTACCTAGGTACCTGCATAAGAAGCCCCACGGCCTACCTGCACCTTACAAGGATAACGACAGCTCAGCTTTTGATAGCTGCAATCACAGCTTAGCTTAGTACTTTTCATTACTTCAACTTCCTTCTATCCTCTTTGCGCGACTCGAGCTCAAACTCTTTTCTCACATTTCTATCAACCTTCACGATGGCTTCTATACCTGGACTTGGAGACCTCCCCCCAGCTGTGAGTGAATGTACCCGTATCTGTCTGCAACTGATGGACTAACCTTGATAAGGCTGACCCAACCGCGACGACTTCCCCTGCAGCACCACCAACAGCAACCGAAAAGCTCGAGCCATTCTGGGAATATCGCTTCGAGGTCCCTCACGCGTCGTCTCTAGACATAAAGTTGACGTCGGGGGTTGCTGAGAAGGACGGAACAGAGCTTGCGCCGAATTCGATATATACATTTACAGCTACCAAATCCAAGATAAATACGTGGTACGGATGCACGCTGGAGATATCCTCCAATGGCAATTACGACGCCTACATCTCGGAGCCTACAGCAGACGAGACGCCCATGGTGAGCTATCTGAATCTACACTTCAAGCTCGAGGCATTCCGCGCAGCCGCCGAAAGAGCAGCACAGATGGGACCTAGGGTGCTGGTTGTAGGTCCGCCGAATGCCGGCAAGACGAGCTTGGTAAAGATGCTCACAGGATGGGCCACGCGTATGGGCCGTCAGCCGCTCGTGGTAAACACAGACTGTCGCGATGGCATGCTCGCTCTGCCAGGTTCGCTCAGCGCCGCCGTGTTCCCCAGCATTATCGACATCACGACGGAATGGGGCGCCACTCCCAGCAGCGGGCCAAGCGCCGTTCCAGTCAAGCTGCCGTTGGCATACTACTACGGTCTAGAATACCCAGAGAAACACATGCGTCTGTACAAGATGTTGCTGAGTCGACTGGCGGTCGCGGTAACCTCGCGGCTGGCTGAGGATCCCGACGTAAAGACGACGGGACTCTTGATCGACACGGGAGGTGTTAGCGCTTCCAAAGGGAGCTATGATCATATAGCACATATAGTCTCGGAATTTTCTGTCAACATCGTCCTCGTGATCGGTTCCGAACGAATGAGTAGCGATATGCAGAAGAAATTTGCAGGGCAAAAAGGTACCCTAGATGAGGCAATCACAGTCGTTGGTCTTCACAAGTCTAGCGGTGTCGTGGAAAGGGATGCTGGATTTCTTCAGCAAGTCCGCGAGGCAGCTATTAAAGAATACTTCTTCGGGACCGCAAATACGACTCTGAGCCCGTTCACGCAACAGGTTGACTTCTCGTCCCTCGCACTCTGGAGGGTCAGCGGAGGTACGGGTAACCCTGTGATTTAGCTGCTATGATCTAATGGGTTAGTGATACTGACAGCCGTCTAGCTTCTACGTCACCCGCGTTTGAAAACGACATGCACAACGACGCTACGCTTGAGAAGGTTGAGCCGTCCCTCACGTTACAGAACTGCGTCCTGACAGTTGTGTACGCATCCATCTACGACAATGCGGATACGATACGCGATTCCAACGTTATGGGCTACGTGTACGTGGCAGACGTAGACGAGAAGCGGAAAAAGCTTAAGATCCTTGCCCCGGTCAGCGCTCGCTTGGGGGACAGACCTCTCATCTGGGGAAGCTGGCCGGAGCCGATAGTCAGTTTGCTCGGATAGGTCACTTCTTATGAGAAGGCTTCACGAGTTGCGTGCTCTATACGTGACATATCCAAGCCGAACGCCGAATCAGTCTGATTTTACGCCTAATCATCCCCAAACTCTCATCGACAGCCACCTTCGACTATTATTCTCGTCCTGAAGCCATCCGTTGGTAGCAAGAAACTCATGGTCGAGCATCAACGTATCTCTGAATCGAGAAGCGGGAATAGACTAAATGAATAAGAGGCTAGGCTTTGACGATACAGACAGATGGTTCATTAAGTTACCCATTGCTCACTATATGGAACGGGAGGAATGAAGCGAGCAGTAATGCTCACCAGAGACTTCAACAGAAGTATATGAACAATCTCTATTACGACCAAGAAACCAAAGAAAGGTCTTTAGAGCAGCTCAACCACAAACCCAGGCAACAACTACAGAGACATACAACTCAAGGACACAATTGACAGCCATTCATCATATCACGATCCCTACAAGAGCCCTACGTGCTTAAGGTATTTCAACTACCACGCGACTACCTCATTTCCTCGCAATATACGGGGGGCCTCTCTACGTCTTCCCGAAATCGCAAGTGTCGGTGGCTTCAAAAACTGTTAGGTATTACGGATACGTTAGAACCTCCACTGGACGTACTCGGCCAAGAGGATATCACTCGACGACCCAGGCGATAGGGGTACCAAATACTAACTTACTCGAGTATCTCCTGGTATATGCCTACCTAGGTATGCATATGAATATCCAGGCTCGAGAAGGCTATTTGCACCTACGCATAGCATGCGAGGCATGTTAGCTAGGGGCGCTTCTTCTAGGATAGTTAGCATGAACCTCCTACCCTAGGTAAGCTAGGTAGGCGTCAAAGCACCTAGTCTCATAGCCCTTATGCTAATCATTGGTAATATAGGCCTCGGCGGCCAAATGAAAACAAAGGCTACCTATTTTGCCCGTCTCCTAAATGTGTCTTCTATTATTACCGTGTGGCAACTCGAGCAGGCTTGGTTTAGTGTGCCAAGCTGCACAGATCGTGACGTCCTGCTACATTCGCTACCATGTACTCAAACATGTTATTTCCTACCTTAAGATATGTAAGAGCTGACAAGAATTTTCTCGGTTCTAGATTAAGGCCCGAATTGCCTTGAATCGGATAGTTGTCACGGTTCGACCCATGGTTGAAGGACCAACACGACATTTAGAAGCCCGTACTAGAAATATTCCCAGTGAGGCTCTCTTTAACCGCGATTAGCCCTCATTTCTCTCAGCCACGAGGCGAGGTAACACTGTCAATCACCCTGACTCGAGAATTGATATATTGCTGGTTCCATTCTTATGGTATCTAACCCGTAATGGACCAACTGGTCTCCAACACCCAGGCCGGGTCGTACACCTTCGCTCGAGAAATTAGGGGGGGGGGGCAGAGAAACGCGCGCAGAAGAAGCTTCTGCAGACTGTGCTGCCAGTCCGTGAAACCAAACGTTACAGAGCATATATGAGGGGCAAATAAAGATGTACGATGGGAAGATGGCCGCCAACCATGTGGACCATCTCTTGGCCACATCATAACCCCAGAGCCAGAACCAGAACCAGAACCAGCTCTCGTCGAGCTGCGAAGAGCCAGAGGGAAATTCCGTGGCTCAACGGGCCGCACTGCGTCGCTTTGGGCAGCACTGTTCGAGTTCGTCGGTGTCACATACCTCGGCGAGACTTGCTGGTCTTGTACGGAGCCATCCATACCTGCGGTCTCCATGGAATGGCGGTCATATGAAAAGCCCAGTTCTGGCTAGCATCGTCTGGCTAGCATCTCCTTTCCATGTCACCAGCCGGGCTATTGCCCCCCCCCCCCCCTAACCCCCCTTTATCCCCGAAGTTGGTGATTTAAGGCTACCCAGGTACGTAGGTAGCAAAAGTAGTAGTAGTAGCCCGACAATCCACGGCGGTGCACGATACGATACCAACTACCTGACCAGCTCGTCCTAGGGTAGTTGTCCCATGACGAATTCTTCCCTGACTTAGCAACCTAGGCTAGGTACATTGCAGGGCAAAGGTCGCGACGGAGAATAATATGATCTAGCATAGAGGCCAAGCTTGCAGGCATAATCAAACCCCCCAGCCGGCCGGCTGGCGTACCATGGTTGACGGCTTCTGTGGTCCCATATCTGCGAGTAACGAAAAGCGCCTCCCCGACCTTATTCGGTCTTTGCACGCTGCCTTTCTCGTCCTTGGATTACCAGGTCGGGGTATTGGTCGAATCTGCAAGGGTCGTTCCCGTCTTAGAATGCGACGCCCTCGAGTTGCAATTGCGACGATACTGCCATTGTTGCATCACCAGCACGTCTCCTACCTACCTACCTACATATGTGCGCGCTCTTCTCGCCAGAAAGCACAGGGGTAACAAGAAGCAGGTAAACTTGGGTTCGCCCACACGAACACCATGCAGTGTATTACTCAAGCACGGCATAGAACGACGCATAGAGAAGCGAGAGAGCGCTGAAGGACACCTTAGGGATCCAGCCAAGGCGCGGAATTCCAAACACGGCACATGCGCTGGTTTACAATTCCAGCAGCATACACGCTACGACCCTCCCTATCAGAGCTTCCATGTCACATCATGGACAGCTCAAATGATCTCCGCGCCCCGGGACTTAGCGATACAACACGATTAATTGACTTGCCAGGGCGATGGCACCCTACCCAGGTTCTCAGCTTTTTTTTTTTTTTCGGCCCCTTCCTCTCCAAGGGGCGGCGCTCAGTGGTGATTGTGTCTTAGGAATTATATATATGCGTACTGCCAGGGGCTCTACCCGTACCTAGTCTACAGGGGGAAGGAGAGGGGTTGAGTGAAAGGGCTTTACTATAATTGAGCCTCTATGGAATCCATCGTCGGGGATACTGAGTTGCCAGGTACGCGGTAGATCCTCCGCGATGGGGTTCTCCCCGGAAAGAGTTGAACATCGAGACAGAACGAGAGTGATCACTGATCAATAGATCCTTGCGATGGACCCCGGCACGACAAGAAGGGGAAAATAAGAGACAGAAAACGACATCTCCTCCTAACCCCCTGCCCGATAATACCGGAACTCTCCTACGTTACCTTCATAAAAAATACCAAAAATGTCCCGTCCTGCTTCCCCACCGCTTCCTCTCCGCATTGCAACGCCATCTCCCGTGTGTTACCAACCTAGAAGGCTTCCTTACTCCAAAACCATCTCCGCCGTTTAGTCATTGGTCTGGCTGACTGGACACAGCTGGCCCTCGCTTGGCTCATGCCCGCCGAACACAAATTTTCCTCTCCAAGTTTTCCTTCTCTGCTCGTCCTGACTTACCCCTGCAGCCAGACCGTGATCGTTCGTTCTTGGGAATACTAACACCGAAGGGGCTATATGGTACTACCGTCGACACAGCAGAGCACACACACGCGCGCACACCACCCCCCTCCCTGGACCAATGAGCCCGAGGCTCGGCCGGCTTAGCCAGATTTTTTCCGGATTTCATGCAGCAGGTACCGAGCTGGGGTTATGGCGCACCCAGGCAGGGCCCTTCCGGGTAAACCCAAACACAGCTAGGCGAGGCAGGGGTGCTGACGATAGCTAGACAGATTCGCCAGTCGAACTCCGACAAGATGGCGCCGTCCCTCCGGCGGGGTGAGGAGAGGACAGCTAACCATGATGGCATGTGCTGAAGCGTAGCTGGGGGAGGGTCCCGCGGCGTCTGCCTGGCTTAAGAGTCACCGTCCGTTGACGATTCTTTCTTGGCTTTGCCTCCCTTCTCCTCGCCTGTCAGTCGAGCCAGAGATTCAAAGCCAACCAGCACGTCCAGAAGCCAGCTCGATCGACCAGTCTGACGACGAAAGAATCCAACTATGTGGAAAGGTACCTGCTTCCCCGCAGGGCTGCTGTCCCTCGCATCATTAGCTGGCTCGGCCTCGGCTACCCTCCTTTACGTGACTTCCTATGCCGGGACCGTCACGACGCTGAACCTGACCCTGGCGCCCAGCGACGGCTCTGCCGTCCCTACTGGTCGTGCTGCCGGTAGCGCTGCTACCCTCGAGACCGTCTCCAACTCGACGGGCTGTGGGCCGAGCCCGTCGTGGCTCACGCTCGACCTTCCCAGGAACCTTCTCTACTGCCTGGACGAGGGGCTCAACGACCCCTACGGCGGCGTGGCCTCCTTCTACGCCCACGACGACGGCACCCTCGACACCCTGAACCGGCTCGACATCATCCAGGGCCCCGTCAGCATCGCTGAGTTCGGCGATGGCGGCAGCGGTCTCGCCATTGCGCACTAGTAAGCCTTGCCAGCCCGCGTTATCTTGTCGTCTTGCCTGCCCTTTCGCATACCTGCTTGGTGGTACCACGGGCCCAACATCTTTCTAATTGGTTCTCTCCTGCTGCTCTCATACCCTCCTTTGATATCAAATCAGCAAGCTGGTGCCAGCAGCCCCCCTTCCCCTGCTTTACCAGATAAGAGGCAGCAAGTAATCTCTGACCAATCTTCCTCCTTCTCTCTAGTTCGGGCTCGAGCGTCAGCGTCGTCAGCACCACCCCCGAGGGGAACCTGACGCTGCTGCACAACGAGACGTACACGCTGAACGGGCCGGGGCCCGACCCCTCGCGGCAGGAGGCGTCGCACCCGCACGAGGCGATCCTGGACCCGACGGGCGCGTGGGTGCTGGTGCCGGACCTGGGCGCGGACATGGTGCGCATCTTCTCGACCGAGGCCGGCTCGCCCGTGCTGACGTCGCGCCCGCCGCTGGCCGTCAGCCCCGGCTCCGGCCCCCGCCACGGCGTCTTCCTCGTCACCCCCGACACCACCTTCTTCTACCTCATCTCGGAGCTCGGCAACACGATTACCGGCTACCAGGTCGTCTACCCCGAGGACCCCGACAACAAGACGCTCGGATTTAACGAGCTCTTCGTCATCCCCTCCCACGGCGAGCCCACGGAGCTCCCCGAGGGCACGGGCGCCGCGGAGATCGTCTTGTCGGTATGTTGGCTGCTGCCGCCGTGTCGATCTATCACTGCTTTCACATGCCTGCCCCTCTCCCTTTTTTCTTTTTCAGCTCTCCTCCAGCTCGACTTCTCCAACCCCCTCTTCGACGATCCCCCCCCAGAAGAAATTAGGCTAGCGGATTTACAGTGGTTTGTGTCGTTGCTAACCGCCACGTGCGAAAAATAGCCCGACGGCAAGTACCTGATCGCGTCGTCCCGCTGGGAGAACTCGTTCAACATTACCAACTTCGACCCGAACAACAGCACGGAGATTGCTTCGGATCCGATCATGACTGTGAGTCTACTCTGATAGGAGCGATTTACTGTTTGACTTTCTACTCGACCTCTTACGTCCCTTTTTGTGGAAACTTTGTTTTCGTAACTCCGGGCTGTAATGGGTCTAAGAGAAAAGGCCCTTTTATCCAATTCAGTATAAAGTTGTCTTGTATTCTGGATGAATTCTAACTTGAAATTCCTTTCTCCAGTTCTCGATTGACAGCACCACGGGCGACCTCACCAAGGTTCAAGAGTTCCCCGCCGGCGGCAGCGGTCCGAGACACTTCTCGATCAACGCAGACGGCAGCCTGTTGGCCGTGTCCCTGCAGGCTGACGGCCGCGTCGTCATCATCGACCGCGACGTGGAGACGGGAGAGCTCAAGGACTTCCTGGCCTACAAGGACATCGAAGGTGAGGTCACCGCCTCCATCTTCCGCGAAGAGTACGACACCATCTAAACAAACACCGCCCGCGCCGTGGGCAACTGCCAGAAGAGTTATGATACCGGGAGGACAATTGCCCTGAGTGGCGAAGGAGGGGACATAGCATGATCTGTAGAGTACATAGATAACCTAGATTCTGCAGCAATATACAAGAAAATACCACATGCCACAACCGTGATCATCATCGATCCCCAACAATAGCAACAAGCGAGGTGAATGCTGCCAAGGAGAAGACCCAATAAGGTTACCTCCGAGGGCCTCAGCTCGAGGTCATCTGACGGCCGGTCTCCCCCTTTACCGCAACGTCTTCTTGGCGTATGCCGTACCTAGCCTAACCTAACCCTACCTAGTCCGGGCTACCCCAACAAATCCCAGAGCCTCAATCTACTGTATACGAGCCTTGGGGGGACACGAGGGAAGCACTGGAAGGGGACGGGGGGGCAGAAGAAGAGATGACTCCCTGCGGGGTCCATGCTAGAGGGGGGCAAGGTGGCTGTATATAATATAAAGTCCGGCCAATGCAGACATGACTGGTCAGGAGCGAGCAGCACGGATGCGGGGGCAGGTGGGTTTTAATATAGACACGTAAGTAAGCAAGCAGACAAGCAAGCAAGCCTACCTGTAGGCGTCTCGTAACGGTAAGCTAGCAAGTAGGCTAGCTAGGACGAAGGTGAGAGACCCAGGTGGCGTCGTAGCGGTTAATCTATCGAGGTCGCCACTGGTGGTGAGAAGAGGCATGGCGCGCACGACAAAAATAGAACCCTTGCTTCTTTTTTTTTTCCCCTCTCGAGGGACGCCGTCTTCCGGGGTTTTTGATGCCTGGGCGGGCTGAAAAAAGAAAGCCGGCCAGGAATGATTTGCGGAGAAGCGTTTACCGTATGGAGCACGTAGTTATATTGAGACATGTCTGGGCAAAATGTATACTAATATCGTATTTTGTTTTTCTCTTTTTTTTTTTTTTCTTTCTTGGCCGTCCTGCTTCTTGCGAGTGGTCTGGTGACCGAGCGAGGGGCAGGGGGCCAGAGACCAGCTAGGTTACTATGCTACCTTTATGTAGGTATATCTCACGATATATACCTTATCTCTTTTCGTCCGAACAGCCCATCGACGTACGCATAGCTGCGGTGGCGAAGATGAGACGATGACGGCGATGCCTTATGGGACGAGCAGGCATCGCGGAGCAGGACACGGGAGATCGACAGGGATCCGGCAGAGAGGGCTTGCATGGCGAACTCGACTACCTGCTTTTTGACAGCTCGAGATCCACGTCGTTCCGTTGCATTGGCATATGCCATAACCCCAGGCTCATTTCGTTGTACCGGACAGGCACGCGCAAGACGACAGGAAGAGTAACCAAACCTGGAAAAAACTTGGAGACGCCCAGCCGGCCCAGAGACATTAATAGCTGCTGATATACATACATTCGCTATGCGCTCTAGACGTGTACGCAGACAGGTATGTCATATACCCCAGGCCGGTCTATATGCTCATATACAGAACGGGTCTGGCTAGGCCCGGCGTAGGTACAGGTACCAGGCCGGCGACCTGGTCACATCAGATGGCAGACTGCGGCGGCTCGGTAACAGTTCCAAAAAAGCTTGACATGTACGCGGGTAGGCACATGTAGGTCGACGGCGGGCGGCCGCTGCGACGTCATCGAAGTCTGGTAGGGCAGTCAGAGTCGCACAGAGCCAGAACGAGGAGGCAAAGAAAGAGGAGGGAAGTGCATGAGATAGTATACGGGATACCGCATCGGGGCTGAAGACGACCCAAATGGAGAGCTGGACGGGGCTCGCTTGCGGAGAGTAGCAGAGAGGCAGAGAGACAAGAGGCAGAGATGGAGAGATAGAGACCCTGCGCGGCAGGCTTCTCGACCTGAACTTGGCTCTGAAAGCTTGGTTCTAGGACTTTGACAAATACTGTGATACCATACCGACGTTGCACTCGTTTAGAGCAAGATGCCTGGGCTGTCACACAGGCCGCACGGCTGGCTCGTCGTGAAATTTCTTTACGTACATACGGGAAAGGGGGGGGGGGGGGAAATGCCGGGCGACTGTTACCTGCTGCTCGCAACAAGAGGAAGAGAATGAGAAGAGAGAAAGAGAAGAAGAAGCAAGGTCGGCGATCCCTCGAAAGCTGCTTGGCCGACCCGAGAGAGTCGCGGCCGTGGTTGCGTAGCCTCATAGGTGAAGAACGGCTGTAGGTCCCTCTCTCTCGTCTAGACCCTATGCTTGCTTTCGAGATGCTTCGCCTACGACAGTCCCCGTATGCAAATGCGAAATGGGAGATGTCACACTCCAAGCGAAGTGCCGTTCAATGCGGAGCTAACTAGCGCAGCTTCATCGGCATGAGAACATCTCTATTCGCCTCGTGCATGCGGGGTCTGGGGGGAAAGCAAGGCAAAGCCGGAAGAAGAACATGGGGGTGGAGGGGGAAGGGCAGCAAAGAGAGAGTCTGAGCGGGACAGCTGGAACAGACATTATGCACCGGAGATCTTGTTGGGTGGATCTTTTTGGGGAAAGAGGAAAGAAGAGAAGATCATTGGCTTTCAGAAAGACCTTTCCCAGCCCAACGACAGGTGAATAAGCGATCGAGGGAATCATGACGCTCAGCTTATCACCGGTGTCTGGTCCGGGAGCAGGAGGAAGAGGGTGGTGTATGAGTTTCGCGCAGTGCCTGACTATCTCCCAGACACCGAAAGTAGGTTGGTTACCTCAGACCTTGGGAGGCATCTAAGGTAGGCCATCTTCTAATATAGAAGGGCAGAATATTACAAATATCATATCTCCACGGCGACGGAACAACTCCGACCGGCTGGGCTAACGTTTCTTACCAGGTAGTTTGAAAACTCACGATGATGGGGAACATTCGGTGGGACGCGCGGGACCCAGGCCATGGTAAGACATTGGTCCGATTCGCATCGCGCCCGTCATAGGTCGACGCCGCCGGGAGTGAGTGCGACGAAGGGGCATCCACCGCACTAGATTAGCGCTCGTCTTGGCGACCGCGATGGCCCAGGAGCTTGGTTGGGATGAAGAAGGTCGCAGACGGTGAGGAGCAGCAAGGAGGAGCAAGACGAAGCACGCCAGCGAGCGATGTTAGGATTCCATCAACTAGCAAGTTGGCGAGATTGGGGCAAGTTGGGGGGCCCTCCGTCCCAGCGGGGCCGGGGCCACGGTACAGTAGCAATAGCGGAGTCGGATGGGGGCCCAGGATGGCCCTCGATCATGAGACGGTCTCTCGTTGGGATCGTACATAGTCTGCCTTTTTCTCCTGCTCGTCCCGGTCTAGGCTCGTAACTGAAGAAGTCGGACGGTCTGACGTTATATGACTTGCCTTCGTAGGTTGCTGCTGATACGACCCTATATGATCTGCTATAAACCGTTCATTAGGAGATAACCGGGCGTTACCTTGATCAGGTTCACCTGGCAGTAGATGCGGATGCGGATGCGGCTTGTTACGCCTGAGAGGATTCGAGGATTGTCTGCAGTTATCCCTCATACTATGTAACTTGACATAACTTGACAGATACCGAGAGACAGTCGACTACCCTGTAAGACCCTAGGGAGGCATCATCCGACGAGACGAAATAAAAGTGCCGGGTTAGTGTGAAAGGAGTTTAATCCGCACTTACGTCGAAAAGGCTTCAAGTCCGACTTGACAACAAACCGTCCGAACTAAAGACCGACCCATCCTACTTCTAAAACTTAGCACCGACTTTTAAGTCGTCTCCATCCTGCCCGTCAGCCCGTCATCCGTGCTGCGGTCCCCATCTAGCGGGCTCGACGGGACAGGCCGCCTGTCAGCTACGTTTGAGAATGTCGCTCGCCCCCGCAGAAAAAGTCATGATGCGCTGCTGAACCCGGTCTGGGCTTACCAGCAAGATGCGTATTAAGCGTAAGGATTCATATCCTTCGAGGGATCGAGCGACCGGTGTGCCGTGAACGCAAGGTTGCCACGTTTTCACCTCTCGTCACTTACATACGCAGCGTCTGAGTATCTTAGACACATAGACACGTAGGGAGGTACATGCTGTCACTCAGGTATTCGGCCCGTTGGGGATGGATGCTATGGCCATGCAAATCACCGCCAAAACGGCCAACAGCCGAGCCCAAGTCCTCGCCGGTTAGCTTGTTAATAAGTTCTTCCCACGTCACCCAAGCCCTTGGTGTACGCTATGGGGGAAAGTTACAGCCAACAAGGGGAGGGAAAAAAGCGACAGGTATGAACAGGTATGAAGTAATAAGTTTCAGTTTGATCAAGCAGCTCTTCGGCGCTGGCAGAGGCTAGGTAGGCTAGCTGGCTGAAAAACCGGGCTCAAAATATCGTGGGATTTCTAGAAAAAAACCGCCAGATCGTCACGGTCCGCTGTAGTAATCCGTAGATTGCCTGAACGGCTACGGTCCACACTTTAGATGAATGGGTACCGCGTAAAGCCCAAAGAGGCAACGTCGAGGACATGCTGTCTCGATTAGCAAGCATCGTAGTTTTGTCGTACCTAACATCTCTTCTTTTATTTTCCATCTCTTCCCTACTCTTCTTCCTCTCGTGTATATAAGAGGGGTCGAGGAAGAGGGGGCTTGTCCGGCCCGCCTGGTAGCGAGATGCGATCGTCTCGCTCGTCCTACGCTGGGTTAGCGGGATGACAACGAAGGGATTTGCTCATATTTTTTTTCTGGATACCCGAGTAGGGGTCGGGAGATTCCTAAAGAGACAGAGAGAATAGAGAAGACAGACGCTTCCCATCCAGAAAGGAAGGTCAGCTAGCTCCGCGAATAGAGATAGTCATCCGCTTATATATTGACGTCGCAGAAAATCTGCTGCAAACTCGTTCTCGTGACTCAAGCGAGACGACACAAGCAAATCGATTCGGCTCGCTAAATTGAACAACCAAGGCTCGTCCTCCGGGCCCCGTTATATAGAGGTTGGAGTAGCCTTCACATGCGCTCGCACGCATGCGTTCGCAGGCCAGAGGAAGGGCAGGCCGAGAGAACTGTCGGGTCGTCTGGGCCGGGATGGCATCGTGGACGACCAATGGCCTCGTCAGTTGGATTATACATGGCTGACTGTGTTCTTGGACTTGGAGCGAAAGGCCTTCGCTCGCGGGGACTCGCAAGCTTGGTCGAACAAAGGCTATGATCGACGACAGAGAATGACAAAAAGGCCAATAAAGTCAAGAGTGCGTTTCGAATAGCCGGACTATCTCCTAATAGTGAGGTCTCGTCGGACATATTGTTATCGCATCGAGAATCCACATACAAAAGCACAATCGACGGGCGGCCTCGGCTAGCTGTACTAATAGCGAGGACGGTTTAGGTATAGGCATGTATAATGCCAGTTATCCACATGGCCGGTAGGCTAGAAAAATTCTAGCAAAACTTCAGAAGGCGCAGGACCCTCCCGAGCCTCTGAACCCTCGAGAGCAATCGCTGCATCCATGCCCATGTGCCGCATCTAGCTGCCAGTCTGCGAGTCCGAAAAGATGGGGTCCGCCCAAGGCCGTCTCCCCCCCCTTTGGTACCGTACCTGAGACCGTATTGTATGTACCTAATGTACATAATAACGTTACTTTGTCATGTCTTATCCGAGGGTGTGTGTCCGCGCTGGCACATGCGCACGGCATTCTATAATCTATGTAAAGCGAGTATACGAAGTACTTGGAGATATATGTACTTGTATGACATAGACAATACAGAGAAAGCAGTCTACAGGTAGGCACTTGTACGTGTTGTATCAACATGTAAGTACATACATATATACGAGGGTTGTCCGTAAGGAAGGTTGCGTGTCGAGGCATCGAGGATGCTCGGGTGCTAGTGTGCTAATACCAGCTAGTAGGAATCGTGCTAGGGAGTCCGCTAGCACCTTGCTCCAGCTCGCTTAGGGCTCGTAGGGGTCGTTGGTAAGCCGTAATTAGCTCTGCACATCACTGCGACTAGGGCTGCTAGGTTCTGTTACAGTACGTGCTGACGTGCTGTGTCTCCCCTGTCTAAAACACTTGGACAAATCTTCTTTCACGGCATTGCCAATTGCAAATCGAGGATCCTACCTCGAGCGCGGAAATTTTCATATTCCCATTCATCCGAGCCCTTGTAACAGACCCCAGATCCCCCATCTCCAAACCGCTTCCTGCTTTGTCCGTCTGTCGACTCGCCTGTCTACCAACCAGACAAACAGACCTTGTACCAATCACTTGTTCCTTTCCCTTGCCCCCCTCCCCTATTGTCTACCTATTGTCTACCTATTGTCTACCTATTGTCTACCTCCTACACCTACGCTGCGAGGTACCATACCCGTCTGTGCCTTGAACTGAGGTTTTGGAGTACACCTATTCCGTATGACTGATGACTGATCACTCACCATCACCGTCATCGTCGGCATCATTATATCATCAATGGGGGGTTACTGGTTCCTTTCCCCCCCCTCCTCTGCGAGGCACGACATGTCGGTACACGATATAGGCCCTGATTTGCTCGTTACCTACCTAATATCCGAGGTGGCCACGGACGAGTTCAGCGCGCGGCAGGTGATCCCCAACTTGAACTGACCTCCCCTATCCCCCCAAATCGTCCCATGTGTTCGTGTTTTAAATCCATCCACGGCCCTGGCTTGGCCAATGCCCTGGACGGATCTGTGCGAGGTTCGCGGGCTCTTGGTAACCCCAGGAGCGGGGATTCGAAAGATTTTCAGTACCAACTTCCCCGTTGATAGCGTGAGCGCTTCGGCCTGCTCGGTTTGCCGTCGAGTATCATGACGGCGCTAGAAGTAGAAACTCAACTCGACTTTCTTATCTGCTACCTCCGAGTAGAGTATGGCGACACATGGCTCTCGGTGCCCGGCAGCCAGGGCTCGCCTTGCCGTCAGCACACTTGTCGAGTTGATGCCAACTGAATCACAATTACACGCTACCTGACTTGGAGGTAGGCCGTTTGTACGGGAGATGGAACTTATCGTCGTGTGGTGTAGTACTACAGCATCGTACCGCCAGCTTCGAGAAGATGGGCTCCAATCAAGCGAAGGTGACAGAGCAGGGGATCAGGCTCGATTCCTTGCCCTGCTGCTACATAGTACGCACTGCACCATGGCCCGTGGCCCATACCTTAGACCTTAGGGCATGCCACAGCAGCATGGGTTCATAACGAGCGGCCGGTACGACGCTTAGTACCTTGGTATTATTATTTTCTTGCCCTTCTCGACGACACCACGCCTAAACCGCTCCGGGAAGCACTTTTCTGGGGTTTTCTCAATAGCTGGCCCGACCTACCCAGGCTTGTCAGACCCTCCACGGCCTCTAGGCGAGCTGGGATTCTTTTACTAGGGGTTCGACGGTTGCGCCGCTTCTGCAGGTTGTGTTACCATGCGGAGGGGAGACACCACGGTCAAATCCTCCATCTCTTTCCCACGCTTTCCCGTCCTTAATACATGATAAGCTTGCCCGCCCGTGCCTTGCAGACCCGATACTGTCCCTTCGCCATTTCTGTCCGAATATATCGTCTACGCGAGCCGTCTCTGGGCTTTTCTCGCCAAAGTCGTGCACTTTATCTTGGTCCTGGTTACACGGCCTCTCACACGGAACAGCACTATATCGTCTCATCTGACACAACTCAAGCGAGGCTGTCGTCGTCCTGAACGTAGTGGGTGTCGGTGACCCAGTGGGCTTGGAAGATGTCGCCGTCGTCGACGGGGGATTCGCCTCTTTCTGCCGGGGCTGCCAGCAACTCGGGACGGCCATTTCCCATACCCGCGAGGGAGACTTTCTCCATCGAGGTTCCGTCGCCGCAACTCAACCCGGCCACCAACGGCTCGTCGCTAAAGTCCCCAACGGCCGTCAAGGCTCAGCGCACGGCAAGCTTCAGCCGGGAAGGAATATTGGGCTCGGCCCAGAAGGCGCGGAACCTCTCGCAGACGTCAGAGATCCGCGTGGAGCCCATCACCAATGGCATGGCCAAGGCACCGAGCGATGACGGGGGGAATCCTTTGAAGAGGCGGAATACGGACGCAACTGTGGACTATCCCCGAAGACGGGCCACGATAGCGGTAGGTTGGGAGGCGACACAAACTAACCCGAGAGAGATCTGTGGTTGACAAATTTGACAGTGCGAAGTATGCCGGTCACGCAAGTCGAGGTGTGACGGTACTAAACCAAAGTGCAAGCTGTGCACAGAGCTGGGCGCCGAATGCATATATCGAGAGCCCGGCATCAAGCTTGACGCTGGCGACAAGCTCATTCTCGAGCGACTAAATCGCATAGAGAGCCTTCTTCAGATCAACTTGGCCAACGGCCATCATCATCCAAATGCTATGCAGATCACGCACGATTCTCCGCCCATCAGCAACGGGACGGCACTCAGCGGCGAAAATGTCATGATCCAGAACTCGTCCGGGAGTTTTGTTTCTATCATACCGAGCGGCGGACTAGGAACATGGACCAGCCATACCCAGGGGACCAACATCTCTACCATGCCAAAGATCCACACCAACGCTGCATTGCATCTGCTGCAGTGGCCACTAATTCGAGATCTCATCGGACGCCCGTATGACCCGCAGATTATTCTCCAGCTTGAGATGGCGCGCGAGCCCCTCCACTCTCTAGCCAAGACCCCTTGTGTCGATTTATCGAATACGAATGCCTACATCGAGGCATATTTCGAGAGGGTAAATGTATGGTATGCGTGCGTCAACCCCTTTACTTGGAGGAGTCACTATCGGACCGCGCTATCGACCGGTTTCCGCGAGGGTCCCGAGAGTTGCATCGTGCTGCTGGTGCTCGCGTTGGGGCAAGCAAGCTTACGGGGCAGTATATCGAAGATCGTGCCGCAAGAGGATCCTCCGGGCCTGCAGTACTTTACGGCTGCGTGGTCCCTGTTACCCGGCATGATGACCGCCAACAGCGTTCTCGCCGCGCAATGCCATCTACTGGCGGCGGCATATCTGTTCTATCTGGTGCGGCCGCTCGAAGCCTGGAATCTACTGTGCACGGTAAGCAGCAAACTACAACTTTTGCTCATGACCCCAACCCGCGTACCGGAGGACCAGAGAGAGCTACTGGAACGCATTTACTGGAATGCCCTTCTTTTCGAGAGCGACCTGCTGGCAGAACTCGACCTGCCCCACTCGGGAGTTGTCCAATTCGAGGAAAATGTCGGACTTCCCGGTGGATTCCAAGGAGAAGAGTCCGAGGCAGTCGGCCGAGACGACCTCTGGTATTTCCTGGCCGAGATTGCCTTAAGAAGGCTACTCAACCGAGTCAGCCAGCTCATCTACTCTAAAGACTCGATGGCTTCGACGACGAGTCTCGAGCCTGTCGTTGCCGAGCTGGACTTCCAGCTCACGCAATGGTACGAGAGCCTTCCTCTGGCTCTTCAGTTCCCCTTCACCCGCACGGCTCTACCGGACCCGGTGCAAACGGTGCTACGTCTACGCTTCTTTGCTTGCCGAACGATTATTTACCGTCCGTACATCTTGGCAGTACTGGACAACGAACAGGCCGTTTTGGACCCCTCAGTGCGGGAGAGCTGCCACAAGTGCCTCGAAGCGTCTATCAGGCAATTGGAGCACATATCTGCACAGTAAGTGGAATTCCTCCTTCCTGATTGGCCAATCTCCCCTAGCCTCATACTCTTTCCCCGGCTTTTCGCAAGTATCTGAATCCAATCTAACGATTTGGCCGTAGTCACGCCGGCCATATGCCCTACCTCTGGCAAGGCGCCCTCTCTATCGTGTCGCAGACGCTACTGGTGATGGGGGCTACGATGTCACCGTCTCTGTCCAACATCCTACTGACGCTCGTTCCTCACCGCGAGGTCATCGATCAGATTATCAATGACGTAATTATGGACATCGAGAGGACGGCGATACTGGCGCCTAGCCTGAGCTTGGCCGCCGAGATCATCAAGGAGGCCGAGGTCCGCAGGCGAACTTTCTTGAACGGTTGACATGCTCGCCGGAAGCGACGACGATAATGACGCAAAGTGATCAGCATTCCTGCTTGGGAGGTGAGCGTCAAGAGCGACCTGTCCGGACCGAATGGGCTTCAGATTCCCCCACCGATCGGATTCTCTATTCCTGAACCGACAAGCCAACCAAAACCCGGGCGGCCGCAGTGGGTGGTGTCAAGGGCTCCTCTGTTCAGATGTCATATCTACCCGTTGTCTGGGCCGGCCTGTTCGCGTATCTAGGAACGAGTGCAGGCACTTGCAGGACGATGGACGCTGAGGGTTCTCGGCTATGCGCCAAATGCCTCGTCTCTATTGCACGAGGAGTTCTCCCGGACACATGCACTGCTGCGATGCGACGCTCAATTGGGGAGGTTATAAGAAAAAAGAAAGAAAAAAAGAAAGCTAAGGGATGTGGGCGACTAGCCACCGTATTCCTTTTCAGCCTTGTCGGATGTCTAGGGATCACGTCCCTCCGTGGCTGATCTCATGAGACGGCTGAGAGGCTGGCGAAGGAATATCACCCACCCCTTTATTGACAAGGCCGTCGAAAGTAGGGTCTATCTATAGGGCGCCAACCAGCAAACCGGCGCTCTCGCACGCCTCTGGGAGCACTGCAGCGCATCCTGGGGTTGCATCCTGGGGGTGAACTGGTCGAGCGTGGTTGGCGGGGAAATGTCTTGGTCTGGGGACGGTTAGGTGTTGCGGCCCGCCTTGCCGACCAACCCTGTTAACACATCGTCTTCTCCTACTCGATGCGGAGGGGGAGGGCACGGTCGGCGTTGGCAACGGTCACCAAGCCCTATTCTTTCTTCTCTTTCTGTCAAGTTTTGCAGACTTGGGGCGACATCACCTGCTGACATTTTTCCTATACGCTGCAACGTGATCCAGGGCCTTGCGCGGCTATTCTCCCATCTCGTCGCTGCAACCGCCGGCGCAACGCAATTCACTTGAGCAAAACTCCACCGTTCACGATGTCATTACGAGGGTCGATGAGGTCACAGGCAAAGGAAAAGGACCTCTGGGTAAAGGGAGAAGAAGACAAGAAAAAGTACCCCTAAGTCAGCCGGCTGACTTAGGCCGGACCCCCTCCAAAAACACTCGCATCCCGTATTTCCGCTGTATACTTACCTCACCTATACTTTTTCCATCACGACAAGGGGAAGGGGGGGGGGGGGGGGGGCTATAATGTCATCTCTTATTTGGTCTTAGCATCACCAAAGTGTACTATCTCGCGATATATCCAGGGGGGAGGGTGGATATGTGTAGTGTTTCTGTTAGGCGCTGTCGGCGTTTCTTTTTCTCTCGGAGCAATCGATCTGCATATCGTCATCACGGGTTAATGCTAAGGCTCTTTTTAATCGGAGGCGAGGGTTCGACGAAGCCGGCCGAAGACTTGGATGATGGGAAATTGGATCAACTCATACGCATATACACATCAACGCAACAGCACAGACAACGCATAGCTGACGGCGGAAAGGAAAGGCACTGTTTTTCTATTTTCTTTTTCTTTTTACGAGGCAATGACACGAAAAAGCTTTTACCTGTTTTAATAAAAAGTTGCGATAGCTGTTACACCTTACCATTATTAACCATGATACGCTTGATGCCCTGGAATCTCATCTGCTCTTTATCTTCTATATGAAAAATATGCAAGCTACATGTATAACTACTATGATATACCTGCTAGGTATGCTCACTATATGTCTGATGCTTCTATTTATACTCGTCTTCTGCTTTAGCTTCATCCACAAAACTGGCAGATTAGCTATCCGTTACGTATTGCCTACTACTTGGCTGTGATCTATTTCCGAATACTTGAGACCTGAGCGATTCCCGGAGGCGATCCAGCAACCAGACAACCGTCATGCCGCACGTGGGAAAGAAGATTAAGCGAGATACAGACTGACAGGTAGAAGAACTGGGGGGGGGGGGGGGGGGGGGGAGACAAAGGTGACTTCATATACCACAGATAACATAGGAACGGTTTGAAGTCTGGAAGCAACCCCCGGACACTCTATCTCGCTTGTCTTGCAAATATCAAATACCTCTATCAAAAGAGGATCCGAGTTCATTAAAATACCCAACATAACGAGTGTCCCGGAAGTGCTCCTTGACGCCCGCCCGTTGACGTTTGTCTTGGCGTCCGCAGCCATCGTTAGCGAGGAGACGTCGAGAACGAATTGACGAAATAAGGGAACGAGATGCCTGCCGTCCGGCAATCTTCCTACCGCTTACAGTATTACATATTTCTTCTACCTACCTACCCTCTTAGTACATAAGGCCGATGGGTGAAAGATGTTTTTTTCTTGATTTTCAGATAATAAAATACGAAAAGAAAAAAAAATATCAGGAGTCATCTTTCAGGGGGGGGGACACTTTGCGGGGCTCCGCATATGCCTAACCGACCTGGCATTAGGACACGCCTTTACCTGTAGACATGCTAGGGGGGTTGGAGGCACATATACATCCATCCTTCCACGGCATAAAAGGACAGGCCCGGGGATTTTCGGTTGTCCCCCCCTCCGTCCTCCTCCTCCACACCCCCGAGGACGTGCATACATACACCAGCTTGCCCCGGCAGCGGCAGTTATCAAGCTTACAGCGCGCGCGGACGACCATGCTCGATGTCTACGGCCCCAACCCTGGCCCCCGTCTAGGGGCTTGGCGGCATCGGCTTTGGGGACCTGAGCTGGCTAGGCTAAGCGAGGGGAGCTCGACGGGATCTACGCTGGGGTCTGGTTTTCTTTTTTACTTTATTTTATTTTATCTTTAATTTTTTTATCTTGCTTTTGTTTTTATTTTCATTTTTCGCTGTGTTCTTTTGTAGCCGGATGCCCTGATCGGCGTCAGGAACCTGCTGGCGGGCATCGTATACCAACGGCCAGCCCAATGCGTAGGAGGTACGAAATCGGTGTAAACCCAGGCCGAGTGTCCAGCTCGTTGGCGTCTTGGTGTTGTAGGTATACGTTGGAAAAGGAACAGAAACTTCAGACGAGAAGAATAGCGATAACGGGGCCGAGGAAGAAATTTGGTATCGCTGTCCAGTATGATATTTCCAACGTATATGCCTGCTGTATGAACATGTCAAACGAAGAATAGAAAAAGAGGAATAAACCAGAACCGCTATAACACGCTACACCATACATGTGTTTGTTACTTGCTTCTGAAAAGCATACCTCTTGCTGACAAGAAACACCAAACGCCTCACCATCCCCTGCCCTGCCCTACCTTGCCCTATCGTTCATCCGCCGCTTGCCCGCTCGTCACGTTTCCGTCGGTATCAGACCCGTACGAGTGCGTATCTTCCCAGTCAATAGGCGGACCCGGGCTCCGACGTCGTCGTCATCTCGTCATCGAAACCGATCAGGTCGATAACATCGTTTGCCATGTCTTCGTCGTCGTTGAACTCGAACGAGAACTTGACGCGGGGGAAGTCGGTTTCGAACTGCGCGACGAGCTGCTGCAGAACCTGGAGCGGGATGGCGGGCGGGTCGCGCCTGTCGCGCAGGAGGTGGACGCTCGCGAGCGACGGCATGGCGTTCACCGCCAGCGCGGCCTTCAGCTCGTCGAGCCACTCCAAGCACCAGGCGCCGTCTTCGGTGGCGATGAGGTCCTTATACACGGATTGGATCCCATCGACGTGGACGAGGTAGTATGAGCCCCAGTTGACGAGGGGCAGCTCGACGAGCGCGAGGTCGACGAGGTTGGGCGGCAGGTAATGCTCGATTGTCCACCCCGACGTCTCCGCTGGGCGGTCCACGACCTCTGGGACCAGGCTTGCCTCGGTCACGAGCCGCCGCAGCTTTTTCATGTGTGGCAGGCAGTCAAGCAGCCGGCCCGGCCCAAAGTTCACGAGCCACCATATATGGCTGCGGACGCGGACCTCGAGCTCCTGCAGCGTGTCCGTACGCAGCTGGATCGCATCGTTGACCGTCACGTCCTCTGGATGCTGAAAGGCGTCGGCCAATAACATGGGAGCCGTGACGACTATCGACAAGATCTCCAGCTGTGGTGCGCCGTCGACACAGTGATGTATGCGCGAAGCCGTATCTATAGATTGGTCAGGAATCATCGACTTGCAGGATTAAGATCAGGTTTTACCTACTGGGGCCGAACAATTTCAGCTCTCTGAGTGAGGTACATAAAGAAAGTGGTGAAGGGACGGCCCATCGCGTGTGAGCCCAGAGATGAATTTTGGTGAATTCGAAAGGGGCCGGAAATCTCGTATCAAATGCATAGTTCACGGTACGATAGGAGCGGCCATCACTGGACCTGTCAACTCGTTGCATACCCAGCGTCTTGACATTAGGCAGGGGAGTTTCATTTAGAACCGAGCCAATTCGTTGCATGTCTCTGAGCAGAGAACCAAGAGCGAAGGCATCTATGCAGATTGCCAGATGAATACACTCCAGATCTGGCATATACCAAAAGAGCGCACGGAGGAGGATTCGGTAAAATATCAAGCCTCCGAACCTCGGGAAAAACTCCGGGCTGAGGTCTGCGGCACGCATGATCTCTTGATCGCGCGGCGGTAAATTATCCCAAGCGGGATACCCGTAGTTGGTAAACGGCCAGGAAGATATTAAGGCGGCAGGCGTTAGTAGTTGTGCTGTCGGTCTCCACCAGTAGTCCGCCGACGTCGATGAAGAAGTGACAACGTGCTTGACAAGATTGCGGAGAGCAGGTTTCTCCCTCAAGGTGCGCATCAGCCTTATGAGCTTAACGCCTTCTGGGGGGTTCGCATCAGGTTCACTTGAGTTGAAATCGGAAGAGGTCAGGGAGAAGATGACTATGCGATAAAGGAGCGGGCGAGCGAGGCCGTCAGTCAGCTTGGCTACCAGACAAAGGTTGTAGAGGCGATTTCTGGCTTCGAGGAACCCGGGCGGGAACCCTACCGTGGTGATACTCCCCCTTGGGAGCTCGGCCGACTTGATGATCTGGATCCATATCTCGGGAGGGAATCGCCATGGCACGGGCTGTTGATGTGGTTGTGCCTCAGGCGTGCTCGCCATATTGTCACCTTCCCCCGACTCCGCAGCCTGGTGTTCCCCCGAAATCGATGCCGAATGCTCGTCCATTGTTGTCGTAGGATGTTCCTATAGAAACTGGTGCGGTGATAGCGATACGTCCTAAAAGGGGTAGAGGGAAATGAGTGATGAGATCGGTGTTGAACGACGTTGGATGAAGCCAGCGAGACAATATGTTGATGTGAGGAATATTTTGGGAAGTACCTAGGTGTCCATTTACCATCATCCCTTCTTTCTCTTTGCTCCTCTCCTAATTTGGTAGGCTTTGGAAGGTAACATGTCGGAACGACTACCATGGCCAGCTAACATGGGGAGGAGGTATGGTCAACCTTCAGTAGCAGATTGCCTAGGCAGCGAGGAGGGAAGCTTGTACCCTCGTGCGTCTGAAGTGTGAGCATCAGAGGCATTAAACCCCCTCTTGTACTCAAACAGAATACCTTCCGAGCTGATCACTCGTGGCTGAGGACATCCTGCCCGGGGGGGAAGATAAATATGATGTTACTTAGGAGGTAGGTATGGTCTGCGCATCATCACTCTGCCTTCGGTAGATACCTAGACACCCAAGGTAGGTACACTGGCGAGTCGCAAGTGCGGCACGAGACAAATGATTAGCCGTCATGAACCGCCTGATAGCCCGACTCACGTCGGTCCGTCAGCTTTCCGTCTCAAGAACAATCTCCTGAGAGCGCCACTAGACCTGGAGGTCTTAGGTTTAACCGTGTTCTCCGGTGCCGTCTTGTGCGCAGCCTCGACAGGCGCGGGCGGAGGCGGTATGACCGGCTGGTCGTTCTCTGGCAAAGGAGCGGGTTTTAAGCCCCGCCTAGCCAGCCTCCTCTCGGCCCTCCGACGCCTGAGCGCGTCTTCCGATGCTCGTGCTGGCGAGAGAAACTCGGGCAGCCGAAACTCGAACCCGTTCTCGATGATTCCCCGAACGGTCGAAAGAGACGACCGGCGTTCTTGGCCCGAGGCGGAGCTCTCTCCGTCATCCTCGTCATATTCATCGGCCTCGTGGCGGGGAGCGGTGCGTTCCTCGTCACCGCATACGACGACGTACCACGTAATAGTCTCGTTTCTTTGCAACTGGTCACGAAGCTGCTCGAACCAGCCGGCGTTCTTGCTGCCCGAGGTGTTTACTCTGCGGCCTGCCTCGTCACTGGGTCCGCTGATGGGCTTGTTTGAGTCCTTCTTAATCTGTGCCTCGTAGCGACTTATCTCGTCGGCGACCGAGACCGACGTATCTATGCGCACCACATAATCCGCCACGTACGCCCACTCTCCACTGACGACAGTCAGGTCGGACGGGTCAAACTCCTCGAGGAACTTGACCACCGACCACGTATTAAACGGTATGCTCTCGTCAGGTTCCGACAGCTCTGAGGGCGGCGGTATCGTGTTGGTATCGTTCCGTCTCTCGCTCTTGGTGAGCTTTCCCGACAACTTGTTGTGGTTAGGCGACAAGCCGTGCTGGCTGTGCTGGCCGGTGCTGTTCCTACGGTAGCCGTTCTCGCGGCGGGGCTGCTTCTCTTTCAGCTCCTTCTTCTCCTGGCTGGCGTACGAGAGATTGCGCGAGTGGGCGTGGCCATTGCTCGCCGTCGCGGGACGGGACTGGACGCGACGGGACGAAGGGCTCGGCTCGCGCGTGGGACGGCTACAGGGGGGCAGGAAGTCGAACAGCTCGTAGAAATGGTCGAGCAGGGCGTCGCAGCTGCCTGGGGTAACGACCCACTCGGAGGCGCCGTCGTCGACATTCTGGATGACGATAAAATAGCGAATGCTTCGGCGGTGCCAGCGGAAGCCGTGGCAGAGGTAGGTCGGCATTATGTGGTTTGAACCGGTTACAGTTTAGGTAGCTCGAGCTGGTGTGGATCGGAAAACGGCAGGGCCTTACAGTAGCGCGTAAGGAGGCCGAGGGTACCTATGCTGGGCGGGCTGCGGGCTGCGGGCTGCGGGCTGCCCTGTGAGCTGTGTGGGTGTGCTGGATCTAGGCCTAAGCTACCCGAGATCCGGGGCCTGCGGGGGATGCGGACAGGGGATGTAGAACTGCTGGAAGAGGCAAAGGTCAACTGGAAGCCATCCCGTGCTATGCCCAAGAACCAGCCCGAGTCTCAAGATATCGTGCTGTCTTATAAACGCCCTCTCTCGATCGGCCAGGGCAAATACTGGATACCAAGCTCGGTTCGATTGCTCATGGAAAATGTCAGCAATAACGTCAGCAGTAATATCAGCAAGGCACAGCGCCGCAGCGATTAGGTACGCGAGCCGCGACAACTGGATAATATAGCCTGTCTGGCCGGCATCACCGCTAGACCTAAGACAGGAACTCAGGGTAAAAGCGAGTAGTATAGCAGAGGCCCTGATTCACCTCGTATATTAACCACGCAATATATGTGCCCCAAACATGTCGACGACTGCGTCGGCTGTTATCGCTGGCAGCAGAAGCCGGGAAGCCTCCTGGGCCGTGGCTGGGTGAGATGGGCTGACGACGTACCCGCTTGGACGAGTGAGCGTCTCCTCGGCCTCCACAAGAGACTCGAGTCCTATGCTAAATCAGCTCATACGCCGCTCGCCATTACGTCGGTCTTTTAGCTCTCTTTCTGGGCCTGGCTTGGATAGGCTCTTTTCCAGATGTCGGTAGCGGTAGACCCGGTAGTCCGGCACCATGACCTCCACCTCCACCGAGTGCTTACCTAATCGCTAACCACTTCTCCATTTCTGGCTGTTTGCTCCCGGCCACTGTTCTCTGGATCATAGACTCGCAAGTCCTACTTAAATCACTATCGAATGCTCCGTGCCTCTCTAGTTTCTGACGTGATGACCTCTAGAAGTCCAGGCATGCTATTCGAGTAATGCCAGCCTAGCGCTTACCTACGCGATTTACTCAGCCTCATCGTTACGAATGCAGCCTTTAATTCCAAATTCATGTCGGTACTGGGGAAATCTAAGAAGCTCAGTTCGACCCAGTCAGGTCCGGGCTTTGCTGTCTATCACTCGGTCAAGAGCTTCCGCTCATCGACTTGATCTGTGCCTACAAGAAACAAGCGCCTCGTGACGCTTTTGAATATCGCACTCTGTAGCGAGTGGATCTTGAGCACTGTTGGCGAGAGATCAACAGCTTCTGAGAAGTCAACAGTTTCCAAGGGACAGTCACCCGCGAAGGACATTAAGGATATGTCTTTGACGAGAGGGGAGTTTTCTCCTGCTTTTCAGCGTCTACTGTAGCATCAGCTATTTAGATACTCTGACAAGTATTTCTAAGACGACCCAGCCCCTTTCCGATATCCAAAACTGCTCGTACTTAAGGCTACTTACATGTGGATAGTTTCACCGAGCTCTAGGTCTTTTGTACGCAACAGTTACTCCTCGTTCGTGGGCAAGAGCCCTAGCCATCTCAAAATTGATTTGACATTAAGACTACTGTCCAATATATGCCCCTTTTACTCATGACAGCCAAAAACGATGCCTTCTATGAAATACCAGTTGTAGCGTAGGCTGGGAGGCTATATCCACATCAGGAATACTAGAGACATCGCCGTAAAGCTAAGATAACCCATACTTCACTCGTAGGGAGTGACTCGATAAACTTACCGTAATAGGACATTGGTATTTGGAAATGTTCTCATCACATCTACTTGTCAACAAAAGATTAGAGCGTCTAATGTCACTCGGATAGCAGTTTGCTCAAGTTATATGTCAAAGCACCGCTCATCATTCAGGACGACTTAGAAGATAGTTACAATCAAAACCCTAAGAGCATCAACAAATTCCGACTCGTGCAGGAAATCGGTGCCCATCCATTCCTGGGGATGTATCTGCCGTAAAGGACATTGCAGTCAACCCTAGCCTCCCACTAGACGTCGTTTAGACTGCTCCGGCCACCTCTCGGACTATTTGATGGATTGAAGTAGGGACCTGAGGGTTCCGAGCCACCTGAGGGTTGGGAAAACTTTCCTCAGGAGCCGGGACGTTGATCCTTCCCGCGCGTCGTCGTAGCTTATTGAAATATAGCCATGGGACGTTGTACCTGTCTCCCATCACCCAAACCATCAGTCGTCCGTTGGGGACTACCATAAAGTTGCCCGCAGCATCCCTGATGCAGGCCCCCGTGGCGAGAGACTCGCGGTTAGGGGGTTGGGGCCCAAACCCGTTGCTCTGAATCTGCCTGCTTCTTGGGATGTATGAGAACACAGGATTATTGTACTGCTGAGGCTGCCCCATGGTGCATCCCAGACCAGCGCCCGGGATGTTGATGAATACCGGAGTCCGTCCGCTCTCCGAAAAGAAGGTGAACATTAAGCCTTGTCCGAGCCCGCCGGGGTACCAGCGCATGCCATCGAGGAAGATGAGCCACAGGCCTTGGGTGTTGCTCAGGCCCTGGGTGCTGGGCCTGTACTGCGCGGACAGGCGTGGGAGCTCCACCCCGTCATTTTGCTCCCGGTTTTCAACGGTCGAGCTGCCCTGGGCGGTATAGAGCAGTCCACGTCCGCCGCTTAGGTGGCGTGCTCGGGTATTCTGACTCACCATCGGTGCTACGTTCCTGGTGTCGTAGTCTCTGTTCGAGTAGATTGTCAGCGTTGATGTCGATTGTCGGGATGATCCAGACCGATCAGAGCTGCCTCCGGTCGAGCGCTGGTGGATGCGCCAGAGTTGAAACCATCCGAAAGGCATTGTCGTCTTTAGAAGCTTGGTCACGATTTTTTGTTTTTTTAAGTATGCAGATAGGTGAAATTCGTATCCAACAAGTCCAGACTTTATCCTGAACTCTGGCAGTCTTATAAGAAAGTAGACGCCGGAGGCCCATGCGTCTGTTCCGACTATCGTGACTATTGTAAGCCATGCACGCCGATTCACTGTAGTACCTCTGCATCATCCATAATATCTGGACGACAACTTTGTAGATACTGAATCGATTTTTAGCAACAAAGTCCGAATAATACTGCCTTTGTAGGTGGGAATCCGGTGGCATGGCGACACACAACAACCTTGAACAAGAAAATGATTGCATTTTATACTTGTAACATCCGACTAGTATGATGCTTACAGGTTAGAGACTGTATGCTCGAATACGATACTGGGTATCAAGTTGGATGGAGACGTAGCGATTCCTCGTCAGGGCCTTTGACAGGCGGCGTCAAATATCGTGATATTCGAACTTGTCAAACTTGCGCTGCCACACCCTGAGAATTGCCAGCATCGTATTTTTAAGTATCTGAATACTGCCAACTTGTCTTTACAGAAAAAAGAGATCAGTCTCATAGTCATTCATGTACAAGTGTCTAACAGGAGTCCAGAGACAAGTCAGCTTCAACTGCAGCCAAAGTTGCCGATGGCGTCTAGTATTACGTCTCGGGTTACCAAAGTTACCGAACACAGCTTGAATAATTATTTCAAAACTATCTCCTCTTCGAATACTTGCCCGATGGTTCGTAAAGCTGTAAGAGAGTGCGCTCACAGAACGTTAGCCAATGATATCGAAGGATATACCCTAATTCGGTACGAAACTACCTCAGAAAGGACTCCTATGCATGTCTCCTGCAAATCCTGCCAAGGTCTATTAGCTCCTTCATCTCAATAAGCTACATGAAGGCTCGACGAAAAGATACTCCGATACGAATAGAAAGCTGCCCAGGAAAGTATAGTAGAACCGTTCGGCCCCACTGTTACTCTCTGGTCAGCTATTTGGAGCTCACGTCATAGTGTGAAGCAGTGAGGGGTTGATGGGAATTTAGAGCTCAGTTCCATGTTGAAGAAGACATGTTGACTTCATGTGAAGGACCTACGTGAATTGAGGTTGGTATCTCGTTTGATATTCCTGAAAATACTCTCACCACCTGCTCTCCCCTTCGTTTAACGCTTACCTGGAAGCAATATGGCAACCAGAGCGCCCACCTTGAAGCTGGCCTCCGGCTATGTACGTGGACTACTATAAGTTCCTGTAGGAGAGAAAGCAAACAGCTAATGGCAGCAGGAGATGCCCCTCGTCGGCTTCGGTATCTGGAAGGTCCCACGTGAGACGTGTGCCGACCAAGGTGTGCCTATTCGAAGCTCTGGAACCAGCCAACACTCACTGACATACGATCTCTTTAATAGTCTACAATGCGATCAAGTTGGGATATAGGCACATCGACGGAGCCTGGGATTACACCAACAGTGCCGAGGCGGGCCAGGGTGTTCGACGTGCGATCGAGGAAGGCATCGTGAAGCGGGAGGACATGTTCATCACATCGAAATTGTGGAACAACTACCACGCCCGAGAGCACGCGCACGAGATGGCTAAGCTGGAGAACGAGGCGTGGGGTCTGGGATACCTGGACCTATTCCTGATCCACTTCCCCATCTCTCTCGAGCTCATCCCCTTCGACAAGATTCGCTTTCCGGCCTTCTGGTGCGACAAGGAACAGACCAAGGTTACTCCTCTGTCCAAGGTGCCCATTTCCGAGACCTGGAAGGCTCTGGAGGAGATGGTGCAGACCAAGGAAAACCCCAACGGCTTCGTCCAGAGTATCGGCATATCGAATTTCCATAACCAACTGATATACGACTTGCTGTCGTACGCAAAGATCCATCCCAGCGTCTTGCAGATCGAACACCACCCTTACCTTACGCAGCCCGACGTAATCGCCATGGCTCAGGAGAACAATATCGCTGTGACGGGTTACTCGACGTTCGGACCGCTGAGCTTCATGGAATTGGACTATCCTTCCGCGAAAGAAGTCAAGCCACTGTTCGAGACGGATGTGGTGAAGAGCATCGCGGCAAAGCACGGTAAGGCGCCCGGGCAGGTCATACTTCGATGGTGTACGCAGCGAAATATCATCGTCGTTCCAAAGTCAAACAGCGTCGAGAGACTCAAGCAGAATCTCGAGTGCTGCTTGTTTGATCTCGGCGAGGACGACATCAAACGAATCTCATCCTTGGACATCGGCTTGCGCTTCAACAACCCTACAACCTTGGCGAGGCCTATCCGAATATTCCCTTGATTGCAAAAAAAAGAAAAATGAGTAATTCTTGTAAATAATTCGAAGTTGATACATAGTCTGCACGTAAAAATGTGAAGAGAGAGAAAGCAATTAGGAATAAATAATCGAAAGCCACAATTGGCTTGGCACCGCCACAACCCACTAAGAACGGCGCGTCGAAGATTGTCGCCGACGTTGTCGCGTTTCTTTCAGCATTTCCACCTCGGACATAATTTCGCCAATTCCCTCGATTGAGCCACCGATATGGCGCTGCCGCTCCCATCGGGCCTCGTGCCGACCGAGGTGGCCTTCCTCTGCGAGATGGAGATGGTCACGATAGTTCCGCGGCAGAGACTCGAGTCCATCCCGCTGCTCAGTGTAAAGACCCGAACCCCACCACCCCGCCATTTCTCCCATAACCTCTCCCGAGTTCGCGTCGCCCTCTCTCTCGCTCACCCGCTCTAACAAACCCTCGTGCTCCAGGGCAAAACACCGGCACTGCGCCCACCGCACCGCGCCCAAGTCCCGCTCTGGCTCGCGCTGCTTCTCAAGAAGCAGCGGCGCGCCAACATCGTCGCCCCGCCGTGGCTTCTTCCCGACTCGCTGCGCGACATCGTCAACCAAGAGACCAACGTGGACCCCGTCGCCTTCTCGCCGCCGCCGCCCCCTCCAGCACGGTCCGACGGCCGGGGCGGCGCGAAGCCGTACGCGCAGGCGGGGATGCGGAGACGGCGGCGGCCGGGCGAGGCAGAAGCAGACGACGACGGGCCGCCATTGCTGCTGTCGCCGCCGTTCCTGCCGTCGTGCACGCAGAACGCGCCGTCGGCGTTCCTGCCGTACCACTGGCTCGAGACGGCCGAGGCGCTGCTGGCGCACGCCGCCGACGACGTGCCGGGCGCGCCCGAGGTGCGCGCGCTGCTGCGCGACCTGCAGGAGGTGCGCGCCGCCAAGATGCGGGCCAGCGCCGCGCAGCTAGAAGGCGACGGTGGCGGCGGCGGGGTCGTCAGTCTGCGCGGCGTCGGCGCCATGGAGCTCGCCGAGAGCCGCGGCTTCGTGCTCGGCGTCGTCGAGGGCGTGCGCAAGATCGGGGCTAGCGCCGAGGCCAGCCGTCGCGAGGAGGAGGAGGAGGAGCGGAGGAATGGCGGTGGTGGGGGGGATGAGAGTGATGAGGAGATGGGCTTCTAGGCTCGGTGGATACGAAGTGCGGCCACGATGACGATAACGACGATGACGGCAAAAAGGATGGTGCATACGAGATTTCACGAAGCTACGTTCGATCCCCACGTAAGAAGATCGGGGACTACTCACAGCATGGCATGAGGCATAGCATGTGGTTGGCGTTATACATATCCCATTCAGCAAGCCGAGGGCGTATAGAAGTTGGTTTCTACAGTCTGTTCCCCGTTCGTCTATAAACACTTGTTATCTCCACCTCAAACCCTATAATAAACATCCAGCAACGCGCGAAACAGTTATATGTCCAGTCGGACAGCCGAACAGCCGATCCGTCAACCGCATATCTCCATCGCGGCCGGCACCCCCGCTGCGCGTCGCGAAGGCACTGGCTTACGAAATCTACCTCCGCCCAGCTCAGCGGGCCGCCTTGCTGCGGCGGCAACCGCTCTCCCAGCTCCGTCTCCGGCTGCCGGCTGAACAGCAGGATCAGCCACAGCGCCCAGCATACCAGCGGCAGGACGAGTACCCCGATGTCCCGCAGCACCAGCGCGCCGAGCCGCAAGTCGCCCGCCGCGATCCGCAACATGGTTCTGGCCATGTGACGCAGCCTGTCCCAGAGGAACTGGGCGGTGTTGATGTCGGCCATGGCGAGCCAGAGCCGGCAGTCGTCGATGAATTCAGACCACGTCCTTGTCTGAGACTTCGGCTCTGATGGTATGGCTTCAGTCGGCCTGGGCTCGTCGTCGGTTGGCCAGACGGACCGCATGGCTTCCGGCTGCGCATCTTGGTAGGCGGGGTCCTCCATGGGGGCGTCCTCCATGATCACGTCTTCATCCCAGTGAGCGAGGTACGGCGGCAGAGTTGGCGTTTCAGGGTCCGGGGCATCTTCCATGATCACATCTTCGTTGTACGGTCTGAGATACGACGGCAAAGATGGGGTATCGGCTTCCGGGACTTGTATGGGGGATGGTCTCTCGGACCCAGGCTTCGGCGCAAGATCGTCCGGACGGGACGCCTGGCCTCCATACTTTCTGTAGAACTTCTGGTACCGCGCAGGATTTCTTTGGGGGAGCATGCTGTTTGTATGTGCGTATATACTCGGGCGTCGTTCTATCGGCACCGTGCTATCGTCTCGCGTAGCTCAAGGTGCGCGGTTCAGACATGTGCCATAGATTACACCACCGTCGAGACCGCTTCCAGTCGAAGAAGATCAGAGAAAGGATTCAGCCCCAAGATAGTGGCTAATCGCACACACCGTGTTACAGGTCAGGATAGTGTGCGCCTGCTTGTATTCCGTCGCCAACTATATCGCCCGTACCACGACTGGGCGAAAGCGAATATAAACAGAAAGAAATCCGTATCGATATCCAAGCTAGAAGACCGACTGGTAATCTATGCAAACTTTCTAAACCGACGATTTGGAGCTCTTGAGTTTGTTCTGCCGCGGGACTTATTTCATCTGTTCTAAGGTTTGCTAATACCTCGAGCGACTGAATTATCTCGTTCCGCCGTGCCACTTTTTCTTGACTCGATGGGTTTTATTAATAGCCACATGCTCAATCACATTGTCCTCTTTGTCACGCGAATGTGACAATGCCCATGCTTCTCTCCTTTGTCATGTCTTGTTTCGCAGCAATTGTCGCCGTGCCCTGTTGTCAGGCCTTTGTCATGTAACTCCAGCGAAGTAGAACATCTCGTGGTAATGAGTGACACGCAACAACGTGTGTACTCTATCATAATACACCTACGTGGCTGTACAACTGGGTGGTAGAACTGTCTACTTCTGTTTTATCCAAGTCACGGAATTTCCAGGCACACGTAACTGTTGATCCAGATACTCTGCTTATTATCTGACATGCGCTTCCTAGTCAGATATACGAATATCCTTCGAGGCAATTCCGGGATTCGATAATCCAAGCATGTTTCTTGACATGTTATATGTTGTCTAGCTGTTTCAGTCAGGAGTCGCTGTCTATTCATCATGCGTCAACTACGACACGTTATTCATCAAGTTGTAACAGAGATGCATATAAGTCTTCAACTGTTATGCGCCTAGCTATGTACAAGAATATATCATTTCAAATCCCAACTGCATCACCACTACTCGTTCGCATGTGCGTCGTTGTAGTAGTGAATCTGCCATCTGGTTAGCATGTCTCCTCTTGAACCCGACCCTAGCTACGGAATCATAGAAGTCAAGAAGAATAGAAACAGTCGACAGCTTACAGTCTGGTCAGAGCACCCGCTAGGCGTCTGGTAGCCGTAGGCGCCGGTATTGACGAAGAGGGCCTGGTTAGCGCAGACGAGCCAGGCGGCGAGGTTCTGGCGCTCGAGGCCGTCGGCGCTCCAGGTGAGGGCGTCGCCCTGGAACTCGAAGGCGCCGAAGTCGTTCTCGGTCGCGTTGAAGGCGGCGGCGAGGGTGCGCGGGGGGCTGGCCAGGTCGGCCGGCCGCTCGACGTGCAGGTAGAGCGGCGCGGCGCCGTCGCCCGTGTTGGCCACCAGCTGCCCGCCCGCGATGTTGAACTGCCCCGCCGTCCGGTAGCTCTCCAGGATCGCCGTGCCTTCCGCCAGCGCCGGCTTCGTCTGCAGGTACTTGTGGTAGTTGGGCGCCGCCACCGCCCGGATCCAGTACCACCCCTCCTGCAGCGTCGTGCCGGGCCCCGAGGACTGCCGTGATGCCAGCGGGCTGGCTGAGACGGCGACTGCCAGAGCCGCGGTTGCGATACTTTGGATCAGCATCTCTAGGTTGGTATTTCTGTCTGTCTGTCTGTCTGTCTGTCTGAGTACTGCAACACCTTTGAGATAATAAAAGCTACGAGGTGGAAGTGAAAGATCGATCGGGGCTGGAGGGAGGCAAGGATATACGGTTACATCCCCAAATTGCTATTCATAAGTGCTATTTATTCTTTCCGGCTTCTTTCTAGCGGCCTACTTACCGGGAGCAGAGGAATTTGACGCGGTGGATGAGGCTGGTCCAAAATGGATCTAACTTCCGCGTTTCCTCATCGGGTGGGAAGGGGGTGGAAGGCCGGCCTAAAACGCGATTTAGCCTATCATATAAAAACGCAGACCATGGTGGCCTAACGAATCAAATAAGTTTAATCTTACATTATTTGATTTCACTGCCCTAATATTAGTTCCCGATGCATATAATGAAGTCTTACGCATGATCGAAGGATTTCAAGGGTTACTATTAAGCTCCCATAGTCACATAGAACCTTTAGCTTGGTAATCAGATGCTCTTTCGCTAGATGACACGTAAAATGATTATAAAGTGACTATATCCGTTTATGGCTGACATGAATCATTATCATCGGAATCAAGTTGCGACAGTTATCAATCGTGTGGCCATGGTAAAGATAAAGGGGCTATGAGTACAAGGCCGCACTTGAGAGACTCTTTCCAATCTAGCTCCTAGGTCCCTTGCTCATAGAAGGGTTTGAGTAACACTCATATGTAGCCCCTGAGTTGAATCGTTCTCCCTTTCTCCTAATTTAAGGATCCGTCTAATATTGATTCGTGTTCTCGAAATGGTGAAAGATGAATAGGGAGAAGCTGGTGAGGGTTTCAATCGTCGACTTCCATTTCCGTACGCCCTCGTCCGTTGCCATATCTGGCCTGGGCTAGGATTGTTTGTCTTTGCATGACTGACAGAGCTCGTGTATTGGTTTCGGTGCACCTTTGCACAAGCTTTAATCCTTGAGGGCCTTTTCGCAGATGGTCTTGTATTGTGGTTCTCCTATCTTCATGTATCCCTTTTCGTGGTAATTGCCGCCGTTTTTGTCTTTGTCTTTTTTTTTTCGCACTCTTCGCCGTTGCAGTAGTGTTGTTCGATCGTACACATGATGTTTTGGAGAGGCTCTTAGATTTGTGAGATAAATTTGTGAGATGATTGCTCAATATAACGTGACAATGGAATAGTAGTTGCTGCCAGCTTTGACGATTTGCTTCCTGGGACAAGACGGCGATTTTCAATAATGTTATGGAACTCTCGATATATATATATATATAAGAATTTGAAAATAGTTCCTGCGAGAAGCGATTATAAGCCTTTAAGGGAGCGACATCAATATAATGCCTCAGGGGTAGTTGGTGCAGAGTGGCGAGAGCGAGGTCATCACTGTCAGGTCTCAACCTCGCCAGGACGAGCCTCCTCCCTGACCTCCTGGAACGCCCCAAGAAGAGGATGACAAGGGATGAGAACATATATTTGGTAGCGGACCTCTTTGTCTGGGCATTGTTGTCTATATGGAGTGCAATAGTAGCTGCTAGAATAGCTCTTCGTGCAGCAACTTCGGGTTTACAGGACCACGCCTGAGAAATCCTTCCCAGTCCGCATTCTCGACAGGTACCTTGCTTATACAGTCAGAGCAACTACAATACGAAGCCCTAGAGTAGAATTTTGCCCCGTTTCCCGTAACCGAAATATCTGCCGACTCTTGATTCTCCGTAGTCGAATCCTTATAATCATGAAAGGTGAAAGCTGGCGAAAGCTTCAGTCATCGGAGATGCCATTCCTGGTTTCTGGTTTTCGCAGGACTGGCAGAGTGTCTTTATTTTTATTTCTTGCGTAAATACGCACACCAATTTGAGGCGTTCATTACAGATGGTATCGTAATGCTTTCCTCCCGACTTGATACGCCCTTTGTCGTCGCAATCGTTGCAGCTGTCTGGGCCCCTGCTATTGGCGCAGTTTTCGTTGCGACAGTACTTTTATTGTATTACGCACATGGTGATTCGGGGAGGTTCTCAGGTTTGACGTATGAGATGAATATTTGATATAATGTGGTGAGGGAAATATAGTTCTTGCCAGGCTTGATGGTCTGCCTTTCCGACTGGGACTATGACTTGTGATAATAGTGTTGCTCAATGTATATACCTGGGTATATATATATAAATTTAAAGAAACTTGCTTTGAGAGGGGATTTGTAAGCCATGAAGGGAGCGATATCAATATCATACTCATGGTCTGTTGTTTAGGGGTAATTTTCGCAGAGTGACGAGGCCGGGGTCACTACAAAGCCACACTGGTCACCTTGGTCGACAATATTAACCTACCTAGGTATATAAGTTCTTATCCCCTGAAATTGGACGCAGAAGCATATCTAGGTAGTTCACATTGTCACGTATCATGATTATTGGCCTAATAAGCAGGTATTATTTGTCCAGATAATTAAAGCGTCAGCATACAACGAGTTGGTGCTTGAACATCGCTAACCCTTCATAAGTCTATCAAAGAAACTTGAATTCTTCAACTTGATGGCCTCTTTGACTAATAAGAGTTCTAGGCCAAAGTTGTACCGAAGCGGAACTATATGATGATAGCCATTGTTGCGATAATTTGCTACTCGGTTTAGCAGGTTTACAAGACTGACCTTGTAAGCTAGGTGTGAATAGCATCAAAACAGTCAGAGTCTTTCCTTTACTTATCAAGTTACGGAGATATGAAATGTTTGATTCTGTACTTGGTGTTGTTTTTAGCCATCTGAGGAAAGTAGTTCAAGGGCGCTGAGCCCCTCTAATCCAAGGAATGAATCAACTGTGGTTGACGTCATTTAGCGGCTTGATTACCTAGGTAGGTATGCTGTAGTCTGACGACGTACCGAGTCAAAACCAACTGTCGGCATCATCACCATCAGTACATCGTATTCAATTAAGAAAGGCCTGATGAAATCTAATATTAGCTATTCCAGCTCACTGAAACTATTCAAATCCTTTCTTAATAGTAGGAGCTCAAATATTGTACAGCGCCGTTCCCTGACTCATGGCCACTCGTGGACCGGAGCACCAATCACGCCCAAAGCAATAAGAATAAATCATATTGAGATGAAACGTAGCGCATCGTCAACAGCAAAGGCAGCCCCAAGAGCCAAGAAGCCTCGACCTGAAATACCAGAGTACCATCTGACGCCATCACTCCGAGATGAATCAGGGGAGGCCATCTGGCCGGCACCAAATGCGCAGATCGAGCTTGCTCGCAAGTTTATCCTAGAATGGTACTTTTTTCGTGAACGAAAACGCTACCAAGATAGACCCCAAAGCTAAGACACTCTCCATAGCGTCTCAGCAAAGAAGAAGACTCTGATCGTACCCGACAAGGACGCCGACGGACTCAGTTCCGGCGCCATCTTGCAGAAGACCTTGGTACTGCTCGGACTGGAGCCTGATCTCATATCGGCCCACCTGCTGCAGAAGGGGAGTAACATCCACGATGAGAGGGAGCGCGCGGCGATGGCCGCGTACGAGCCGGAGTACATCTTCGTACTGGACCAGGGCTCACGCAAGTCGCCCGCGGTCATCGACGCTCCGCACAGGGCGCTGGTGATCGATCACCACTGGGCGCTGGAGGACGACTTCCCTTCGGGGGCGGAACACGTCACGGCGTGCAACTCGCCGCCCGTGGCTACCAGCTCGCTGCTCACGTACCACATATGCAGCGCCCTGGACGAGCGGGTGCGCGGAACGTGCGATGTATGTCACATCTGGAGTCCATTCCCTCACCCAGTCTCAGGAGTAGATACTCCTATCATATGAAAGAGTTCAGGAGTCATGCTCTGAGACACCATTTAAAAACTAATCAAAGAAGTAAATTCTGACTCGTGTATCTGCAGTGGCTATGCGCAGTCGGCACCCACGGCGACCTAGGCAACGCGCTCAAATGGGAGCCTCCCTTCCCCGACATGCGCTCAACATTCAAAACCTACACACGCAAAGCCGTCAACGACGTCGTCTCGCTCATCAACGCGCCACGCCGAGCCCCCAGCTACGACGTGCCCGGCGCGTGGGCCGCCCTCACCGCCGCCTCCTCCCCCTCGGACCTGCTGCGCAACCCGGCGCTGCTATCCGCGCGCGCCGAGGTCAACACGGAGGTAGACCGGTGCGCGCGGGCGGCGCCGCGGTTCTCGGCCGACGGCCGCGTGGCCGTGCTGCGCGTGCGCAGCGCCGCGCAGGTGCACCCGGTGGTCGCGACGCGCTGGGCCGGCACCCTGCGGGCGCCGCGGCTCGAGGTCGTGCTCGCCGCCAACGACGGGTACCTGCCGGGCCTGGTCAACTTCTCGTGCCGCGTGCCGCGGTGCGCGCGCGCGAGGGAGCCCCCGGTCAACATCATCGAGGTGCTCGAGGACGTCGCGGGCCGCGCGCCGGACCCGACGCTGCGGGCGCGGCTCGGCTCGTCGTTTGCGAGGGGCCATAAGGAGGCTAGTGGGGGGATCGTGCCGACTGCGGAGTTTGAGGAGTTTTTGGAGGTGCTGGAGGTTGGGAGGAAGGCTGATGAGGGGGGTAGTCAGAAGAAGGTGGGGAGGAAGAAGGAGGCTGCGCCGAAGCAGGCGAATACTCTGATGAACTATTTTGGGAAGAAGGCATCTAAAGACGGCGAGTGATGTCTGAACTTGGTTGGCTTGTTTGGCGTTGGCGGGTTGGAGTTATATGGCGGATATTCAGTTCCTGTGGTGAAGAATTAACCATCGACTTGGGATCGTTGCTATTCACTTCTGGGTGACTCTTCTTCCTGTCAAGCCTCTGTGTACGATGTCAATAGTACCACTGAGTGCAAGTTCACGGCACTCAGTAGAGCAGCAGTGAGCTTTAAGTCAAGAGCAATTAGATAACTGATTGGTCGCCCGAAGAAAAAAATTTGATTGAATAATATCTATCGCAAGTAAATTGTCTTGTCTCGTCGCCGTCCGATCTGATAGGTAGCCGGTTCGACCGTCGGCGTCGTGTCAAATCATCGCACACTGCTCCCACAGGTTGTCCCACCCTAACACGCCTCTTTCTAGCAGTTTAAGCCTCTGTTCTTTACTGTGGAAAGGAAGAGAAAGGAAAAAGAAACCCCCTCGAAGAACAACTCGGAACGTTATGTGAATCGAAAACGGCGGGAACTCACAGTTTTCCCGCCGCCTTGAGCCCGCGCTCGCCGTCGACGAGGACGCACCAGCCGCCGTGGCCGGCTCCGCCGTCTCCCGCGACCACGGCTCCCTCGTAGCCCTCGTCCTCGCCGCCGTCGAAGGCGGCGTCGTCGGCGCCGGGGCCGCCGCGCGCGTACCGCATCACCGCGTCGTCCCAGGTGCCGGGCTGCAGCCAGACGGCGGGGATGCCGAGGCGCTTGGCCTCGCGCAGCACGTTGAGGGTCACCGGCGCCGGCGTGATGACCGACAGCGACGTGTGCTCCGGGTCCGGCAGGTCCGCCAGCGACTTGACCGTCGGGTGCGTCCCGAACCGCGTCTCGATGCTCGCGCTCGCCGGGTTGATGGGCGTCACCGGCAGCGAGTGCGCGTGGTACCAGCTGAAGACTTGGGGGAGGGAGTTAGTTTAGCTTCTGCCTTACGTTCGTTCGCATTGGACGGGGCGCTTCTGCATGCGACCGTATCTGGCATGGGATATCGGTAGAGTGACAGTGAGATGGAGTCTTACCCTTGTGGCCGAACTTGGCGGGGTTCGTGCTGGCGCCAACGACGGCGAATTGAGGAGAGTTGAAAAACGTCTTGACTGATTCGGTAGCCATCTTGGACATCTACATATAAGAGAGATAGTTAGAGGTCTAGTGTGACATGTCTCGCGGAAGGACAATGAGAAGAGGGATAGGCCATATTTACCATGGTTAAATGAGAGCGACTGCTATACGCCAGCTGAGTAATATTCCTTTGAGACAGGTTGAGAAGGCGTCGCAGAGGCTTGATCGCATCGCGGAATTAGCAGGCAAGCGTGGGCCGGGTCGACCCCGCCATGGATTGCTGAGTGTACTGGATCTCGCCTCGTGCCTCATGTGTGACGTCTCTGACGCCCGTAACACTAATAAATCCGCCGCCTGCCGGGGTGTCCCAAGATACAGTCCCAGATACAGATCCCATCTTACTCTTGCTCGATACCTACCTGGGCCAGGGCAGTCAATCACGGCACGATGGCGACATTCGCGTGAGTCTTGACCTTCCTCTTCCATCTACCTCGCTGACACTATTACAGCCGATCTACGTTCTCAGCCAAGACGTATGCGGCTTTTCGTCCGTCTTACCCACCATCACTATTCCGCACCGTCCTGAATTACCATAAGCGGCCCGCCGAGGCTACTGGCACGCTGCTGGATCTCGGGTGTGGCCACGGCCTCATAGCGCGGTCTCTGAAGCCGCATTTCAAATCAGTCACGGCCATCGACCCGTCGGCGGGGATGATCCAGCAGGCCCAGCAGACCACGTCGGAGGCCGGCATCACGTTTCGCCAAGGCAGCGCCGAGGATCTGGACTTCCTGGATACCGGATCGGTGGAGATGGCCGTGGCGGGCCAGGCGGCGCACTGGTTCGACTACGGCAAGGTGTGGCCGAACCTGGCGCGGGTGGTGCAGCCCGGGGGCACGATCGCGTTCTGGGGGTACAAGGACAACGTGCTGCTGGGGGCGGAGCAGGCGACGCGCATCATGGAGAAGTTCGTGTACGGGACCGGCGAGGTGGCGCCGGGGGTGCAGGGCATGGGGCTGTACTGGGAGCAGCCCGGACGCAACATCCTGCGGGACCTGCTGCGCGGCGTGCGGCCGCCCGAGCACGACTGGGCCGACTACGCCAAGCTCGAGCACGAGCCCGGCGAGGCGGGCCCCGACGAGACCCGTTGGCTGACCAAGAAGATGAAGCTCGGCGAGGTCGAGGGCTACACGCGCACCTTCAGCTGCTTCAGCGGCTGGAAGGACGCGCACCCCGAGGCCACGAGCAGGGCCGACGGCGGGGACGGCGACGTGGTCGACTTCATGTGGGATAGGATGGTGGATGCGGTGCCTGAGTGGAAGGCGATGGGAGAAGGGTGGAGGGAGGCCGAGGTAGTGAATGATTGGGGCACGTATGTGTTGATGGCGAGGCGACGGTGATGCTGTATTTATTCGAGGTATGTAACCTACCTTAGATCATCTACTTCCCTACCTACAGTTTAGTTAGGCATGTATATATGAGAATGTATATATGAGAATGTATATATGAGAATGTATATATGAGAATGTATATATGAGAATGTATATATGAGAATGTATATATGAGAATTCATTCAATGTATATATGCTTATGGCTTCATACGTGAGATTGGTTCTCCTTTTCTTTCTCCTGTCTAGACTTGCATATCGCACTATGCATCTATTCGTAGTATTTATTGGTGCAGCATCTGTAGGTCAGGAGCGGTGTGCTTGGAGGGCCCCGCCTTGCACATGTCCTGGCACATGTCCCAAAATAAGGTAAACAGCGGTCTTGGGCTGTGCCGTTGCCCCGTCAATGGTGCCAAAGCATTGACGCATTGACTGCTAGCACGCTAAACTAGGGGGCAACTCAATTTCACCAATTTTGCTGTCTCAATTCCCATCAATTTTCTCATCACTTTCCACAGTTTTTACTCCTCCAAGAAACATCGTCACGAACCCGATCACTTTCCGAACTATTCACAAACCTTTTTTACGCCAGATTTACCAGTCTATCGTCTTCAAGATGGTGAGTTTCCCCTTCTACCGCTTCCCTCGATCCTTCAAGGTGTACAAGAGGTAAACAAAGGGATTGCCCCTCGCTACCCCCTAAATCCTGGCTGGTTTTAGTGCCTGGTGTTACGCGATCAGGAACAGCCAGTAAGCAGTGCTCCTCTTCGCCAGTGGCCAGTGGTTTACAGTGCTGTTGGCGGCATGGCAACCAACAGCGATGGCGCCACTTGGCTGTCGGCCTTGAGTTGCCTGAACTCCGAATCTCCCCATTCCTCAGACAAAGAAAAATCCTGCAGCAAGCCGCGAATCAACAAATCCAGCCAACCCGAGATTCGTATTTTTGCTCGTTTGTTTCCTCTACCGCCTGCCAATCGTACACCAGCGCACTCGACGTATTTGCTTGAGAAGAGCAGAACAGCAGAAAATCCGTCAACATGACCGCTAACGAAGGCCAGGCTTCAACCAACTACAAGGAAGCTTTCTCCTTATTTGACAAGCGAGGCAACGGCCGCGTAGCCCTCGATAGTCTCGGTGATCTCCTGCGCGCCTGTGGACAAAACCCTACGCTTTCCGAGATTCGAGACCTGGAGCGCAATGTCGGTGGTGACTGTAAGTAGTCCTTGGTTATTTCGCAGATTTTGATCCTCGTTTGGTCAGACTTTCGCAAGCAAAAATCAAACAGACGACATTGGGCTATCAATTTCATGCGACTATACCACCTGGAAGCAAGAATTGATTTACTGACACGTTATCCACCCTAGTCGATTTCGAGACCTTCTCCAAGATCCTCAACCGACCGGGCGGCTTCCGCGACCCTGGCGAGCCTGACGAGTACTGCCGCGGCTTCCAAGTCTTCGATAAGGACATGACGGGCTTCATTGGTGTCGGACAGCTCAAGTACATCCTGACGAATCTGGGCGAGAAGATGACGGATGAAGAGGTGGACGAGCTGCTCAAGGCTGTCGACACCAGCTCAGGACAAGTCAACTACACGGGTACGTATCGAGAATCGCACACAACGATTGTGAATCAGGGGCTAACGAGACGCAGATCTTGTGCGAACTATCCTTGCCAACTAAACGATTTCCTGGCGCATCGATGGGAGCTGGAGTTCTGAGGCGTAGAGATTGTTACATGCACCCGCAACACGGCAACGGGCATCGACGCATCGCATAACATGGCACGGCCGGCAGATGATTTGGGCGTTTACTCAACTGGTTGACGGATTGGAATTATGCGAATCGGATAGGCCCAGGTACGGCCTCGTATGATACTGTTCGTCTACGGGTACCTAGGTAGCTATAGATGACGAGGAATATACATGAATTCAGACGGCACGACGATTATTGTTGGGAGGATACGTGGTCGTGCCATTGTAACCCCTGACTCGATGTCCTTGTCTTTGTCCTTGTCGCCCCGAAGACTTGACTCGACTTGACTCACCTAGGCTTGTCCTAATGTGATATGGATTCTATCTAATGCTTGGAGACTGGTAATACTATTCATGTCCTTTGTCCTCCCCTTAAGCTGCGGTACTCTGTGTAGAGCTGTCACGTCACAGCATACCGATAGACACACATATGTCGCATCGGCCTGGACAAGACGCTAGCCCCACCGGATCATTCCAGTTACAGAGAGGAGCCCCCCGCATTCCAGGCGTCGAGGCACCGAGGGGCTCGTAAGCGTAGCACAGCTTCAGCTTCATGTCCTAGCATCCACAGAAGTTCCAATTGCATCTAGTATATTGTCACGCACTTTACCTGGATTAGCTGCAGAATCGTCTCGTATTAGACAATCCCGACCTTCTCCAACGTTTCGAGACCGTTCGCCCTGCATCTAGGACTTGTCAGCCTGCCCGAGAAACCCCGCCGTGCTCATCACATACATCCTCGATATCTTCCCCCATTCGCCTTATTGGACCGTTAGATCCGCACATGAACGCTGGCGAGCTCGAGATCGACAACTATAAGAGGTCGCTATAGACCCCTCATCTCCGCTACCTTACTCACAGTATCCCTTCTCGTCCTCCTACTTGCCATCGTCACCAACGTGGCTTCCTCGCGAGCCCTGTCTCGCGTTACTTCCTACCTCAACCACCTACGACCGAGGTCTATTCCTTCGTCCACCCCAGCCATTGCTCGTTCCCCTACCCGTAGAGCTATCGTAACCGTCAACATGGCCCCCGAAAAGTACAAGAACCCCCCGCAGGCTCCGCCGACCTTCATCGGCACCAAGGAGTCCATCGTCAGCGATGCCAAGGCTGTCTGCGACAACACGCGGTCTCTGCTGGACAAGATCGTTGCCGAGGTGTCTGCCGACAAAGCTACCTTTGCTTCGACCCTCGCGCCCCTGGCAGAAGACGAAAACCAGTCCCAGCTGAGCACTAGGATTCTCGGCTTCTACCAGTACGTCTCCGCCAACGCCGACCTGCGCAATGCCTCGACCGAAGCCGAGACGCTCATGGACGAATTCGGCATCGAGTGCAACATGCGCGAGGACGTCTACAAGCTGGTCGACGCCGCTTTCCAGGCTCAGAAGAGCAAGGAGCCTAACCTGGACGCCGAGAGCCTGCGGCTGCTCGAGAAAGAGCGCAAAGGCTATATAAGATACGGACTAGGAATACCCCAAGGCCCTCAGCGAGACCGTTTCAAGGAAATCAAGAAGCGACTTAGTCAGATCGGTATCGAGTTTCAGAAGAACCTCAACGAGGAAAATGAAGGTCTGTGGTTCACCAAGGAGGAGCTGGACGGTGTTCCGGACGACGTAGTCGGTGGCCTGGAGAAGGGCACAGGGGAGAACGAGGGGAAGCTGAAGCTCAGCTTCAAGTACCCCGACCTCTTCCCTACGCTGAAGTTTGCCAAAAACCCGGACACGAGAAGGAAGGTCTTCGTTGCTAATGAGAACAAGGTACGTGCATATGATGGCTCCCAGCTTCTTGCGGGGTCTACTCAACTTCGTGCATGAGCTTACCCAGCTAACACCGCTTTCCAGATAAATCAAAACGTGCCGTTATTCAGAGAAGCTGTTTTGCTCCGAGACGAAGCCGCCAGGCTTCTAGGATACCCCAACCATGCTGCGTTCCGAATAGAAGAGAAGATGGCAAAGGAGCCTGCTACGGTAACCACTTTCTTGTCAGACCTTCGCACACGCCTGACAGAGGGCGGCAAGAAGGAGACAGCTCACCTACTGGAGCTGAAGAAGAAAGACGAGGAATCGCGAGGCCTAAAGCCTGATGGGAACTATTACCTCTGGGATCATCGCTTCTACGACCGCATGATGGTGGAACAGGAATACAGCATTGACGAAACCAAGATTGCCGAGTACTTCCCCCTGCAAAGCACCGTTAGAAGCATGCTGCGGATCTTTGAAGAACTTTTCGGCTTGGTATTTATCGAATTGGACCCCAGCGAACGAAAGAGACTATCCCCGACTGGCAAAGCCGAAGATATCGCTTGGCATGAGGATGTCATTCTGTTCTCGGTCTGGGATGACAGCTCCGAAGGCGACGGTTTCGTTGGATATCTCTATCTAGACCTGCACCCGAGACAAGGAAAGTATGGCCACGCAGCCAACTTCAACCTCCAACCTGGTTTCCTGAACAAGGACGGCTCGCGCCGGTACCCTGCCACCGCTCTCGTGTGCAACTTCTCCAAGCCCACGAAGGAGAAGCCCTCACTCCTGAAGCACGACGAGGTCGTTACCCTATTCCACGAGCTCGGCCACGGCATTCACGACCTGTCGGGCCGGTGCGCGTACAGCAGATTCCACGGTACGTCGACGGTTAGGGACTTCGTCGAAGCGCCGAGTCAGATGCTCGAGAACTGGTGCTGGACGCCTAGTCAGCTGAAGGCGCTCTCGAACCACTACGAGACGGGCGAGAAGATCCCCGACGACCTGATCGAGAAGCAGATCTCGACCCAGCACGTCAACGACGCCCTGTTCAACCTCAGACAGCTGCACTTCGGCATCTTCGACATGACGGTCCACACGCCCGCCTCGCACGAGGAGCTGGAGAAGATCGACTTTAGCAAGCTCTACAACGAACTCCGGGTCCAGATTGCTGGCATTAAGGGCCCAGAAGCTCTCGGCGAGCCTAGGTGAGTTTTCTGTTCTTATTCTTCTGCTACGATAAGCACAAGCCGGTACGCACTTGGAATTACCTATACTAACCAACTGGCGACAGCACATGGGGCAACGGCCAAGCGACCTTCGGCCACCTCATCGGAGGCTACGACGCCGGCTACTACGGCTACCTTTCGTCCAAGGTGTACAGCACCGACATGTTCTACTCGGCCTTCAAGGAGGACCCGATGAACGCCAAGGAGGGCCGCAGGTACCGCCACACCGTGCTCGAGCGCGGCGGCAGCCAGGACGAGATGACGACGCTCGAGCAGTTCCTCGGCAGGAAGCCTAGCAGCGACGCCTTCTATGCCGATCTCGGCCTGAGCGCGGCGTGAGGAGGCTCGTGTATGTGTCTATATCGGAGGCTCGTGTATGTGTCTATATCGGAGGCTATTGGGCTCTTTGGTTCCCTGATCGTGCTAGTAAACAGTTGGTCGTCGGCTACTATATAGAGCTCGGGAATTGGACTTTGTTAGTCTCCTCGGATGTTTATCTCTACTGCAGTAGACAGCTTACCCTCTATTATTTCCAGGCAAGGCACACTGGTAGATGCTTCGTAGCTGACATTGAGAAGAATAAGAATCTCTTGCTTGCAGAACACAGCTTTCGTTCATCTATCCGAGCAGCGGGAGAGGTCAGCAGTAACCATGCCATCCTTTTTTTGTGCCTCGATCTATGTATAGTAAGTAGACTGGCAAATGAGTTCATGTAGTACATCGGCAGCAGACTGTTCCTCAATATGAATGTGCAGTGTTACCAGATTGGAACATGATGAGACCAATGTCGTGTCCCAACGACCGCAGACAGTCGTACTGCACGGCTTGACTTTCACCACCTAGGCAAATTGTTTCATAGCCTACCCGAGGCATCCCACGAGTCATCACACCGCAATCGAGTCGGTCCGCCACCAAGTTTCGCGGCAAGCTCCCAAAGGATCGCCTGTCTCGGCCCTTAACTACGCCTCGTCTGGCTGCACAGCGTCGACAGCCAGCCAGGGGCTAGATAGATGCTGCGCCCCGCGACCGTGCTGTTTTGCCGTGCCCCGGGCAAACCGCAAGGCGTACCGTATCCTGAGCCCATCTCAGGGGCAGCTCACAGCCCGCCAGAACTCCGCAGCACGCGCGGCGCAATGGGATCTGCTTGCCTCACAAGAAGCCGTGATGTGTTGCTGCTCAGCCTGCAGCAGCGTACTGTCGCAACCTCCGCCCACGCCCTCCCATGCAGGGCTCACGCTGGGCTTGCCGGTGCGCCCCGAAAACCTGTATTTTTACTGCAGCCCCTGTCTCACTGAGGGATGATGGCCACGTTGTCAAATGAGACGCATTTTCGGACTTATCTCGAGGCTGCGTACGATGCAGGACAGTTGGGGTCTTTTTGGCTATCAGCCACGGAGCCTGCTTCAGTGTCGAATGGCGACTTTCTGACCGCTATTCCCTGGCCTCGCACTGATTTGAGGCGATCCTAGGTGATATACAGTAGGTGTACACCATTTGTTCGAGAAGTACCGCTTAGGCACCCGAATGTATTAGGAAATCATTTTATTCCGGTATACGTATTATATGTTAGAATTAGGTGATGTTGTATGTTGCATTAGGTACTTTCCTCCTACAATCTTGAACCTGTTACCACCCTGACAGAAGAAGCCATGACCTTTGCTAGTAGTTTGATATCACTGTTTTCCGGCGGTAACAATGCATCCTAATCGGTGCTTCGGTCTAGAGCAAACCTGAGATCCTACGGCATAGTCAGAAAGATCTTAAAGTAGGCATTCAGAAATAGGGGCAACGCACCTTGATCGTCTCAGACAAGTTTGCTTCCGTCCCCATGTCAAACGTGAACTTTGCGAGCTTCGTTTTTCTCTGCTGGATGTCGATGATGTTCTGCGGGAGGATTAGAGCCCCGAAGGGAAAGGCCGAGGCGTGATCCTACCTGCTCGACGGTCTTTTTCATGACGTATCGCATAATCCTCACTTCTCGTTTCTGGCCCATCCTCACGGCTCGTGCAACGGCTTGTTCCTCCACCGAAGGGTTCCATTGGGGCTCGACGATGTGTACATGGGTCGCTACAGTGAGGTTAAGTCTGTCGTATGTCCCATTAGTAACTAAAGTGTACTCAGGGGATGCTTAAGGACGAACTTACCCTACTGCGCCGGTTTCGATGGACATAAGCAAGACGAGGACTTGCGGATCTTCCCGGAAGTCTTTGAGATGTGTAGATCTATCCGTGTACCCTACCCGTCCATCCACCTGACGGTATGGAATCCTAGATTGTCTAAGAAGTTGGGAGAGGATGTCTAAGGTTGATGTCCAGTAAGAGAATATTATACTAGCCGGGTTAGTGTAATTTCTCTCCAGATGGTGACCAATTACTTACCTCTTAGCCTCTGGGCCACTGCATACCACGCTCTGCACCACGGCCGAGAGTTTCGTTGAAGAGCGGGTCAGTAAAAGGGAGCTCCGGGCTTCTGGTAGATTCCGAGATGACTCGCCCAAGGGCCGGGTAGAACTCGCCTCGTCGTTATTTGTGTCGCCGCCTGGGCTACTGGTAGTGCACGATGAAGGGGTAGATATCTGCAGCGGTCGCCCGCAATCTGGACAGAACAAGCAGCTGTCCAGTAGGATAAGGTTGTCCTCGTCCGTGTTCGCACAGCGTTCACACCTGGCTTCCGAATCTGACGGACCTGGAGAAAGCATACTATTTTCGGATGCTGGAAACGTTCCTAGATTGCAGAGCATCCGCATTCTGAGCATTGCAGTGAATTGTATGTTGCACTTGTTCTTATCTCCCTTGCTGACAAGATGGTCGATCTGTCGGCTTGTCTTGTTCAACACTTCATTGTAGAGACTCTGCTCCTCTGGTGACAGCTGGAGCGACACTGTAGTCTGATGGGAAAGGGGTAGGTTTAGGCACCTCTCACTTCTTCGTAGGCAGTAAGACTCTAAATATGTTCGAAGGGGCGCTGCGAGATTGGGCCCTCCTGCCGAAAGCGGGCCTAGGATATGCTTCTGGAAGGCTGCCTTATTCGATGCCAAGGGAAGTTGTAGGAATTGGGCGAGAGATGCGAGATCTTCTAATTTGTTCTGAATTGGAGTACCTGTGAGACACCATCTCCTCTTGGTATGGATGTTTGCCACCGCTTGGTGCTGCTTGGAACTAGTGTTACGAATCCAATGGGCTGCGACTCGTTAGCTATGAGTGTCGTCTCACTACAAAAATTAAAATAGCATGGAATCCTCGCCTTCATCTAGTACTAAGCGGTACCACTCCAACTGGCGGAGAATACCTTGCCCAGCATGATCTGTGGCGAGTGTTGCGTAAGTAGTCAAGACCAAGTCAACCGATCTCAAGACTTCGAGACCTCGAGGCCGGCCACTACCATGGAACCGGGTAAATGACAAGGCCCCCGGGGCAAAATGTCTATCAATATCAGTGGTTCTATCCTATACCAGCAATAGATAATTCACCTACGTGCGTATTTCAGACTCCCAGCTGTCAAGGAGCTCTGCGAGTGGTCAGAGTTTCAGTAGATACAACGCTTGCATCAACTTACGTGCTGATGATACCACTACCAGAGTTGCTTTAGTCCGAGGCTTTTCTGCTCTGTCATTCTCGAGCGCTTCATAGAAGTTCCTAAAGTCGTCTGCCTTTGATACAGAATGCAAGATGGCTGAGAGCATGGTAAGCGTCTTGCCGAGCCCCATCGCGTCTGCTATCAATCCTCCAAGAGATAGGGAGGGGGTTTTCTCGACTCTATATATGAACAGTTAGTCAAGTGATTTGTTGCTAGGTGTGGTTGATAATATGTACTGAGCCCGGATAATTTGGTTTGCTCGTGCCGAGAGCCGTCTGCTGTAGTCTTCGTTCTCTCGCTGGAGTATGAAATGCAGTCCACCCTCTTGATGCCTGTCTAAATTTAGTATGAAGAATCCTCTGTTAAGTCTCTGTCACGTACCACGTACGTTTCTAGTCTAGAGCGGAGCCCTTCGAGTGACAACGACGTGTCCTCTACCGTCACTTTTCCCAGCGACTCAAATATGCTTCCAACCTCGTCTGAAATCCTGCTCCTTATATCTAAGTAGCAATCATTGGCGGTACCTACTAGTTCGTTCATGCTGATGTTCTCGCCGGCAAATGAGAGGAATTGTGGGTTAAAGTACTCAATATTTGGTGGTAACGACTCAGGATGCTGGAGATAGGCCGAGAGTTTCGATAGTTGGAGACCGACGACATCCGAATCTGATTTCGCGCCAAAGACGTTGATTGACAGAGGAAAATTTGTCAGGGATGCTGAAGCGCGTCTTTGACGCTTCACAAAGTACCTAGACTGGACGATGGCTTCAAACCGCACTATGGGAAAGCTTCTAAGGGCGATCAATGTAGAAGTAGTCCGAGTATCCAAAACGGCGAATTCGGTATTGGTGTCGTTATCAGAGCAGAGCATGAAGGCATTGTCCTGTAGTTTGAGGGGGAAGGTTGTAAATTGTTCAGTGCTTCTGACACAAGACAAGTCTGCCAAAATGGCTTTTCGTACGATCTTGGCTTCCGCACCGTCTAGCTGAGCATAAAAGTGATGAGAAAGATAGACAGCCTTTTCGTATATAGAACGACTTACCGCTCCGTAGCAGACTCCATCACTGTCCATTGCAATGGATGTTAGAGTATCTTAATCGGAGTTTGGCACTGTTTTCAAGCTCACGAGTGTCTGAGAAAGGTAGGAAAGTCGACGTTATATGCAGTCATACAACCGCGGTTGTACAGTTAACCATAATCTGATACTGGCTGCTGGTTCGACCGTTTCAGCTTGCCACGCTGGTAGGTAGGAAGAGGCCGCCATGCGCAATTACGAACGCGCCCTAACGAATCATTCATGTCTGCCCAGGTGTGTAATCTCCTGAGGTACAGCTAAGCCGCCACCTGTACCACTGCTATCAAACCCGCCCCCATACATTCATTCACACATCCATCTCCAGCCTGATTCTTCATTCTATAAATTCCCGCTACCTACCTGGGAGTCGAAGCCGTCAGTGAGCACCCCAGAGTCGATACGATAATGCCTCCAGCATGTCAGGTCCAAACCCAGATGCTTTTAACCGAGCGCTCCAAAAATTCAAACAATCCATTTCCCCAGATCTTGCTCGCAATTTCTCCTCTTGTACTTTGGCCGACGTCCGCGATGCCTGCCGGGATATTCAGCAGCAACATGGGAAGGAGAGAAAGCTACGGAACATGCGGCGACTTGACGCGTTCGTTGAAGCCATGGAGCAGTTTGGTAAAGTCATCGACATGTTTGTGAATGCAAGCGAATTTGTGTGCTTCGTGTGGGTAAGAAACACAGCAGATTTGTCGTCAATAATGGTTGCTGATAGATCAAAGGGACCGGTCAAATTCATATTGAATGTAAGCACACATATAGGTAATATACGTCCAAAGCATCTAGAATCTAATACATAATCCGGTTTTAGATTGCGAGAACCTATTTAGATTCTTTTGATAAACTGCTTGATGTATATGCGCAAGTTGGAGAGGCCATTCCGGGTCTTCTGCGATACCAGGCCACATTCGAGGCGCATCCTCCTCTAGTTACTGTCCTCGAAGACTATTATTCGGATATCCTAGAATTCCACCAGGCAGCCCTCACCGTCTTCAGGCGACCTAGTAAGTATTCCCTTCCTTTCCCTGGCTGTCCCCATGCGTTAGCAGCTACAGGTGGGGGTGAATTCTGAACCTCTGTAGAGTGGAAAGACATGTTTCATTCAACCTGGAAAACCTTTGACAGCAAGTTCAAGCCAATCATACAAAGTCTGAAAAGGCGACGTGAGTTGCTAGAGAGTGAGAAAGACTCGGCAACTTTGTACCACGTTCATCAACTTCGTCAGGACGTTTCGGACTTGCGGACAGAGCAAAACCAGCAAAGCACTCGAGATATATTAGAGAAACACAAGTCACGGATGTCGTTCATCAGGAAAAAGCTGAAGGCTCCAGAATATCAGGTTGACCAAGAAACCGCGACAGAGAACAGGCACGGCCATAGTTCAGGAGACTGGATATTTGCGAATTCCAGCTTTGAGGCTTGGTCCAAACCGGACGCGACCGGCCACGGCGTTGTATATGTTAACGGGATACCGGGAGCAGGTGAGTTGCGTCTCCTAGCGTGGAAAATGAAGAGCTCACAACAAGCTAGGAAAGACAATTCTCATGTCTACCGTTATTGAGCGATTGCTTGATGAAAGGACCTCTGGGGCGAGGAAACACTGCGTAGCTTACTTCTACTTTAAGAACGAGGTGTCCGATAAGGAAACACACAATGGTCTTCTAAGAGCCATGCTGAACCAGCTCATTGACCAGGACCCTGATATATCTGATCGTCTCTTCCCCGACATGTCACCCACTGAAAGTACAGGCCTATTGTCCACAGGAAAGCTTGAGGAACTCGTCAAACTTACTCTGGAAAGTTGCCATCTCTCCTATGTTATACTGGATGGCTTAGATGAATGCGCACCAGGAGAAGCTATCAAGTCTATCAAATGGTTCTTGTCACTTGTGGATGGCGGCCTGGGGAATACCACCACAAAACTACGTGTGTTATTCTGTGGTCAGAGAGATGGAGTTTTGGACAGACTTCTTACAGACCGACCTTCAATATCTCTGGAAACATCTGGTCATGTCGAGGATATCAGCCGATATTGTCGAGATCTCGGTGAAAAAATACGGGAAAAGTTCAACATCCCGTCAGAAATGGAACGTGACATTGCCTCCCGTGTTGCTGATGGAGCAAAAGGTACCTAGTTTATGAAGTTTCGATGGGTTCTCGAATGACGCTAATAAGGCTACAGGCATGTTTCTCTTTGCCCGTGTCGTACTGGAGAATCTGTTGGGTCAGACGAAGCTGTCCGGCTTGAAACAAGAGATCGAGCCCGGGATATTTCCACAAGGAATCGAAAAAGCGTAAGTATCCGTGTCTCGATTACGCTGATCTGATGCATATATCATATTAATACTTACCTCGCCCCAGATATGAGAGAGTGGCTGTGCGAGTGTTCGAAAAATCATCTTCATCCGAACGAGATGATGCGACAAAAGTCTTGAGCTGGATTATCTGTGCCAGAAGACCCCTTCGATGGCGCGAGATACAGTCATTTTCCTGCATTGATCCGGTTAATGGTAACGTTGACTACGAGGAAAGAAAGCTCAGGGTCACTTGCAAGGATCTCTGTAGTTCTTTAGTCGATGTGCATCATGCGAGTGTTGGAAGCACCGGTCCCGAGGACGTTATCAAGATTGTCCATGAGACTGCTAGAGGGTAAGTCTTCCAGTACGCTTTTTAGACACGAGCTAAATTACGAAGATATCTGATTCGGAGAAATTGGCTTGACTTAGGCCATGGCCACGCTAATCTGGCTCTCTTCTGTTCAAGATATCTGACATCTAAGCCATTTACACATGGTTTGAACGAGAAGGCCATCACCTCGTATGCGATCAGGGGATTCTATGCTCTCCAAGACTACGCGGTTAAATATTGGTTCGACCATTTCAGAGAGTTTCTGCACAGAACCTCAACACTGGACCAGATACTATATGAAGAGTCAATGGAATCGGCCAAACGCATATTTGCCTCCTATGGTTTTGCTTCGAAGATACAAGATTACGACACGGATAGTCACGACGGGATAGCCCGGGCTCTGAAAGACCTTTCATTGGATGGAGTAGAGCGAAATAAATACTTCAGTTTTGAAATCCGGACGATCTCGATTCGAAGGAAGATGGAAGAAATCCAACAATATGATCTGGACCCTGAAGCCCAAGAGATCCTCAGCAACCTACACGGACCAACGACTCTCTTCAAATGTCCTAAGCCATGGTGCGAGCATTTCATCGATGGGTTCAAGAGCAGCGAGGATCGTAAGGAACACGTTGATCAACACGAGCGTCCTTTTCGCTGTCCAAGAGAAGATTGCTTTGCATCCAGGCTGGGATACGACAGCCAGTCAAAATTGAGCGGACACATAACCCGTCATCACCCTGCACTGAAGAATGGAGCCGACTTCCCCAAACCGGCCAGGAACAAGTCTATCTGGCGTGCTATCAAAGACGACGACTTAGACGCTGTTGCAGCATTGCTTGATTCTGGTGTCCGTGTCAACAGAAAGAAATCTGGCCTTGAAAATAATATGCCACTTTTTGAGGCGGCCAGATCAGGCCGTGTCGAGATTTGTAAGCTTCTAATTCAGCACAATGCCAACATCAATTATTCTGGCTATAGAGGAACTGCGCTTCATGCAGCGGTACGAGCAGGAGATGAAGACATCGTTCGTCTTCTGACTAGCCAGGAAAGTTGTTCTCCTGATATTGCCCGCTATTCCGAAGCATCGCCCTTTTGCGAGGCATGTGTGCTTGGCCATCTGGACATTGTCAAGGTTCTATTCGAGACGGGCCGCGTTGACGTTAGCCGGCGACCATCAACGCATCCTGAGTGCTTCAAGGACGAGATTGGCACTGAGCCATCAACCCCCCTCGGCTACGCGTGTAGTGAAGGGCATCTTGGTGTTGTCGAGTATCTCTTACAGCAGAGCCAACTTGACTTATCTGACGAAGATGTCCTGACAAGAGCTGCTCATCGTGGTCATTCGGCCATCGTCGACCTCTTGCTGCTTGAGATTACAGCGTCACCTCGGTTGACATTGCAAATGCTTCATAACGCTTTAGTGTTACCAGATGCATCAACACCAGTGAGCTCGGAACTACTTAACAAAGTGCTTCCTATGATAAGAGAATTTCCCGAAAGAATAATATCCATGATCACGGAAGCCCCTAACACCTCATTACCAGTGATCGGAAAGTGGCCAGAGTTATTGCTACTAGCGATCCATACGTCACCTCAATTGATCTTGGGATTAGCAGGTGCCGCATTGGATCCTCAGGTATTTCTGTCGGCATTAGCAGAATCTCCTGGACTGTTGCTGCAGGCGATTGAGCAGTTACCCGACATACTGCTTCCTGAACTTCCATCTATGGCCTGTACCTTGGGTCCCACGATCACAAACTCGTTCAATCAATTCCAATCATTGATTGAGAGGTCACCTGAGATATTTCTCCCTCTGCTTAGGAGCGACTCCAAGCTGCTACACCAGGTGTACAAAGATGGGCTCCCACCACATGTAAAGCTGGGGACGGACTGGCTTACGATCTCTAATCAAGATAGTCTATCCGAACTTAACATCAATTTGGTGAAGGCGTTCGTCGATAGGCCGGTCCGAGACCCGCCGACTGCCCACAGCTTCAAGTTTAGCCACTGCGGTGAATATATTGCCTGGGCCTGTGGCGACATCGTTGAGGTCGTCCCTATCAACTCGAACAATACCACACCATCCCACTTATTACAACTCGCTGGTTCTGCTACTGCCGTATCATTTGGTCTTGGTGGGAGGTATCTCGCTGTCGGCATTCGTCGCCCCGACCAAGTATCCGTTGAGGTAAGCTTGCTTTATAATGTCTTGATTAGCTGTACTGACTCTGCTGTCTGCCTATTCCAGGTTTGGGACCTAGAAAACTCAGCCGTCCGTGTATCAGAGAAGCATGGTGTCGATGTCCGACTACTCGAGTTCTCGTCAGACGGACGTATCATTGCTTCCAGTGATGGCAGCCGGATAGTCCGGCTTTGGGACGTCAAAAATCCTAATAACAATCATGAATTCCAACTTAGCGATATAGTTACTTCCATCGCTATATCTCCCAACGCCCGGTATATAGCTGTAGGGTCTGTAGACTGTACTGTCCGTCTCTGGGACATCACCACCGGATACCGTCCAGCACGTCTTGGGAGAGCTGTGGGCCACAAGGATAGCATATCTTCTATTGAGTTTTCCTCCGATAGCGACACAATCGTCAGCATCAGTCTCGACAAAACTGTTAAGATATGGGACCCTCTCCGCCTAAACACTGATTGTAGTTGTCTGGCAACAATAGATGAACACGAAGTAAGTATTTTATTCTTTAAGCTACCCATCCGATCCAAGTCAAGTTAACAACTATAGAATTCCAAATACGACGTTAGTATTGTACCCGACCACCAGTGGATCCTATCAGACTCTGACATGGTGGGGTTATGGGATTGGGAAACTCGATGTTTACAACTGACACTCTATCCTTACGCCGGAGCTCTGGATCTTGTGGCGGCAAGCCCAGCAGGGAGATACTTCGCCACCAGCTCTGCTACGGAGGGAATCCGCATCTGGTCATATGGAAGTGTTGAAGAGGCTAAATAGCAATACGAAGCTCTGCTATGGCAAGTGGAGAGACGCAATACCTCCGTACATACTGCGGAAATACTACCTACATCATGTAGGTTGGTTTCCAAGCCAATTCAAACACTTCTGCCAAAGCATTTTGGATACAGGAGATATTGGTAGAAGTAGATACGAAGCTATAAACCGAAATGAATGTGCTGGGATCTAGTTTCCATATCCTAAATAGACCACCGCCTCCAATCTCCGCCCTCTCCCCTATCATTCAACCAAGCCACTATCCCCTCTCTCCCCTGCTCCTAGACGACGACGAAGAATGGGCGGTTGCCTTAGTTGGTGCGGCCGAGGAGGCGGTTGGCGATGTCGGAGACGTAGCTGGGGGTGGCGCCGCGGCCGTCGCTGAGGTCGTTGGGGTTGACGGAGCCCGAGTTGTACTCGCGCAGGGCCTTGTAGATGCACTCGGCCGTGTCCGCGTTGCCTTGGTCCTGGATGTTCTGCTTGAAGTGGTTGGTGCCGGCACGCACCATCGACGTGATCTGGTCCTGTTGTTTTTGTTTCTCTCAGTCAGAAGCTGTGCTCGTGTTGGGGCTGGGGATCGAGAATAAGGGTTAGGGGTCAGGGGTAGGGGGTGGGGGTGAGAGTGGAGTACCTGGGAGAGACCGTGCTGGCCGGGGAAGCCCGGGCTGCCGTCGCACTGCATCAGGCCGGCGGTGCCGTGGCCGTCGTTGTTGGTGGTGGTCTGGACGCCGACGTTGCCGGTGCTCTCCTGCATGATGATGGCGAAGATGACGCTTTGGTCTCGGATCAGCTCATACTTTTCCGGATATTGTTGATAGGGGCCTGGACTTACCGCTCCTCAACGCCGATCTTGGCGCACTCCAGGACGGCGTTCCAGATGCGGCCGATGTCGTCGCCGGTGTCGCCGGTCTGCTGCATGGCGGGCTTGTTGGCGTTGAAGATGTCCTCGAACGACTTCCACTGGTTCATGGGAGGGAAGTTGGAGGCGGGGCCGGAGTAGCTAGTGAAACCCATTGTGATAGATTGGATGTTGATACTTGAAAGTTATATATGAGGTATATACTATGGAGTAGGAAGCGATGATTTAGCTTGCTGTTGATGGTTGCTGATGTATGTAATGAATCTCCTGGCTCTGGTGATCGCGACGTCGTCCCTTTATATCTTTTTTCGACCCCGGATATCACCAGGGCTGTCACTCTTCAGGAAAGATCACGGCCGTACTCGACGGCTTTCCGAGGTATTCCATTTGGTCATCACGAAGGTGATATTGTCCCAGGTAGTCAGAACTAATGCCAATACTGCCAGGATGAGAGGTAGCGTGACTATAGTCTCTCGTGTAAAGCTGAGTTGTCATGAATATAGATCACCCACATGGTGATTTTGGCTCCCATCTTCTCGTATCATAGCGGCCCCTAATCAGGAAGAATTGCTGTCGACTATCGGAGTGCTCTTCCAGAATGGGGTTGATGATACTCCATTAGGTAACCTTTTACACCCTCGTCGACTGTACTGCTGAGCTTAGGTGATCAGAAATATAGCCATATGGTATCTTATTCCCATCGTCTACCGCCTCTCTACCTGGCTAAAGTAGTACCAGATCTTACCCAGAGGCTGAAGTATTGGCCCAGAATATCAACTTTAGGTCAGCAGGCATGTAATCACTGAGGCTCACTTTTGCAGCCTACTTGGTCCCATCGTGCGACGTCTTGCAACATTAATCGACCATAAGACCTGGGAGCTTATGTGAGATTGGCCTCCCCATCCATCGAATGAAGCCCTGTGAGGTCTCAAGCTGTGCGACCCCTAAGTGACCGCTCAACTACACCTTGGATTAGTCACTTAGGTACTTGTGAGTATAATGAAATCAGTTTGCATGATAATAAGTTGGTGAGTTTCCAATATATCGTGGTGTGGCATGCTTCTCAATTGCACGCCATAGTTCGAACGGAAACCACCAACCTCTCAGTCAGCCCCTGTAGATAGTATTATACCAGCTGGCGTCAACAGCTAGTCTCACCAAGCATCGTACAGTCTCATGTCCTCATACCGCCATATCGTAGATGGAAAATCTGGGGAAAGTCGGAAATAATGTGGTAGCATTATCGCGGGTCCTCCGCTCGGTCAGCAGGGCAAGCCGCGATGCTTACCTACATTGTTTCTCTACAAGTCGGTGGAATCAATAGAATGACGGCGCGGATATCCTGTCCCCAGACTGGTAGGGCTTGTACCTGCATGCTATGCAGCGACTAAGAATGAGTGAGTATCTCGACGTCAATGTGGGCGAAGGGACCCATCAGTGGATAAGTTCTCACCCTTCACATACATAAGATATTTCACATGGTTATGTAATACGGCAGCTCACATGAAATAGCTAATGAATATTCCATAGCTGGGTATATAAATACATAAATATTGATAATTATTATTAAGACGCAGTTCATGTCAGCTTGGGGTTAGGGTGCCTGCCACGGTACTGACCTTGGAGAGTGGCGCATCGTAGGTTGCATTATTGCTGACTTGGGACGTAATGAAAGAATGTCATTGAAATAATTGATAGCGTCATCAAAGGCCCTAGACGTGAGCTGGATGGTGTCATTTTCAGCTAGGCGAGGCTGCAGAGGGCGATCTGACTATCAAGTTACAGGAAAACCTATCAAGTTACAGGAAAACCGAGGCAGCTTATAGTACGTACGTCGGGTAAGGTATTGATTGCCCTTTGGTTGAGTTCATACATAAGGTCTCGACAATGCGGCATCTGTGATGACTTCTGGGGGGCTGAGTTGTAGCGCACCTGGTCTTCCTGGTAAAAGATGAGAGTTTCTCGACAGTTTATCACTGTTACGGCGGGCGTTTTGACATATATGGTGATTGAACATTTGATTGCTTGCTCTTTTCTTTACGCTGGCAGGACATTATTTCTGCATATGAAGAGACAGACGAAGCAAAAGGAGAAACATCGCACTACCAAAATATTTGCTGTCTTGACACTGCGATGAGTGGGCTGTGTGGCTATGTGGCTGTGTAGCTGTGTGGCTTACACAAATTAAATGGAACCCCATTTCTAAAGAGCATTAGGTAATTAGGCGTAGCTGTGGCGGGGCTTTGTGCGACAGACCCATGAAAGTAAACAGAACGCGGTCGTGGCAGCCAATGAAACCGACTCAACTTGTTCACAGTCTTGCACCCTCTGCACTCGCTGCACTGAGCACTGGATTGCATCCTGCCATGAGTTGATTCAGCTTGGTTTGCTAAGATCCCTCGTACATCAACTTGTTTGTTATTCTTATGCTCGTCCTACAAGCTTCCACACTGTCATAACAGCAGCTAGCTCCCCGGCATATAGCTGCGACTTGTTCCTATCGCGCTCGCAACGCGCAAATCCTTCGCTGCGATCACGTCTCTCTCTCCGTGCAGCCTCTGCTCGGAATCAACCGAATCATGGAGATGGACGAGATGGCCGATCAGTACTTCACTCACGAAGGTAGACTGGCCTCATTCAAAGCTGCCCAGCCCGTGGCGCGACGGCCATCCAACGCCAAAGGCAAGGCGCCGAAAGCTATCGCATGGCCACACAAACAATTGGATCCAGCACAGGTGAGTTTCTGAACACGCACATCGTATCTACACAAGTTCTGACAATGTTTATTGCAGTTCGCTTCCGCTGGCCTTTATTTCGAACCGACTCCCGAAGCTCCAGACAATACCGTGTGCTTTCTCTGTGTGAAGGCGGTCGCAGGATGGGAAGACGATGATAATCCGTTGGAAGAGCATCTGCGCCTCTCCCCACACTGCGGATGGGCTATTATAGCAGCCATCGACGCAGGTCTCGGTGATTACGCGTTAGATGATCCTAGTAGTGCTGAGATGGCTGAAGCGCGGAAAGCTACCTTTGGTAGACGATGGCCGCACGATGGAAAGCGAGGCTGGAAATGCAAGACCAAGCAGGTATGATCTGCCTGCCAAGGTCAATTCTGACCAACTATGCTAACGTCGCGACAGCTGGTGGAAGCAGGTTGGAAATACACGCCCACATCCGAATCCAACGACATGGCAACCTGCACCTACTGCTCTCTAGCCCTTGACGGCTGGGAACCAAAAGATAACCCCTGGTACGCAATTCCATCTCTGTGCATAGATCTTTCCGTGTACTGACCTGCGACGACAGGGATGAGCATTACAAGCGATCTCCTGGCTGCCACTTCTTTTCGTTAATGGAGCAGTATAAGAAGGAACCTGGCAAGAAGAAGGGCAAAGGCAAGGGGGCTAGAGCCTCCCAAGCTTCCCGACTCTCTGTTCAATCCGCCGCCACAACAGCCGCGTCAGACGCGACATCCATGCTCGAGCATCCCGCCGATCATGAAGACAGTGTTATGACTACCACATCCGTAATGACTCAGGGCGGTACAAAACGAACCAGGGCGAAAAAAGGCACAACTACAACTGCGAAGGGCAAAAAGACAAGGGCTAAGAAAGAAGAAGCTGTCGAAGTGCTTGAAGATGCACCCGAAGTAGAAGAGCCTGCACCACTGCCCCCGCCGAAGCCTACCCGCGGACGCAAGAGGGCTAGCGACACCCTCGAGGACTCGGTCCTGTCGACTACCGAAGGACCAGCAACCAAGAAGAGAGCCACGCGTAATAAGAAGGCCGATGCAGCAGACGCGTCCGTAATCGATCAGGATCAGGATCAAGAGATGCATGACGTGGATCCCGCACCGAAGCCAAAGGCGAAAGGTAAGAAGGGTAGATCGACCAACTCACGTAACACAAGAAAAACATCAGCCGCATCGACCGTGTCAGCTACGTCTGTCGACGAAAATGCCGCTCACTTGATGGACGATGAGGAACTAGACCGACAGCTTCAAGCCGACCTTGACCGACCACTCTCGGACGAGGAGAATATTGCGGCCGACTCCGATTCGGATCGCAAGGCTCCGGCCAAGCAAAAGGGGAAGAAGGTAGCTGCGAAGAAAGTATCCGTTACGAATGTGGTCGAGGCATCCGACGACCATGCTATGTTCGATCCCGAGCCCCCTCAAATTGACGAAGCCCAAGTGGACGCTGATCTCAAAGCTCTGGAGACCGAGATGGAGCTTGAAGAAGCAGAGACCCTTCCGGTTCCCAAGAAGGGCCGCAAAGCTGGGGTTAGAAAGACTTCGAAACAGACAACCAAGAAGGCGAAGGAACAAAAAGCCAAGGAACCCGAGCCTGAACCTGAGCCGGAGCAGGAGCCGAACGTAGAGGTGACACCCGTCGACGAGGATGAGTTAGCCGAGGGCCATGAAGCAAGTATTGTCAGCAACGCAACCGTGGTACGAACGAGCCTATCATCCAATGCCGCGCCTAAGAAGCGCGGTCGGCCCAGTAAGAAGGCCGCGGCAGTTCCTCAAGTTCCTACCACGAGCACCGAACCGTCAGACCCCGAGCCTGATGAGCTCGCCCAAGAAGCTAGAAACGAGGTATTGCCTCAGACCAACCACGTCGACTTCGCCCAATCTTCGAAGAAGCTGTCAGCTGTAGAACAGGAGTCTGTTTCTCAAGTTTCTTCCGCTGCATCTTCAGAAGCAGACAAGCCCTTGCCTCCGCCTCCGGCCGAGGCGGAGGAATTGAATGCACCGGCAACACCCAAGGTCCCCGTCATATCCCCAGCTCCGGCTGCGAAGCAGGCAACGATCTCTCCCTCTCCATCGCCGCAACCGTCCGACGCCGAGAACGAGCCGCCGTCTTCGAAGCCATCCAACACGGACAAGAGCAGTCGAGTGGCTCTAGCTCCCGTTGCTGCCACGCCCGTGCGAACATCACCATCCAAGCGCAACATCCTCGCTGGCCTACAGAGCACCGCCCCCTGGAATGCCGTGGACGTTGAGGCACTGTTCGAGGAGTTAGACAATGAGAATAACCTACGATCGGCCAAATTCCTCAAGGGCGACGCGGACATCACCAGTCCCGAGAAGCGCATGACGGTCGAGGAGTGGATCCATCACAACGCCGAAGAGGCCCAGCAGAAGCTTAGGGTCGAGTGCGAGGCCATGGTCACGGCTTTCGAGAAGGAAGGGACCAAGGCCATGCAGACCTTGGAGGGTCTAGTGGTGGACTGAGCCGAGTACGGCATCTTCTATTCTTGACTGGAGTTCAGGTGAATCCGCCAGGATAGGACGGCTTGTTGGGCAAGTCACTGCAGGAGTGGCATAGCCCCTTTAGGGTTTCTTTTTCTTTCACGATAATAATGTCGGCGTTTTGTGTCTTTAATCAGGTTACGGACGGATGGCAAAGACGGGATGGATGACTACTAGACTTGTAATGACGGGCGTCTTGCATCCGACTCGGTTAGTTGCTAGCTTAGCAATGTGATGTTACATGCGAACAGACTTGTAAATGCGCGACTTGACGATGCGATTATTGCACTCTATAGCACCTCTTCAAGGCCATAATCACCATTTATAGGGGATTTAGCACTGGAATCCCCTATAATACAGCGTGCTGGAAGAGTTATTACGGGGATTTCCACGGGGCAGTTAGTGGAAGGTTACTGAGATCACGTCATTAGATAATCTTACAGGGTTCTGACTCGGATCGTTACGTATCACAGACATGGGCAAGGGAGGGACGGAATTGACGAATGAAATTCAAGCAGAGTGCCTAAATTGGCAGGTTCCGGGCTTCTACTCCGGTATTACGTCTGACATGAATGACGATCAGAAAAAGAGCAAAAGGTGAAGAAAAGAAAACAGTAAAAACGAGCCCAATCCTTTGGGGGGTATCTCTCGTTGCAGAATTACTCGAAGCCCTTGTCATGCAATGTCCCTGGTGAATGTCCGAATGTCCTGAGCGCGTACCAAACCAGCAGCCGAAAGAAGAAGAGGGGGGAAAGTCGGCCTTTGTGTGATACGTGCAGTCTCGTGTCGTTCTTGCGTGAATGCCTACGCGCCTTCTCGTGAAAATCGTGAATTCGTTGGTATAGTTTCTCTGCGTGTGCGGTCGTCGTCGTTGTTCCGATTAGCGCAGCCACGGACGTCCTCGCTCTGGTTGCTCTGCGGGAACATCGGCGCAGTGGTGAGGTAGGCCCTCGTCCTCAACATCCAGTACCTCGCCGCACAGGTAGCAGAAGTTCTGGCCACACTCGCAGCTGTAGCGCGGGAGAGAAACTGGTCAGCTGGGCAATCCTATGTGACATTGTTTGGGGAGACAATCTTAAACTTGGGGGGGCGTAGGTAGGATAATATTTACACGAGGTGGTTGCAGCCCTCAGTCTTCTGGATCATGACCTTGCACAGCGGGCATCGCACCCAGCCCTGCTCGTGGGCGTACTCGTTGAACGCCTCCTCGTCAGCGCTGGCCACGTCGAGCGCGGCGAGGACGGCGGCGTCGCAGGTGCCGAAGTGAGACTTCTGGCCGCAGCGCTTGCACGTTCGGAAGAAGCACTTGCCGCAGGTTCCGGCGCGGGGGCCGCGCAGGCCGCAGGGGATGTACATGTTGCACTCCGCATCATGGCAGTACAAGCGATCGGCGCCCGCGGTCTCAAGCTCTTCCATTCGCGCGAGGTAGTGGAAGCGGGCGGCGGGGTCGTCGGCGAGGCCGCCCATGAGGACGACCTGCTCACGGGGCAGGGGGCCGGCGCAGCAGCGCATGGGGCGGAAGGGCAGGGTGTGCAGGGCGCGGTGCAGGGCGCCGTCGAAGCACTCCTGACAGTGCATGTGCTGGCAGTCAAGCATGAACATCTGGTGCACCGGGGTCTCCTCCATGCACAGCACGCACGCGGCCTCGTCGTCGCGCTCGAAGCGCGCCGCGCCGCGCTCGTGCCCGCGGTACGACTCGGCAGCCAGCAGCGCCGCCACCGCGTCGTCGTCCATGAGTTCGTGTGCGCACGCGCGCACGCGCACCTTGGATTCGTACTCCTCTTCCAGCTCGCGGATCGCGGACTCAGGCATGTCGGCCGGGCGCGGCGTGTACAGCTCGCGCGGGTGCGGGCCTAGCTTGTCGGGCGGGTTTCCGGTCATCGTTGCGCGTGCGCGGTAGTCGATTAATTGAAGATGAAAGGCAAAAAAAGAAGTCGTAGGTTGACGTGTGTGTTGAGGCGCGTGCGTTAAGGCGATGGTAAAGGTTAAGTTGCCGCGATGGCGAGTGACGCGGGTGGGAAGGCTGTGTGCGAGACGCGGAAAAGAAAAAAAAAACTAGAGAACCACCACAAAGTTTGACAGGTAGCTTTGATTGTGGTTGGAAGAGTTAAGAGAAAAAAGATTTAGTATGAGGGAAGAAAAGGCTTGAAAAGAGTGAAAGGTAGAGGAGAGGGTAAAACTCTGCGCGACTGTTGCCAGAGTGCTGGGCGGCAGTAAATTCGCGCCCTTGACCGCCAGCAACAGCTTCAAGACGCGCACGCTGCCCTATAAAAATCTTCTCCTCGGTTACTAGGCGCGCCAGCGCGTTTGTCGTTATGGTGCCTCAGCGACTGCACGCGTTGCAGCGCCTAACCTGATTTACGACCCCCATATCTGCATTCTCTTTGGGAGAATCTGTACAGGGCATACGTTCTACTCTTCCTGTCTCTATATCAGTCTTCACCTGTTCTAACAAACAATACCCATATATATGCTCACCTGAGGGGCATCATTCCGTTGAAATCGGTCCTTGTTTATTAGCTTCAAAGTCCCGGACGGGTCAGTGCTAGGTAAGTTTGCGTCTACTCTCAAGTTAAGCCTAGCATTCCCAGAGATGTCGCCTTTTGCTTGCTAATCTTATCGTGGTGCCTATTTGCATGGAAGTGACAATGGGCTCCATTCGAGAAAGAAAAAGAACCCAAATTTCTGAGCTCGCGAAGGTGCCATCCGGCGCAAAACGCCTTTACTCTTGCTACGACCGACATCCACCTACGGCCTTCAGAACAACCCAGATAATGGGCAGCCAACAGTCTCTCTCGAAATGTATACCACAATAAGGATGATCCAGGGAAGCACAGATGTATGACCGAGAACATCTAGAACACGACGCGCTCCAATAAACGCCGATAATCTGTAATAGAAAGAATATTTATAAAGGTGACGGTAGAGCTCCTGAGGCCACGGCGCGGTAACATACTAGGGATCTGCTACGCGGGTGCCGTGAAGCAGAAAAACAGCAAGATAAATAACAGCTTGATAGTTCATGTGTCTCGACGTCTGGGTAAAGCGTGGCTCATCAGGCCGGTTTGCTCTAGTAGCATGCTTGTAGGCTGCGCGACGCGCACTCGAATGTGAGGTTGACGATACAATCAGCGGCGCCAGGTCCTACACTGGCCAAACTATTAGACACGGCTTTCACCAGAAGCATAGCAAACACCGCACGCGGCTACACCAAAGTGCAAAGCCCTTTGCAGAGTACCCGCGACGCACCATTCAACATGAAGATGCTGTTGATGCGCGGCTGGTTGGATGGAGTGATGTTGGTTAGGACTGGTGTGATTACATAATCTGACACCAAACAGGGGGTCCCCTATAAGGCCGTCCGCCGGCCCCATCTATTCCGCACCTCCGGACTGCCCCGCGTTGCCGATGCCCGTGGCATGCATGCTAGGCGAAACCCCCGCAGGAGTTTCAGTTCTCGCTGAGTCTGGGGATATTGGTGAATAGAGGAGAAGCAGTGGTTAAAAGACGGTTAGCAGCGTGCTGCATTCTGCTTGGCAGTGAATTCACGATATCTGTCATGGTGTGAAAGAGCAGACCTTGTCGCGCGGTAAAATGCCAACTCCTATCTTAAGCGCTCATAGTCTTGAGCATTAGAACCTGTAGAAAAAATTCCCATACGATGCGAATACGAGCTGGCTATATCTTCTAATGCGGGATGCCATGAGTATGACTCGTCATATATCGTAGTTATTTAGGCATCCTTACCTGGCACATATCCCAATCCGCAGCCAGTTCTCCAGGAATGTTACCAAAATGCACGCTAATAGAACGAACGACCTTTATATATGACTGGACATTGAATCCTTTTCTATCCCTTTTTTGCTATCTTCGCATACTCGTCCTTATCCCAGTGCAAATCTTCATGTGAGAAGCTCAGATCTTTACACCGAACTCACCGAAGCGAAACTGATAGGGTGTGAATTGACCCGTGGCTACATATCTAGGTAGTTCTATTCGCGCGAGTATGTAAGAAGGCAAGAGATCAGGACCAGGTATAGACCGGGGATACGACGAGATACGGTGGGCTGGTTCCGTTCCTGCATTCTTCCGGAAGCTTATGCGGCTCGGCTGTAAAAGTGAAATGCGACTCTCCTGCTCGATATCACAGAGAAGATCTTTGCCGTAATAGCCTGCTTTCTACGACGCTAAGGTACCCGGGTAGCCAACTAGACGAGATAGAAATCTTCTTCTGCTTTAGTTGGCATACATCTATCTAGCTGAAACATAACTAAAGACCCTTGACATGGTGGTTACCCCCCTGCCCGCGTGGGATGTGGGCAATACCCATCGGTCGTCGTCCTATCTGGTAACTGGTAGATACTGCGGCTGCACGTGTCTCCGATAACAAACTCGGAGACTCGATGGACGAGTGATACATGGCAGCATGGGAAACATGTGTCCAAGACACATTGCCAAGTTTGAGCTGTAGGTGTTTCATGGATTGGAGACATCAGGCATACTTTTGCGAAGCGCAATAGTTGTCAATCCGATTCTTGTATCGATGAAAGCTTGATATAGTAGGCAGTGGCAGCAAAACTGATGAGAGTCGTATCAGGAAAGATTATGTTAATAACGATAAATGATGAAGTGGTATCAGTGCATGGTAGGAATGCAATATAATAAGCTATCATCGTATGATACCGCATACAGGTATGCGATTAGCGACGAGCTTATCTTTACCTAGGTATTCTCTTGTGAGTCAGAGTAGTCGTGATGTTCTATACGATGCCAAGTCACTCGAGTCCCCCCAGGTAGTCCACGATATCAAGAAAGAGGCAAGAGAAATGCGAGCAATAGTGTCATATTATATATAGCGAATAGAACTGGTGGCCGCGTCATGTTGGAAGTGAACGACAGTTGAGCCTCTCCAGAGATGGTATCTTTCTTTTTGTTTGTGGTCATTCGCTCAGCTTTCCCAGCCTCGGGTTTTGACCGGCTCGCTAGTTTGGTCTATCAATTAATACAAAGAAAGCCAAAAAGGAAACCCAGGGGCCACAGCCAGTAGACCTGAAGCCGTTATCCCGTTCCCCTTTCCCTTATCCTCTACCCCCCTGTCCTTCGTTCCGGTCGTAAAAAAAATTGTTTCGTCTATCGGGCGTGGATGTCTCAAGGTTCGGTCTCTTTCTATTTTGCGCTCTTGGTGGGAGCTGATCGGGATCGATGGAGAACGTCGATGCTTGTCAGGACAGTACTCCATTTGCTGTTGCCGAGTGTTCTAGTGACTTGATGTCGCCCACTAGAGAAGATCCCTTTCCTCCTCCCAACCGGCCCCCGCCGCTCGATAGACCTCTAACCCGCCATGGAGTAACGGCGAGCTTCTTTTTTTCACGCGGGACCGTCTGACTCCCTTAAGGCCGGACGAGGGCGATGGGGAAGTTGCGGAGCTGGCGCTTGAGGACCTCGGGGGAGACGGTCGTGTTGAGGTGGGGGGTGGCCGGGGCGGCGACGCCGGTGCTGTTGGTGAACGGGTACGGGGCGGCGGAGCCGACCTGGAACATGGCGGCGGCGGCCAGGATAGCAGCGAAGAAGCGAGCCATTGTTTCTTGTGGAAAGTGTGTGGAGAAGAAAGAGGACTGCTGGGTAGTCGGCTTTTTTCTTTGGTTTGTCTTGACTTGGCTTGATAGCTGCGAGAGGGAGCGGGCTGGCGAAGGAGGCTGAAGACCAGAAGAGAGAAGCATCCGATGACCTCAGGGGAAGCCGCCCTTATATGGCCGTGCCCAGCTCGCTAGACTAGCGGAGCAGGAGCGAGAACGCAAGAGAGGGATAGAGAGAGAGAGGGTCAAAGGGATCGGCATATGGACTTCGGGATCCGCTGCTGAGGGCGGTTGTTCCCGGATCTCTCTCTCAACATTAACCTCTCGCACCCAAGCTTTGGTGTATATTGATTGCTTCATTATCCGAGAGACCAACCTAGACGTATCCCTGCGCACGGCCGTCCAATCCCGCCGGGACCCCCCTTTCGCCTTAGGTCTGCCGCTATCTGGACAGGGCAACGTGGGCTGTCGCCGTCCAGGGGTCTGGCTCGCGACTGGGTGGGCTCGCGCGCAACGTCAAAGGGCAATCAACAGCCGGCGCTACTCGAGCAGCCGCATACCTCAGAGCTGCACGATGGTAGTGGCAGGGGTGATAGGATGGGAGGGTCTATCGCGGCGGAAAGAAAGGCACAACTAGCCTAACCACCCTTTCGCGCCAGCACTTCCGTCCTATGAGACGCCGTGGAAGGCTCTCCCAATGTAGCTATCGATGCGGCGAGAATCATGCCACGAAAGCCCAGAGCGGAAGAAGGTAGACCAGCGTTACACCGCCCTGCTGCACCTCTGCTGTCGTTCTCGGCTACGGATTAAGCGACTGCGGCGACGTGACATTTGTGCTGTATATTTCCAACATCCCGGTCCCTCCCTCCGTGCGTGCCACTCCGCCCTCGGCCCTTTCATTGCTGGAACATCTCGCCCGGGACGCAGCCCGCTAGCCCACGGCGGGCTGTTTGGTAAGCGGCCGTCATCGCTCTAGATCGAGACGTCCGCGTACGACTTACACGCGTGGCGCTCGCTTGTTACGAGTAACGCGTAACCCACACCCCTTTCTTTTCTTTCGCCACAGCGTAAGAGAAAACGCGCCTATGGGAAGGTTACTGGGCTGGCAATTGTCAAGTCGTCGAGCTCTAGCACGCCCGTGTAATAGCAGAATCGACATTGGACAGCTAAGGGTATTTGCGGTTGAATATACATGCTGCAAGGTCCTCGAATTGGGTTGCTTGGCTGGGCAATATCGAAAAGGGGTTCGCTGCAAGTGGAGTTATACAACGTCAAACCTGCTGGCCCTACCAGAGACGCGCCCAATTGCACGCAGCGACCGGCTGATGGTCCCCGTTTTATTAATAAAGCCGGTCAACGGTCCTTGGAAAAGAAAGAAAAAAAAGTCCACCAAAAATGGACGGCAAAAATGTGGATAGCCTCCCTCTCGCTGTAACGGTAGCAGGTGGGAGGTTAGCTCAGCGCCCTCCCCTGCCCTCCCCTCCGCCCTCTCTCTCCGTCTCTCCGGCTTGTGATACTAGATAATAGAGAGATAAGAGGCACCTCGACGCTTGTAGACAAATATGCAGATTGTCTGCCTGCCTGCCTGCCTTGCAAGAGATAGCAACTCCGTTCCATCGCAGCACGGCATGCCGAATGCGAAATGTCGATGCGACGGGCGCTCATCACGACGAGGACCCTCCTAACTTGGCAGGGCAGGTCGGAGTCAGACATCGACATGTGAGTGGACGCACACACCGCGAGGAGTTCATATCGACGGCCAAGGAAAGTGTTTTTGCTCTTTTCCTTCGCTGGGATCCTTAGCGTTGGGAGAGACAGGGAGAGAGATGTGAGAGTTGCGCTGGACGCGTCAAGTAGGGAATCTAAGTGCCGATCATAGCGTACAAATAATCATGATTCGGCACCGCCCCAGCAGACGGGGGTAGCACACGGGAGAGGGATATGCGAGATTCGTTACCGGCCCAGGCCACCCTCCAGGCCCTTGTCTATCTGCCAGGTACCCAGGCACGGAAGAACTCAATTGAGGCTGATCTTCGCCTTTAGCAGTAGGCGGGCACCGCAACGTATGTAGGTGACCATGCAGCCTGCAGAGAGACGCTCCGTTATCTACCCATTGCGAGAGGAGAGGGAAAAGACAAGACCCTAGTTACTATCGTGGAAGAAACAAAAGAACAGGATACTGAAAAATAAGCTTGTGGATATTTGGGTAGGTGATTATTGTCCCGGAGACTTGGGCCAAGCGAAGACTGCCGTATACGGAATCCCGATCGACCCTCAGCACCGTCCGAGTTTCTCGAAGAGTTAAGTATCGTCCTTACGTGATATATCCCATACATCGCATTCCCCTTTATCCGACAGAAACGGGCAGGTAAAGGAAAAGCAAGTGTGCGAGAGCGCTAGAGTGCCAGAGCTGCCACCGCCGGTGATCCTCGGGGATTCGGCGTGTTGTCTTCCTCCCTCTCGAGTGCCTTGATATAGGCCAGCGCCATGGACGCCGACGTGAATACCAGAAGCTGCTATAGACGGCCGTGCTATACCGTGATAGGTCGAGGCCCTCATGCTGGGGCTCCCAACAAATTCCAGCCGAGCAGTCGAGGGTTGCAGCTGTTGTGCTTGTCGTTCTAGACCTGCAACTTTAAGCCTATTTGTCCGCTGCCCTATCAGATCGGCGGATCTATATTGTGAGAGCATTCTGGTTGCTGATTGCTATAGTGCGCTGTTACCTGGATACTTAGGCGTGCAACTGAGACATGATTCAATGAGACAGTTCAATAAAACCTCCTGGTAGGAACCATCTTGGCGGGCGCTTCTCTGTATACTGCCTGGGCTGTATTTAGAACTAGTTAATATATAGTTAACTCGTCACCCGCAGCGTTACCACTTTGCATGCCTATAGCAATATGCTGAAGACTTCTCTAGCCCTTGAACTGTTAATGCTCTCCCCCTCAACGGCGTAACTAAGCCCGAAGACTCTTCGCCGGCGCCGGCGTATATGGATTGTTACACGCCAAAGTCTGCTTCGCTGTTCGAAGTATTAGCCGCTCTCGAAGCCGGATAGCCGCAATGCAGCAGATATCAGCGTGTGCGGGATTGCGACGCTGGCGACTTACCTATCTATCTGTAGCTCGCCAAGGAGGGTCTATAGCGAGTTTTCACACCGATCACGCCTCGGCATGTCGGGCTAGACGCGCCCGAAAAAAGATAAGAAGGTCGTCGGTGTTCTCGGAGAGGCTCCTCCATAACTTGGCTACTTTTTCTAGTCTTTCCTTGCTGGAAGTCAAGCCGCGATGCTGCGCAGAGATAAAAAGGGGCAAGCGTTGAAGTCTCTGCCCAGGCGTTTCGCAAAAGTCGTGATGGTGTGCTGCTGCGTCTATCTGTCTTGGGTACCTATTCCGTGCATACGACAGATACCCTAAACTCATCTAGGCAGTCTGGATCTCCTTGGCGACTTAGCTAAGGTTCTATGTATATCTTTCGGTACGGAGTACATGGCGCGACCGGGTAATGAGACGGGTCGGTATTCGAAAAGCAGCCAAGAGTACCGATGTGGTCAAGAGAGCGGAAATCTCGTGCGCCGATCAAGGTCAGTAACGGTGGGATGCGGACTGCGTCCCATGGAAACCATCTTGGAGAAAGGCGTCGTAAACTTCATTAACTCACATTAGCAGCTGAAAGTCACCGCCTCTTATTTGCAGAGCTTCGGCATCTACCCCAACGATGAACGGTAGGTCCTACTCTTTGCGGTTCAATTCGTACGTGGCCGGAGGCTCAATTTCTGCTCGTAGACTTTGTGAGGCGGAGGGCGACTTAGGCGACGATGATCTTTCCGTAGACATCACGCAGCTCATACTCCGCTTGCCGATACATTAAATACCATACCATACCATAAGTTTCTAGGAGGCTTTCGAGGAAGTGGGAGAAAAGCATTGTCGGTGATCGAAAAGGGGCATGATCAATCGTCCGTACTTATTGCCATGACCCTGCACTTGCGAGAGACTTACGACACCGCTCGCAGTACCGCGACTAGCCAGATTAAAGGGTGCGAAGAGGAAGCCGATGCTGGTCACGTCCCACGATTTCATGTCCTTTTCACTTCCGCTCTAGCCGTTTCACGCATTCGGGCACAGAGGCGATCCCGATCGAAGGCATCTCTTTCGTATTCGGTAATGGTATTACTAGATGGTATTAGTCGTGTATCGTGTATTGCGTTTTAACTATTGCCCTCGGGCTTCGGCAGCTTGTCCGCGTAAGCGTCGAGTTTCTCTTCACTGCTGTGTTTCCGCTCGGCATCTTTCTTTGAGCTTTGGTTCTCATCAGAGCTTGTGCCTGTGACCACGTCCTGGATTTCTTTGCCCTTGCTCTTCGCCTCGTCGATGACTTCTCCCTTGATGCTGCTAGCCTGGCTGACGTCCGTGCTGTCGGGGCTCGTCACTCGTAGGCCCAAGCCCCTCTCGTTGTCTGGATCCTCGTCGTTTCCGCCTTTCCAGTCGGCAGCCGGCACCTGAGGCACAGGCGAGTCGACGCTGGGCATAGACAAGTCCGTCGCTCCGCCTTCCGGGACCGTAGACCTCCAGACGACAGCAATCTTGTCCGCAGCACGCGTGCCTTTCTGGCTAGATCCCTTGATCCCGTCCATCTTATCCCACTCGATCTCGAAGATTCCGTTCCGAGTAGGGTTGCCGTCTTGCTCGGGCCCGTTGCCCTCAAAGAAGGTATTGAACCACACGTGAGCGACGGCAGTAACCATGGTAAAGCCCATGGAAGATGGTGCCCGGTTGCGCCTCTCCATGCCTATGTTCACATCACTGTTAGGTAGCTTGATCGGCTCGTTCGGCTTGAAGATGACTGCCATCCCACCAGGCTCGGGGTCTGCCTCATCTTTGGTAGAGGATGGGGAAGATGGGCCTGTAGGGTCTGTGGACTTTGAACTGGTGCTGTTCCCTGGCGTGTTGCGACCGGAACGCAGAGAACCTTTAGAGGATTTTCGTGATAATCTTGAAATTAGTTTAGGAGTCGAACTTCTGCTCGGTTTTGTTACCGGTGACGCGGCGGACTGATCTGGGGAGGTTGTCGAAGAGTCAATGCCGTTGGTTTCATCAACTTGTTTCGCTTCGTCGAGTATTTGCTGTGTTGGCGCAGTGTTAGATCCGTAGCCGCTCATGTCATATATCAAATCCATGACTCCGTTGTCGCCGGGGGCGTTGCCCTCTACTATGGTTCGTTCCCGTTTGGTGAAGGTGTGGACAACCTTGATTTTTCTACCACCGTCCACGAATCCTTCTACGAACAGCTTAACGCCAGACCGCAGTCCCCAAACGTGAATCTCGACAATCTCCAACCCCTCGTCAACGTACTTTTTCCCTCCCTTGGTCCAGCGATCAACATATCCAATCCACCGTAGCTGGCTTGGGATGGTGAGGCCGGCGCCGAATTTGGGCCGCATTCTCCGCTCCGTGAACCTTGCCAGGGCTTCCTCAGGCGTCCAACCGCACTCGGCGATCAGATAGCTGCATGCCATCGTCCCGCTACGGCCTTTGCCAGCCTTGCAGTGGACAACCACCACTCGGTCAGTCTTCTTATCCCTCCACGTATTCAGAATCTTGCCAACCAGTTTGTTCTTTCCATCATCGGGTCCCCCGCCATCGTCGTCGAGATCATTGCCGTTCAGCCAATTTCGCATGCTCGCGACAATCATGGGAACGAACCTGAACGGGGGTGGATGGTGATCAGGCCAGGGATAATGCCTGACCCGGTTGTAAACGAGCTCGTCTGGGTAACCGGTGCCTTCGCCACGAAACTCCCATATCGCCCAGTTTTTGCCATGTTTCGAATCGAGGAACTCGACGAGGCGGTCAAGCGGGTTGCGATACGCTCGTTGGGGATACGTTTGAGACGGGCCGGACCTAGAGGCGGATCCTAGTCAGCTTTCCGTTGAGAGTAAAAAACGCATATGGGTATGAAACTGGTCCTACATTGCGATAATGTTGTCGGTAACGTAGCAAAGGTCCAGCCCTGCCTCGGGGTGTCTGGCACGAGGGCCTGCGACGATTTGGCGTAGCAAGGAAGCCATTTTTTCGAGTCTTGGAGCTATGTGCTATGTAGATGAAGACTTGGGCATCACGGGCTGTTTCTCCAACCCTAAAGAAAGATGACTCTTCACATGCTAGTCGCATAAAGTAGAAGACTTAGGTTACGTTTCGTTTTATAGGCTAGATGGGAAAGAAGGAGACGAGGCTCCAGACGCAAAACCTGCCTTGATATTGGAACAAGGGAGTTTACCTAGCCTACGTCATTAGATCGGTCCGTGGAGCCCATGAGCTTGTAGAGTGGAGACTCCATCTGACTGGGTCATCAGCTCAGCTGGCTTAGTCATCATCTTCACGATGTTAGCCTTCCATTAGATCCCCTCGTCTCTGCTGTTGGAATAGCTAATCGCAAGGGATGATAGAGTGTGGATTTTGGTCTCAGTCAAGTACCTAGACTACATAGGTATACTGTCGATTCAGGAGAGTCTGATCTAGTGGGCAGTCGTTCGTTCGTTGAGTGAAAGTATATCCGATATGGGCTTACCCGAATTTTGACGATAACACCATATTTCCGGCAGATACTTACAGACATCGAGCGTGATGGCAAAAGGATAGATGTACATATGCTTGGTTTTGTTTCGAATAAAACCCCTAGAGCTGTCTCCTCATCTTGTACACACTACTCACCAGCTCATTCGCATCTCACGACCCGGTTCATGAATAAACCCATCCGCTATACGTCTTCACAAAACACTGGCAGTATCAAGATGGCTTCGCGGGCCGCGATATTAGTTGGGATGATGGAATTGTTTCAGCATAGAAACTGGCACCCGGAACAAGTACAATAGAAATCACGATAACCAGTGATGCAAATACAAGCCCAAGCTTTCGCCCCGCCGCCCTGTCACCCATCAACGTAAGAAGTGAGACAGCTCGGTCTTGTCCGCCGAGCGTAGCATTTTCTATCACCTCTTCTGAGCTCGGTGTTGGTTGCCTCTCTTCTTCGCAAACCCCTTGATTATTCGTCCTAGCCTGTCGTATACGAGTTTGCCATGCGCAAACCCGACGTGGTCTTGATAACATCCCGCCTCTCACACGTGGTCTGGCCCGTATACGTCTTCACCATATCACCGTAGGCGTTGAACTATGACCAGCCCTACTCGGGGTAGAGGCGCTCACGTGCATCTTAATGGGTCTTCTTAGGGACCGCAGAACCGTTCGCGTACTTGGAAATGTCCGTCGCCTCGTGGAACTGGTAAACGCCCGTCTTGAGCGCATCCCAAACGGTGCGCGCAGCCGGGGGAGTACCTTGTGCGCTGACCAAGGAGTCGACGCGAGACTCCAACTCCCGGAAGGATTCCTGCACATGGGAGCTCTGGGCGTATCGAGTTCGGAGGAAGACGGTGTATACGGTGATGAGGATCCACGAGAACTTCTTGAACAAGATGGCAGCCAGGAACAGTCTGAACCACAGGAAGATCTCGAGCCCCGACACGATAGACATGGATGCGTCGTAGTAGCGCTTGACGAAGTTTCCAATCGCTTCAGCGATGGGGCTGTTAGATTGAGGCTTGGCGCCCGGAGAAGCACCGGCGGGGGGCTTGCTGGGTTGGATGGTGGGGATGACGTTGTTCCGAGTGTAGGTCGCGACGTGGAACACCGAGTAGATGCCGTAGGGAAGCACGGCAAGAGAATACTGAGGCGCAGCTAGCCAGAGGAGGGACATGCCTAGAAATAGCCGTATTAGCATAGCTGCTGCTTAGAGAGAGATCAGGACGGCAAGATACCAAGATATTGAACATTCTCGTCGGCGAGGAGGCCGAGGGCGCCGATGTTCTTGGCGCCAACCTTCTGTCGAGCTCTCCATGTCTTGTAGACGACGATTCCGTAGGTCATAGCGGCGGAAACGAAGGCGGTACGGTAATTGAATCGAGCCCAGCGGCTAGCCGAGTTGAAGGTGAGGAAGGCGATGGAATATTGAACAATGCATAGGAGCAGTACGAGATGCCTATGTGCGATAACGAGTTAGCGATATAAGGGGCGTTGGCGATTCGAGCTTCTTTGTTCCTTTGGGACAATTTCTGGCGCCGACCCGGAGGCCTGGCCAGGAATCCGAAACGAGTCTCAGGATAGCTTCGAGGAAGACCGAGAAACAGGACTAGGGACAGGACTTGACATACCCGCTGAACCAAGCGACTACAATTCCGCGAACATTAGCATGATCTGTTGAAATAGCATGTGAGACCGGGGAAAGATATGCGTATACGTACACTGGAGGGTTTTGGCGAGAGCTAGCATCCTCTCGCCGAGTGGCAGATTGGCGGAGGGCGGAGGTGCCATGATTCCAACGTTGCGGTGCTCGAACCTCGGTCAAGACTTGGATGAGCCGTCGCAAGAAAAAAAAAAGAAAATGCTAGAATATGATTCTCGGTGGAAAGGTGGTCGCGTGCAGCTGCTCAGTAGATATATGCAGGCGTGGGGATGTGTTTTTGGGTGTAAGGTGGGAGGACTGATGATGTCGTATTGGCGTATTTGGAGGAGGAAAGCTTGCAAGGTGGTGAGGTGGCTGGATTTGTATGGGGAGTGGCAGAGTGCTAGGTGGGAAAGAAAAAAAATGACGATTAAAAAAGCCACCTGCATTTTTTCGCCCTTGTGTGGATGCCTTGTACCTCCGCTGCATGTGTTATATGCAACTGTACATCCGTGCAAGTGCATTTTTATTCTTTTTGCTGCACAGCACATGCCCTATCGTCCTATCACCCTATGCGACTTGGCTTGCCTGGCAGCCTGGCAGCCTGGCAACCCTAGCGGTCTTGGATGAATTCATGACTGTTTGCCGCAGCCCTCTGCGTCATTCCCTCTTCCAAGTTCAGCGGCACACTAAACTGCAAGACTTCCACCTAAGGCTGGTGCACGACTTGTACTTGTACCTGTACATTCATCGTACTAACGCTTGATCTTCCGCTATGATGGATGACAGAAGAATTAGGCGGCTCATGGTGAGCTTCAGCCGATAAAAGTGGTTAATCTTTCATTAGTGTCCCACCTCCCCCGCTATAATTATCCCAGTCTCCCGTACGGGTACCTTGGGTACTTCCGCCGAGCTACCAGAGCTGTCCGAGCCACGACCTGTCGCGTCTTTCCATTATCGTGTTATGATGCTATGATGCAGTGGGCCATGCTACTGCTAGAGCTCGCTAGCTCGTTATAATCTCCATACATTCACATTTCCAGCCCTCCGACGTTCCGTATCTATAACGGCCAACCTCACGCCTTCGAATCACGAACAATGCTGTTGAGAGCATTACATTTGTGATTCTAGAGAGGCCGGCGGATTGCTATCACCAGATGGCTTCACCTTATGAGGAATCCCGGGAGGGCATATTTCAATTCGCCATGTGCCAAATCCCTTTCTCAAAGCTCATCCGTGTCAACCATCTCCGGTCCATCTCGGACAGGACAGAGATAACTTCGGGAAGGTAGGCTGAGACTCGAATGGCGAAGATTCAGTCTTCTGCTGCCAATGAGTGGGCAGAACTGTTGAATTGTTTTCGAAATTGGAAACGATCCCGTCTGAGCTGTTGAGTCTATACAGCCGACTGTTGGATACCAATCATCTTACCCGCTATAGCCTTTATGAGCACACGGCGTAACGCAATTGGTGATAAAGCTGCCCCTCACCTCGACTAGATGACCTGGCTCCGTCCAGCATGAACACATTACCTTGGATGCTCTATCTCATGCATCTTCTCTGCCTATCCATCGCCTCACAGCATACTGGTCTCCCTAACGAGACATAGGAACTCTTCCGACAAGAGAAACACGTGTTACACGAGCCAGTAGAGGAGAACGGTGGCGAGCGTCAGCCCAGCCGCCGCCCCGCGCTTCAGACTCGTGTTCTGCACGCCGCCGCCGGCCGGAGCGTCTTACAAGCGCACCTCATTGCCACAAAACCCCCGCCGCTGCTGCACAAGATCCGGAATATCGGACCAAATCGAGGTTGATGGGTGTTGAAATCCCTCTAAGCTATCTGATCAACAGTGATCTATTGTCGAATATCCACTGTCCACTCTAGAGCATTGTAATGTCTAACAGCAAATAGTGACCATCTGATTCATCCAAAGTCGATATATACCTTCCTGGTTTGCTCTGCCGTGCTACCACGACACCGGCATATTCAGGAATTCCCTGTTCCTTAGCTGGGCTAGGTTGGGCGACCTCTGACCTCGATGACGAAGCGGGCTGTTGGCAATGTTAGAGGGCCTAGCCAAGTTCATCCGGCCACCACACAGCCGCTCAGCCTTACCTCGGTGAAGCCATTCATATGCATGGCCCAAACCGCAAATATAAACAAGGCACAAGTTTCTGCAGGCCTCTTATACTTGCCAGCGACGCCACTCAGTGGCTTGGGCATGTGCACCCTCACCGAAGCGATTCTTGGGATATGTTGCCAATGGTGTAAAACGTTCCGGCCTTGTTCGCGGTAGAACTGATACCATCGACTCGAGGTTAAGCGTTAAGCTATGCATAGCCTACCTTGGCACAACCACCACGGCCAACACTGGCGCATCCAAAAATCAGGGATTAGCTACATTTTCACCAGGGGCCCTGACGTAGGCGGCTAGCGAAGCTGGTATATAGGATCGTGGCGCTATCAGAGGAGGGAAAGGTGACGTTTTTGAGCTACAAGAATTTGTTGCTTTAAATAATTCAACCGATGCGCCTCTTGGGATGGACCTTTATATATAAAGGATGTGCAAGCTAAGGCAAAGTTGATGTTCTCTTAGACTATCATCTTATTCAAAACTTACACTTTATCTTAGAGATTTCCCCGGTCCCAAAGCCCCCCTTTTCGAGGTTTTCTTCCCGAAGCTTCTCAAACTACAGGCGCGTCAGTCATGGCTAAATTCAGCTTTCTCGCCGGCCTCGTTATCCCACTGGTGGCAGCCGTACCTCAATACACTCCGGATATGATGGGCTACGTTTACTTCTGTCCCATTGTTGACAGTACTGAACACGTCGAGGGTAACCCGTGGCAGGTGGGCACCTCAGGGTCAGGCGGTGCCGGTAGGTTGATACTCGCTCCCGAACACCATCAGCATCAAGACATGATCGATTACTGACAAGGAGCAGACCTGCAGATCACAGAAGGTCACACAGTTGGAACGACCTGGACAGTTGGCGGTGGCCTCGGCTTATCTATCGGAGACGTAATCGGAGTGGACGGAGAGCTCTCAGCCTCCGTCTCGGAGACCGTGGAGGACTCGGTCGAGGAGGCTGTCACGTACCACTGTCCGGATGGCGACTGGCGGTGCAGCATCCAGGTCTATCCAGGCATGACACACGTCAAGGGCCACATGAAGAAGATGGGCTCCAAGGACAAATGCCCTGGAACCGGAAATATCAAGTCGAATTGGGACGACCATGTGAGCGACGGTTATAAGTACGAGCTCCTCATACCTAGGAAGGATGCCTCTGGCAATGGGCATTCGAGAGTCGAGATCTGCACCTGCAAGAATGCGAAGCATTGGGCTGACGCGGGCCATCCCAAGGTGTTTTGCAAGGAGGACTGTTAGAGATATTGCGAGTGAGCGTACCACGAAGATACCGAGAAGGGGTTCCTATAGAACGGTTGGTTGCGTACCTATGTGTTAAGTCGCTCGTTATATCTGTCTTGTTGGTACCGGTCGCCTTGTAGAGATGCGTAGACGATGCTACTACCGTTGGGCGAGACTGACACTCTTGTATTGTAAAGGGAATGTTACATACCCATCTCTTACACCAGTTAATATGACATCCTCAAGCTGGTTTGAGTGTAACAATAATCTGGGGGTGAGACAAGAGTGCGTTGGTCATCTGTTCGGAAGTGGATTTCAGGGGACTCTCGTCTGAGTCTAATGCCAAGAATCTCAAGAAGACTTGGACTGGTACCTACCAAGGTGAGGTAGATAGGTAGATACACAAAGAAATATATCCTAGGCTATGCAGTGTATAAACTGAAGGATATCTAGATTGCTGATAGAAAGGGTTATTAGGAATATCAAGTTTGTTTGAGCTTATTCAACTCATCACACGATGTCGCGACCCGAAATACTCTCTCATTTTCATCGTGCTTCCTATGGAGGACCCGTTGCGTTTGGGAACCAATAGATTGACGTAGCGAGGCCACGTGGGTGCGCCAAGAAGATGAAGAGTACGGATACTGTAGAAACAATGCAGAATCGAGGCCTGTCGTGTTGTTTTGAGAAGAGATCGACGTTGTGAAAAAGACGAGAAAAAAGTGTCCGTCTTGGAAGGTTACATTCTGCCGACGCCGGCCGGGCCGCTTATCTCGCGAGCATACCCACATCGCCACCGCAATTCTGCATCCCTTTTTTTTTTTTTTAATATCTAACCGACCGCCGCCCATAGAGGTAACGCCATTGAGATCAGATAGCATATGCAGTATCCGTAGGCGGCTATATTCGCCTCGACCATGGAGGAAGACGAAGTCAAGGTCGACCCCCGCCTCGCGAATGCGGAGCAAGTCCACGTTCGCGTCACGTCAAACGCCGACGCGGACGCGGACGCGGACGCGGAGAAGAACCTCGAAGATGGCCAACACACCGCCGCCGCGGAGGGAGCAGCAGAAGCGCCTTCGTCGAAGCAGTCAGCTTTCAAGTCGCTCGGCTGGCTCGACCGCTTCCTGGCCGTGTGGATCTTCCTAGCTATGGCCATCGGCATCATCCTGGGCAACTTCGTGCCCGGGACCGCCGCCGCCCTGGAGAAGGGCCAGTTCGTCGGCGTCTCGGTGCCGATAGGTACGCAGGCCCTTCTTATGCCACTTGACGTGCCTCAGCTGTGTCGATGCAAGCTAACCGATGCATCGCAGCTGTTGGGCTGCTCGTCATGATGTACCCGATCCTGTGCAAGGTCCGGTACGAGGTTCTGCACGAGGTCTTCTCGCATCGCGGCATATGGAAGCAGATCGCGTTCAGCGTCTTCGTGAACTGGGTCGTAGCGCCCTTTCTTATGGTTCGTTAGAACCCCTGAGTGCGGCACCCGTCCATTTCCTCGAAATCTTGACTGACAGGCTCTTCAACGCAGCTCGCTCTCGCGTGGGCCTTTTTACCGGATGAGCCCGGGCTGCGCACGGGACTGATCCTCGTGGGCCTGGGCAGATGTATCGCGATGGTAAATCTCCTTTTGATAAGTATATATGTGAAAAAGTATATGCTCACGATAACCATCTCAGGTCCTCATCTGGACGGGCCTGGCTGGAGGCGATAACGAGTACTGCGCGATCCTGGTGGCGGTCAACTCGATTCTGCAGATGGTGCTGTTCGCGCCGATGGCCGTCTTCTTCATCCAGGTGATCAGCGGGGAAGAGTCGTCGTCGCTAGACGGGCTGTCGTACGGGGTGGTAGCGCGCAGCGTCGGCGCGTTCCTGGGAATCCCGCTGGGCGCGGCCGTCGTCTCGCGGCTGGGGCTGCGGGCGGTGGCGGGCGCGCGGTGGTACGAGGGCGTGTTCCTGCGGGCGGCGGCGCCGTGGTCGCTCGTGGGGCTGCTGTACACGATCCTCGTGCTGTTCGCGTACCAGGGGCGCCAGGTGGTGCACCAGGTGGTGTCGGTGGTGCGCGTGGCGGCGCCGCTCGTCGCCTACTTCGTGCTCGTCTTCTTCCTGACGCTCGCCGTCGCCCGCCGCTGCCGCTTCGGCTACGCGCTCGCCGCCACCCAGAGCTTCACCGCCGCCAGCAACAACTTCGAGCTCGCCATCGCCGTCGCCATCGCCACCTACGGCCCCGACAGCGACCAGGCCCTCGCCTCCGCCGTCGGCCCCCTCATCGAGGTCCCCGTGCTGCTCGGCCTCGTCTACGTCGTCAAGCTCATCGGCAAGAGGTGGGCGTGGAAGGATTGAATGGTGCAGTGAGGTACCTCAGCAAGCCATCAAGTCTCGTTGTCGACTCAGTGGCTGAGCTTGCCCTGCTTTGTAAGAGCCTAGGTAGCAATGTACAAGCTGTATTCGGAGAAGTAGGATACCTATGGCCTCGAGCTTTGGTGTGAAAAGAACGAACACTATATACGAGATTGTTCATCGTCGTTCAAATGTCATCCCAAGGGTCGCTCTGAACATGCTCCTCTTCCTTTCTTGCGTGCTTTCGTATTAGATCCGCAATCGTATAATGCCTATTCCTCTCCGCCCGCTCAATTGCTCCCTGATATCCGTTTTGTCCCCGAACCCCACTGAGAGCCCCAACATTTAGTAAGAGTTGAACCATATCAAGTCTAGCAGAACATGCAGCATCATCCAGCGCACATCTCCCACCGTCGTGTCCGAGTCTTAGCGAATTTACGTCAGCTCCATGATAAAGCAGCAGAAGGGCCGTCTCGATATCTCCAACTCGAGCGGCAAGTTGAAGGGCTGTGCAGCCCCAGTATGATGCTGCAGGAGCATTAATTTCTGCTCCGTTTTGAATCAAAAAATGAATAAGTTCCATTTTCCTTGATTTTCCCGCTGTTGTTGTCGATTCCAGTTCGCAGGCATCTTGGAGAGCCGTTCTCCCTCCCCATCCAACCGCGGGCTTGTTGAGGTCGGCGCCCATCGACACCAGTTCTGCAACCAATTCATTGTTTCCTCGACAGGCTGCAGCCTGAACAGCCGTATATGACCGTTGATATTCGCCATCCAAGAAGTATACGTTGATATCCGCTCCATCTCTCATGAGTTTCTGGACTGTCTCGTTGCAGACCCCTCCAATGATTAGGGCTGGTAGCAGGCGGCAACTTACGGCCGGGATGCCGCGCTCAATGAGCAATTCGAACATAGCCAACCTGTGTTGCATCGACTGTATACTCGAATATGACCGGAAACAAGCTTCCAATAAACAACCATCGCCAATGAGATCACCGTTATCGGGTTCCAGGTCCAGAAACAACTTGAGCTTATCAACCACATCAACAACATCGCTGTCGGCGTTTTCAAGAAAATGCTGTAAGAAGAAAAAGGGTGTTGTATCTTCAGGGCTCTTTTTCAGTTTTGCTCCGTGACTGATCAAATGATCAATCATTTCGAGGCTCGCTGGTTTGATAGAGTTATCCAGCCATTCCCTCTTGAAAGGTCGCCGAACAGTTGCCAGAGCAATAGGACTCCATAACCGGGAGCCTTGATAAGATGGCTTATGGACAACGCCATTTATGTTTACACCGTTACCCAAAAGCCAGTTTACTGCGTCATAGTTGTCGTACGAGGCAGCAATGGACAACGCTCCTGCACCGTAGTAGCCCGTGTCTGCTCCGTGTTCTGAAAGAACAAGTAGGATTTCGATTCCCTCTCTGTTGATGCTAGCCTCTAAGACTTCCTCGTTGATGACGGCGTCGAATTGGAGGAGTAATCTCAAGACAGCGACAAAGTCCTCTTTGTCCAGGCGGGGTGCCCATTTAACTAGGCAGCGAAGAAAAAAGTTAACACCTTTTGGAGATGAAGCGCGTTTCAGGTCGACTCCAACCTCGATTAGCCCTTCAATCACGATTCTATCAATCCCTTTGGCTTTTTCCAAGAATTGTTCAGCGAGAACGAACTCCAGGAACCCCATCGTGTTGAAGCTAGGGTGCGATAGTTGTGATAGTAAGTATTCGTGTAGAGCTTCTCGGCCTTGATCTGCCGATAGCCAGATAGCCAGTCTTGTCGCCCACGTCACTCTTCGGGTACTATACGGAAGCAATTTATAGAAGACATCATTGGTGCCCCTATAATAAACCCACTCCAATACCGTAGGGTGCCATTCCATCGGTATTCTTTTCTCCGCGTAGAATAAGCGCGCGTTCAGACCATCCATCATTAAGTAGCTGCGCACTGAGTCAACATTCGCCCCGGCATCCAGCATCATGCCAAGTGCAGAGGCACAGTACGTATTCGAGAGACTGAAATCGACCTTCAGCCACTGAGCTTCCGTTCCGGTCAACTGGAAAGAGTCGGGCAGATACGCATGGTCTTCTTTTGGGTGCACCACGAAGAGTCCTTTTGATACGCAACGGAGAAACAATTCAAAAGTAGTCTCACCAAAAGGGTTTACTCTTCGGTTCACATCGCATCTTTCCAGAAGTAGCTTCACGCAGTCCAAGTTTCCAGTAGCAGTTACTTCGACCAGAGGAGATTCCTCGTCCCGTCCAATGTTACCGTCAGCGCGCGCTCCGGCCTTCAGAAGACTCCGAACAACACCAATAGATCCCATGGCAGCGGCCAAGCCTAGATACGATGCACCTCTAGGCACAACCCATCTCTCGTGCTTAAGGCCGACACCAATCAGAAAGTTGAAGCTATCACGATAGCCACGGCTTCCAGTGTAATACACTAGAGATTCCCAGGCAGCCCGGACAGTGGGAATATTGATTTCGAATAGGCCCGCCAGGATTCGATTGGGTATGCGCTTGAGCAGTATCTCCAGGATACTCAGCAACTGATCATTTGGGACCATGTCCCAAGTGTGAGTATTGGAAAGTAGTCGAATGGCCTCAGCCAGGAAATAATAAGCATCGAAATGCGGCACGGGAAGATAAGATGAGCTTTCCCGGCCCATGAGAGGGGATAAAGCATATGGTAGCGTAGATTCCCAGGCCGCTAGTAGCTGAATGTCGACATTCAGCATCATGTGATCAGGCGCTGAAATTTATATTAGTTACTGTCTGAGCAAATACCTGTAACATGTGGTAACTTACAAAGCACCCTGTTTTTGAAAACGACCCAAGGGAGACTGCTAACAGCAAGGCTGAACTTCGTTGAGGCCAGCTCGAGGGCTGTGATGATTTCCATGCTTCCAGGGAGAGTAACAGGCATGATGCTAAGAGGCTGCTGAACCTGGGACTGCGGAGCCATAGTCGGCGGGCTTTGTTCAAGTAACCCCCGATGTGGTTGAAAACGTAGATACTGGAGGGGAGAGCATGATAACGAGAGAGGTCGGCTAGGTGACTGCCCTCGATGGACCAGGTGAAGGACGGAGAGAAATGAGTGGAAGACGACGTATTTATAACCACGCCTAGTGGAAGCCTGGTATCTTGATCTGTTCAAGAATCAGCCCTACGAACATTTCAGGACAAGAGTGCGAGAGTTGGTACTATTTACCTCTGGGGGCTTCTCGAGCTCCGGATCGTCTCATTTCCTTCCACGCCTTTTCCCAGGGGATCCTGGTCCCATGTAGATATATTTCAGGCTTCTTGTCTAGATGGTCTTGACAGTGCTGGTAGATCACCGCCCAGTCAGCCTTCTTCAGCTTCTTCCGCAAACGTAGCACGTCTCGAAGCTTCCTCTCATACGTAGAGAGCCTAGCAATATTAATAAGTCATGCAGCAAGAAATAGGGAAAGGGAAGTTGCTCACGGCTGATCGGGAAACCCGTGATCTGTTTCCATGATCTCCTTGACCTGTTTGAGCGTCTTCCGCTTTGTCTCGTAGAGGTGCCGTATAGTGGACTCATTCTGTTCCCATATTCGATTGTTATAGTGTTGTGAGGAGCCTCTGATGGGCGGCATGGTAGGGAGATGCAATCAGCCAAGGGGATCAATTAGGCTATCAACTGTGAAAGTGAGCAACAAGTTTAGAGAACAAATTGTGTTGGGTAAACAAGAGGGGCGGGTTGTGATTTAAACTACGTCCCTAGAGCCTGATCAAGATGGCGAGGCTCTGAGTGCCTGCCCACATTGGTGCGGTTGCATTATCATGATGGCGCACGGCATGGATGCCTCATTGGACGCCATCGTGCGGTCAGCATCAGGCGGAAAGAATCGGGAATTCTGTCCAATTTCTTGAATTCTGTCCAATTTCTTGAATTCTGTCCAATTTCTTGTCCAAAATCTCGTCCAATTTCTTGTACAGTTTCTTGTCCAAAATCTCAATCAGCCCAAAGCCCACCTGCTTGCCACGCCACCACCAGCTGCATTCCTATAATGATTATTCTACATTATCTCACATCACAAGAGACAGTGCTAGAAAGTATGTTAGTACCTAGGTAGTTAATGAAATATATATTTCGAGTTTCTTCCCTTGTATAGATCGGTTGTGATATCGTGTCCACCATGTCCGCATAGAATGTCACTGTCAAACGAAACGATCGTGGGTATCATCAGTCTACTCATAATGTGTATCCCATTCCTGGGTTTCTTTGTCCGATATTTCCGCCGTCATCGCCACCACAGCAGGCGCGGGTCCATTCCGCTTCAAGTGATCCCCGGGCCCGACGAACTAAACTCACTCGAAAGCGGAATGCTCTACGCCAGAGTGCGTCTCTACTCTTCCTGGGATTTTCTTATAAAATATGACTTCCTGCTGACGGATGTGACGAATAGAGAACCATGATAACCGACACTGTCGTGATACGCCCTGCTATTATACCTCATCTTCGCGGGATATTTCGCCGCCACGAACCGGAACATCAACCGCTCCCTTGACCTCGCGGCGGCTGGCGTATAGCTATACCGGGGTCACAATACGCACATGGTACGCTTTATACAAGATTACGTACCTATACCAGGTAACAGTTACATACTAAGTACCTAGAATACCCAATACGCCAAGCGATCTCTAATATCCTGACATAACAGGATCTAGGCCGGCCCCCAACATGGCTTTCAGGTGGCTTACTACCTTATCCCCGCGCAGTAATAAGACCTAGACGGCTGTGAGGAGGGCATGTTCACCAGCTCATGTATTTTATGTACCTAGGTAGATGCATACCTACCTAAGACCTCGTTTACGAATCCAAAGCTTCTTACATCTTCCCGCCTAGCTTAAAAGCTGGCCGGCACGGAATCCGCTCAATTTACATGCAAGCCGCTCCGTTTTCAGGGTAGCCAAGGACTTAGTCACACAAGTACGCAGTTCTCTACCACTTGAACAATCACACGGAAGCGAGTGAATAAAGGAATTCGTGAAAATTTGCATTGCATCAGCCGCCGAACTAGCAACACGGCGTGCGAAGAAGCTATAGCAAAGGGGACTTGCCCGTACAGCACACACCCCTATCAACATGCAGGTACCTGGCAGGTACCTCCTATCTAGGAGTTGAGAAAGGAGGCTGGCAGTCACCTAGCCCATCCAAACAACGTCAACCATCCACAGCCTCAAGCAGGTCCAACATGCGGGATCGGATTGCGTGTGAAGAAGGGGAGCGAGGGGGGGTAGAGGGGTAAGTACCTAAGGTAGAGGGGGGAGAACGAGGGGAGCGAATAGGAACTCATCTTGCGAGTTCTCGGGGGAGGAAAAAAACGCCTGCACACAATATCAGAAGGGGGTATCATTTCCGTACACCGTCCTATGCAAGTAGGAAACAGTAAACCAAGCCGTCATTTTCTAACCCTTTTTTTTTCCTCTTGCCTCTTTTTTTTGTCTTGTTTTTCTTCACTTTTTTCTGTGTTCCTTGTTACGCCTTGTTTCGACCTCTCTGCTAGAAGAGTCGACGACGTAGAATCAATCGTGACCGAGAGAAAGCATAGCGACCGAGGATGAGCATCTACACAGAACTCGTATCGTAGACGAGAACTAGCAATCATGACAGGCGATCAATAGAAGCCCCCACCGCGACGACGACGATCGTGACGGTTACGCGGGGTCCAGCCAGGATCGAAGCCACCTCCGCCTCCGCCACCGCCACCGCCACCGCCTCGTCCGCGTCCGTGACCATGGCCGCGGGGGCCTCTGGGGCCGCCGCGATGATCGTGGCGTCGGCCGTCACGCGGGTCGGCGGCGACGGGCTCGTCGACCTCTTCCTCGTACTCCTCCCAGGCGTCCTTGGCGTACTCGTCGTAGGCCTGCTTCTCGCCGGCCGCCTGCTCGCCGTCGAAGACGAAGCGGGTCGTGCCGCCGTCGGCGCCCTTGGGCCCGCGCTTGACCGTGCTCGTGCCCGTGGCCGACGGCGTGCTGAGGAGCGACGTGGGGGGCGAGCCCGTCGACGGCGTGAGCGCCGACGACGGCGCCGTGGTGTCGCAGTCCCGGCACTCCTTCATGTAGCGCGACAGGCTCTCGCGGTCCACGTGGCGGTTAACCGTGATCTGTGCGTCGATGAAGGCCTGCAGATCAAACATCGGGCCAACCTTAGTAGCCTTATTGTGCTGCGTGTACAGGTCCAGGAGATCGAGCATCACTTCCGTGATGGATTGCTCGTCCGTGTGCCAGTCAGACGGGTTCAGGGCTTGGAATTTGTCGATGGCCGTGTTGGTCATCAGCGAGGTGAGTTGCGCAATCACGAGCGCACAAGTGGCAGACGAATGCTTCAGGGGAGCGTACGTCTTGTATATGTCGATGGACATCTTGAAGGCGACCACAAAGAAGGGCGAGACCATAGCAGCGCGTCCGAGGATCTTCTTCACGATCTTAGCGAGAACTTTTTGGGGATAACGGACGCGGAAGTCGAAGTTGATCGCTTCCACAATGTATCGCTCAAGGCCAATAATAACCTTGGAGGGTGCTTCGAACATCTGCGTATCAAGTTAGCCACCGTGACGAAATGTATGGACGCGTAAATATTGACCGACCTTGTCATCCTGTGTAGTCTGGTGCTCGAGGTTCTTGAGGTTGTGATGAGCACACAAGATCTCGCGCGACTTCTTCAGCGTATCCTCGACCTTGCATGCCACGAACAGAGAAGCCAGAGCAGCCTCGGTGTGGTTGTAATCCGGGGTCGGATGTTCGAGGCGGAATCGATGGTAGAAGGTGCAAGCAGCATTGTACGTCTTGATCGGACTAAAAACAAAGAATTAGATATGACCCCGGCATGATAGAACCGACGGCGCGACTTACAGACGAAGAGCTTCGCGAGTAGAATCAATGACCTGGACACCTTGAAGGCGATAGTTAGTCTCCCTCGCGGCATCCAAACGCTTTTCTGCAAACGTGCGGCGAATGTGGGATTCGAGGATGAACTGGCGGCCGACTTTGATGGTTCCCAGAGGCGGGCCAGCAAAATAAGCCTGCGACTCGGCCGTGCCGTTCTTCGCGACGTTGCTCGGCGCCATCTCAGCAGGCTTTACGAGCGCGTCGCCCTCGTCACTGAAATCCCAGTCCGAGTCTTTCAGGAAGTCTACTTGGGCTTCGAGGAGACCTGGAATAGAGAAATGATCGGAGGGCTGGCGAGAAAGGAGGGAGTTCAGTTCCTTGGCCAGCGAGTTTCGGAGCTGCAAAAGGTTGCGAGTGATCACTCTGCTCAAGGCGATGGAAGCCGGGGTGATAGTTGCATCAGAGTCGTCAGAGTCGTCCGAATCGTCAGAACTTTCGTCGTTATCCGCGAAGGGGTCGGAAGCCCAGCTGGTGTGGAGCTTGGGTCCGTAGTATTCGGGCAAGCCAGAAGGTGTCTGCTTGCTGGCGTCAAACAAGAGAACAGACTCTCCACGTCGATGACCGAGGGAGCAGCGGGCGAAAGCCGGACTAGAGGGAGGCGAAGGAGTCGCCGGTGTGAGAACGATCGACGGAGTAGGATCGTTGGGAAGATACGGCGACTTCAGTACGTCATCGAGCTTGGGGTCTTGGATATTGGGCTTGTAGAACTCGCTCGAGTAGGCGGGGCTAGCCGCAGCTTTGAAGCTGTCGAGCGAGAGGTGATTGTGCGAAAGTTGATTCTCATCACCGGAGCTTGCGCGTGTGGCTGATTCAATCTCGGCGTGGGAGCTGAAGCCACTGAGGCTGCGATCAATGCTGGTGGAAGCTCCAGCTCCAGCTGCAGGTGCAGCGCGGGGATTGGCGGGAGGATGATTAATCCGGTCCGAGGATTGGATTTCCTGAAGTGGAGCTGAAGCTGCACGTGTGCGGCCCTGCACGGATCGTCCCGGACCAGACGCACGGGCCATGCCGAGGTCAGATCTTGCCAAAGTCATCATGACAAAATGCAGCAAAGAATGTGTAACAAAAAAAGGGCAAAAGGGAATGTTGAGAGGAATGAATGTGTTAGCAGTGGTGATGATTCCAATGCTGAACAGAAGGGAAAGAGGCAAAGGTGCTGAATGGAAAATTGCAAGAATTACAGAGCATGCTGGCTGGCTACCAGTACTGAGCGAGTGATCATAATCATTCTAAACTGCATATCTACCTAGGTACTTAGAGGCACCTGGAGTATCTGATAGATGCGAATGCGGCTCGGCATACAGTGAAGCCATCGTCGAGAGCGACTGATAGAGTACCTGAGAGTAAGTACCCGTACCTACGTACCTAAGGCATTGTGAATTGTTGCATTGTGCTCTGCCTTCACGAAGGAGGTCGCATGACAGGCGAATAAGCTCCAGCCAATAGCCAATAAGAAGCTTGGCGTCGAGGCCAGACCGTCAGCCTTTTGGTTCCTCGAGGGGGCGCAGCCAACTCCGTCTCGTCCTCCTTCCTTCGGATCTTCATCACCTCATCAGCATTTCTTTCATCAACTATATCTACGGGCTGAGGTTCTGCATCTGCGAGAGTTGCGTAAACCGACCTATCGACAAGATGACGAAACTCCAGACCCTGCCAGCACTATTCCTCGCCCTGGCCAGCAGCCCCCTCGGCTCCGTCCTCGCCAGCCCCGCGCGCCAGATACCCGTCGCGCCCCCCTCGACCTCGGACGACGTAGACGACACGCCGCTGCCGGTGGTGATATGGCACGGGCTCGGTGACACCTTCTCGGCGGAGGGCCTGCAGTCGGTGGGCGCGCTGGCGGAGAAGGTGAACCCGGGCACGTTCGTGTACTACGTGCGGCTGGACGAGAGCGCGTCCAACGACCGGACGGCGACCTTCTACGGCAACGTGACGGAGCAGGTGGCCAAGGTGTGCGCGGACCTGGCGGCGCACCCGATCCTGTCGACGGCGCCCGCCGTCGACGCCGTCGGCTTCAGCCAGGGCGGCCAGTTCCTGCGCGCCTACGTCGAGCGCTGCAACGCGCCCCCCGTCCGCAGCCTCGTCACCTTCGGCAGCCAGCACAACGGCATCGTCGACTACAAGGCCTGCTCCGCCGCCGACTGGCTCTGCAAGGGCGCCCTCGCCCTCCTCCACGGCAACACCTGGAGCTCCTGGGTCCAGAGCCGCCTCGTGCCCGCCCAGTACTTCCGCGACCCCGCCGACCTCGACCCCTACCTCGAGCACTCCAACTTCCTCGCCGACATCAACAACGAGCGCGAGCTCAAGAACAAGACCTACGCCAAGAATATCGCCGCCCTCGAGAACCTCGTCCTCTACATGTTCGAGGACGACACCACCGTCATCCCCAAGGAGACCGGCTGGTTCGAGGACGTCAACGGCTCCGAGTCCACCCCGCTGAGGGCCCGCCCCATCTACACCGAAGACTGGATTGGCCTGCGGGCTCTCGACAGGAAGGGCGGTTTGAAGTTCAAAACCACACCGGGCGAACACATGCAGCTATCGGACGAAGTTCTGCAGGAGGCGTTTGCTGAATACTTTGGACTCTTGAAGACAACTGCCAGCAAGGACGAAGAGGCCCCTAGCGAGCTGTAGTCTCGGGCTGTAGGATAATATGTAATATATGTAGCGTAACGAGTCACATGGGTATCAACGAGACATTTCATGGTGGATTCCCAATATAAATTTTTTATACCTGTTCCCATCCGTACGCCGTAGAATCTAGTTTTCAGGCCTATGCCTACGTCTGCTGGACCCCAACTCCTATTGTCACAAGTATAGACGGCAGGTGGCCAAATTAGCATCCCTAAACCTCCAGGGCCTTCTTTGCAGCCTTCTTCTGCTTCTTTAGTGCTGCCTTGCGGTCTGCGATCTCCTTGTCTAGCTTCGTATCGTCACCCTCAGGCAGTTGTTTGGTAGTCTTGGACTTCTTTGCCTTCTTCGGCGCGGGTTCGGCCTCTTCCGTCTGTGCCTCGAGAGACTTGCGCTTCTTTCCGATATTGGCCTTCTCGGCGTGAATAGCCTTTGCCTCTTCCGAGTCGTCCGCCAGGATGTCCTTCTGATCTAGCCATAGCTCGTCTGTCAACCAGACGGGAAGGGCAGCCGTCTCGGGGCCCTTGATGTAGATACTCTTCACATTCTTCCATTTTCCGGGCACGAACTTTTCCACCAGAGTCTTAGCCACCACGTTGACGTTCTGCGCAATCTGCTGAGCCGTCCAGCCCGCGTTGCCGACACGGATCGCGGTATTGACGGTCGGGGAGAGGTTGACGAGCGCCGCACCGACGGCTCTCTCGATCTCGCCAGCCAACTGAACCGAGGTGCACGCATTTACTGTGTCGGCATTCTTCGCGCGCTTGACCCTCTTTCCCTCGCTCTTGGGCACGCGGGCCTGGAGCTCGACCGGGATGGGTCGCTTCACGGTCGTCTTGTAGAACGTCTTTCCGAGGACGCCGGGTAGCCGGTTTATGATCCTGGTGTCTCCGAGGAAAACGTCGTGCTCGGCGAAGAGCTTGCGCTGCGATTCGTACGACTTGAACTTGGCCTTGAGCTTGGCGATGTCGATGATTCGCGTGACCCGCTTGCGCAGCTCGGCTGGGAACTCGTCGGAGGCCACTAGGTTCTTGTATGCGCGCTGAGGCTCGGCGGTGAGCAGACAGATGGTAGTCTCGGAGTCGGTGTTGAGAGGGTTTGGTAGCACGATCTTCGAAGGCTTGAGATTTCGAGAATCGGTGATGTGGCGCTTGGTGGTAAGAGTGAGCCAGATAGGTACTTCACTCATTCCTCCCTCATCGTCAGAGTCGGCCAAAAGGTCTTTCTTCTCTGCATTGGCGGCTTTCTCTTGGGAAGCCTTCTTCATATGCGCCAGTAGAGCTTTGGAAGCTTTGAGAGTCTACAGACAGGGTTAGAAAAAGAAAAAAAAAAGCGTTGACAAGAACTTGGACAGATACTGACCTGATCAGGGTCTACGAGAGAGACCGCGGTCTCACTGCGCAGAGTTACCGCCTTGGAAGAAGTCATGGTGATTAACAGTCTGCACGATTATTTTGTTCCTCTGAAGTTCGCCAATCGATAATTTTTTTTCTGGTTCTTTCAGCTATCAATGGGGTGTGGGGCTGGTTTGGATTTTCTATTGGCCTGTGCCCTGCGCTATCGATCTTATCGGTCGGCTGCTAGCCAGCCAGTAAAAGCTCTTCTCACTGCTTTTTCAGTTACAAACACATCTCGGTCAAGCAACCTTTTGAGTATTGTTAGACAGAATTCAAGGAGCAATTCATTTCTCTCATAATACCGTGTTGTACGATACTCTCAAGGGAGAAAAAGGATAAAAATTCATCATTAATAAAGTGTGCTTTTCAGGCAGCTCAAGTTATCTTCACTATTTGCCGAGGTAAAATGGAACATTTCATAGAAAGCAGAGCTTAAGCATGTAGAAATGTCACATTAGTATCGGAACCGATCATTAATCGCATCAATTGCCCGCATGGAGGAAAGAAATGATTTCTTATATTTTAGGGGAAATTGGGAACATCCTGTCAGAAAGCTCTGATGCTCATCTTATGAACTTATCTTCCATGCCCTCGACAGAAAACCAGAACGACTCGTTCCGCGGCAACGACATTACTTGACAGATATCACACGATCATTATTTGTGCGGAAGTCTCGGCTGGAACAGCCTCAGCTGCTTGAACCTGGTACTCACATGAATCATGAGCATTGAAGATAGATTATGTGAGACTCATATTTGACCCGTCGCGGCCTGCACCGCAAGGCGGCCGTAGCGATCCCTGAGTTGGTGGACACTTCCGGCCCCGTCGCGATCCTGGTAGAACCCGGGCAGCACGAGCACGAGGGATCTACCTACATAGAATCTGAGTCTTTTCACGCGAGTTACGATACCCGCGGATCTGTAAGTATGCGGCTGAATAAGTCTTGAGCAATCATTGACGAGGGAAATGATATCTGAGTAGAGCGGTCTAGGCTAGGATAATAGGAATATCAAGCGGATGACAGGGTCTTGTAACGCCGTTAAATATCCGCCAGTTACTCAGGGCCTGCTTGACTGCCATCACAAACAAGCTTAAATCTGAGGTTGTAAGACTCATACCCTAGGTGGATTAAACAGTCTGATATCAAAGACTGAATAGCCCATGATAGCCACATCGGCCACGAATTCTCAAGTGATTTTAGCCGCGTTTCAGTCAGTGGTGGATAAAAAACGTGTCTGAATGCGTCCGCATGGAGTATGCAGATTCCATCCACATAAGAGAAAAGGGTCGTCGTTGAAACGCTTCGAGGTGGACCGTGCGGGTAGCTCGCTAGGTTAGCCAAGTTTCTTGGACCTCATGTTCAAGGTGATCAGCGCGTGTTCGTCACCCAATGCCGAAAGGGGTGTGTCAGTGATTACAGCTATCACACATCCAGCAAATTGCGGTGTCAATTTACCGCTCACCAACACACTGACGGCTTACTGAGAAGCTGTCGCAATGGGCCGATTCCTCTGTCTCGTTTCAAGACCTCAGATGCAAGGCACCCGAGGCTCCGTAGGTACGATATGTACAAGTAATACCTCCGTATGTATGTACGTCCGCACCTTATGGTAAGGGTGCGATCAGATAGGCAATGACAGCTTGGCGAGACCAGGGTCGATCGGCTTACACAAGGCCAGCCTCCAATGCCTGACCGAGAACGCGGCTCGAACTTACTACGAAGGCTGCTCGGGTCTATTATACTGTACGTGCGGAGGGAGTACGCAGCCTTACTAGCTGCCGCAAATGGCAACGGCAGCGCAGAGACGAGGCGCGGTGACATCGTAAGCCGAAGTACGGCTATCCGAGTTGGTAGGTTGGATTCCACAGAATGTCCGTGCCCCATCCGAGACCGTCGACGCCGCGGGGCAGGAGGTTTCTGCAGGCGATCGCGTCGCAGGAAGAGCCGATCGCCCTGGAGGATTTGGCCGACTCGGGAGAAAACGAAAACAAGAAAAACGCTCAATGAAAAGATACCAGGTAGATACCTACTGTAGGGTGAGATGAGCCTCGCGAGCTTAGATTCCGCGATATCGCAACACGCAGCGCACTTAATAAGACCGTAAAGGCTTCCCAGACCTTGCTCTCGTTTGGGTCGTCTTGTTACCTGCATGCATGCATGCGTGCGTGCTAAAGTGCTTACTTACTTGCATGGGCATATCGTCGAGATCCTGCCGGCGCTGTTAGGAGACGGACCAGGATATTTTGCACGCCTTGGTTACTCGTCTGCTAGAAATGAGCTGTATCCGTACGAGGTATGCAAACGAGAGAAATACCGAGCTATTTGAATCGTAGCATTGTTGGCATCGCGCCGTAGCCATGCATCTGCATCCTCCGCAGCGTTTCCTATTTCTGCCGTCGAGCGCTTGCTTGACACGAGCTGACGGCGTTGGGAACATTAGACGATTCTGCTGCTACAGTAGACTCTAGACCGCCCGAGCGAGAAGAAGGCAGGAATTCAGAGCATGCGCGGCATTATGCAAGGGTACAGTCGCATCGCGTCCAAGACTGCTACTCTGCTAAGATGTCGATTGCTAGACTGCTGACAGGGCTGGCTGGCTGGCTCGCGGATCACCAAGTACCGCAGTCATCGCACGTTAAAGCCGTTCTGGGGGGAGGCCGACAGCAGCAATAATATCTGTGTGTTATCAGACCATTGCCCACACCTTGGTAGCTTAGAGATATCTCCGAGCCTTCAAGGCTTTAACAACTCGTCACAACTCGCCAAGCCAGCAGAGTCCCCCCGCTAGAAAGAGGAGCTGCGAAACGATGTATCAGATGTCCGCATACGTAATTCGGGTCCCTGCACTGATCGGTATCAGATTTACCTTGTGATCGCGGACTAGACAGGTACCCGTCGGGCGCACGGGCTCGTCGGCGGTTTGAGCTCAAGCTCGAGCCCCCTTTTCTCTTCGACAAGAGACGAACTCGCGAATAAATTCCGATCAATAAGGGAGATCTGCTCGATAGATGTGTCCTTATTCGGTGACGTTGAGGGCTCGGTCATCCCGCTCCAATCCTGAAGGGATGGGTAGATCTGCTCATCAAACAAGGTGAACCGCCGGGATGCGGAGCTTGGAATGGTTTGGGCATCCGAGGTCGAGGTCAGCTGGATCCTCCAGCTCATAAGCACGTAGACACACAGCAGGCGAGTAGGTGACTTGGAAAAGCAAGCCACAAGCCACCCCCGGCCCTTTTTTGGCGGTACTGAAGAATGCCGTTGCAGCCCTTTCCTCTCCTGCCGGGCTACGCAACGCAGCCAAGACAGCTCAGATCAAGCTTAACAACCTGGAAATAGGTTGCAGCACGTCCAGCTTTGAGATGCCGTGCAACCCCAAGCTTAATAGTCTGGCCGTCTTGTGGATGTCCGGCTAGGTAGCTGATTGGCCCTGTCCGCGGCCCCTGTGTGAGTTTCTGTACATGAGTAGACGATGTGAGCGATGTGAGCAGGGGGGTAGGTCAGTCTAACAAGTCTGCAGTCTGGCAGCCTTGGTCTGCTGAGGTGCGTTATCCGTGCCAGCGTGTCTGTCTCGGCCGTCCGTCCTCCAACGAACAGCTCCAGTCCGCTCTGCCTTGGTGACAATAAGCATTCGACGGCACCTGCACGTGTGAGCGGGGAAGTGATCGCATAGCAGGGGGACGACGTTACAGAAGGGGAGATTAGCAGTGCCGGGGTCTCCCATGCCTAGCCTTGACAGACGATGTTCATGTGGGAAAATCGGCAGAAAATCCATCCATCTCAAGCATAGGAGCCGAAGCAGAGTAAGAGGGGAAGAAACAAAGCAGGCAAGCAATAAACGGTACGGTACAGTACCTCGAGTACGTAGCTCAGCTTCGTCGGTCTGATCGGAGGAAGAACAGAACCCCCGCTGTGGCTTTTCCCGTCTACATACGCGGCTTCGGGCGTACTAATAAGACGACCGACGAACTCGCTTCCTACCTACAAAGTCGTCTACTTTGGTTTGGGAACTTCTTTTCTTGTCTTGCGTGTTTGGTCGAGGTACGGCAGAACCCGCTGTGCGGAACGGCAACCCCCCCGTTCGTAATTTTAAAACCCGTCCGCAAAAGTAGGTGAGGGCCCTTGTCGGTTGGGTCACGGCTGGTTCGTGCCCGGTTCTGTCGGTGACGACAAGGCTCCTCATTACAGGTCTCGTCGCTTAGGATTACGCCAGAGGTTGTGTGGTGTGGTATCTCTTACCTTACCTTACCTTACCTCTCTCCCCCAGCCGTGTGCGATCCTCTTCCTTCCGAGACCCCCACACCTACCGTTACCATCGGCTGTCACCTCTTTATCGAAAGAGTGTTATATCTGGTCGGTGCCTTGCGCATCTGGGAAAAACAAGAAAAAAAAAAGTCTCTCGATGCTTGGTCGGTGACCGCAGGTCAACGCCACCATGGAGTCCCAGTGGGTGCTCTCCCATCAGAGCTCCTCCGAGCGCCTCTTTCGAGCGTCGGCAACGCTGACTTGGATGATCCAAAGGTCTATCGCAACCGACTGCAGCGCCCTCAGCGGCGCAATCGCTAAAGTTAGCACAGCTCTGAGCGGCTTCGTCCGTGAGGTGCGCGAGGCCCGGTCCGACGTGGACGGCGTTTCACGGGAGCTGCATTCGCTGCAGAGCGTTCTGGATCTCCTGCAGGAAGATGCTGGTCTATTTCCTCCGGATCTCGCAGAACGCATTCCCGACGTGCTCGGCCACTGCTCATCGGTCATCGACCAGCTGGATGCAGGCATATCCGCCCTGAGCAGCAACGAGTTACCGAAGCAAGAAAAGCGGTCGCAATGGCTGGCGTCCGGGAGAAGAGAGGTCGCTCAGTTCAGAACATCCCTCGAAGCACACAAGTCTGTGCTGGGACTGGCGTTGGACCTGGCCGGAGCGTATGTGCGACTGTCGCCTGCGGTTGAGTGAGTGGCTAACAGGGGAAAACAGGACCACGATTCGAGATGCCACCTCGGGCGTAGAGCCCAATAAGCGAAACACGATAGAAAGGTGTCAGAACAGCGCCGATATAGTTGATGACGTATCACGAGTCCTAGTCGAGATGAGTCAGCTGCGCATGCGATTGCCAGGAGAGTTCGAGAAAAGGGAGGCCGAGTTCAGCCTTTACGATTACATGAACTACCTAAAGTCGTACGCCGAGAAGATCATCAGTATTAAGGAGAGCGAGCATCAGATGGAACAGAGTATCAAGGAAATCGTCGAGCAAGAGGAGACCCAGGAACGAGAGCACACCCCCGAACAAGGTGCTTTCGTAGGAGACTCAAAGTTATTCGGGGCTTACGTTGGAGACAAGCCGGACAGCGCCATCGACGTGTGCGTCGAGCCCGCGCTTGAGACACCAACAGACTCGATGGCAACGCCGACGGAGGAGAATATCCCGACCATCGAAGAACTCATGGCCAGCTTTGTGGGTGTACCGAGCCGGGCACCTACTCCGCCGCCTAAAGATAGCAAGAGACTTGAACTTTCTCGGGCCTCGGTGTTACCTCCTCTCGAAAATATGCCTGACTCGCCGACGAATTCCTTCGGCGTTGTTACGAAGATTAGCTCGCATGGTCGATCTACCGCATCAGCGCCGTCGATCCGCAAGAGCAGGAGCCTTGGCAGAAGATTCTTCGCACCCCTTAAAAACGCAATATCGGACAACCGACCTCAGACCCGGTCGACAAACTCGACGACGTTGACGGACGAGCAGCCTCCAACGCCGATGATCCAGGCGAGCCTGGTAAGAAGGGGGAGTCGCAGGCTATCCGTGTCGTTCAAGAAGCTGCCGATGTGGAGCCCGGAGATGGTGCTGGACGAGCCGGAAGGGCCCGAGTCCAACGCCGTGTTCGGCGTGTCGCTGCAGAAGAGCATGCAGGTGGCCAAGGGGACGTCCAAGACGCACCACAGCGGGAACGGGGGGTCGTCGCGGCGGGACTTCCCGCTGTGCATGCAGAAGTGCTGCTTCTTCCTCAAGAACGAGGGCGTCGAGGCGCCCGACATCTTCGCGGAGCCGGGCGACGAGTACCGGGTGCAGAAGCTGCGGGACATCTTCAGCAGCGCGCCGACGTTCGGCGAGGACGTCAGCTGGGCCAACTTCGGCGTCTACGACGCCGCCGACCTCATCCTGCTCTTCCTCTCGCAGCTCCCGCGCCCGCTCATCTCCGAGCACCTCGCCAAGCGCTGGATAGCACTGTCTAGGCAGGCGACCGTCAGCGGCTCCCACGGCACGCGGCTCGACCAGTGCATCGACTTCTGGGAGGAGGCGCTCGGCGGCCTGCGCGGGCCGAGCCGCACCCTCTTCAAGCTGCTCCTCAACCTGTGGGCGGACGTGGCGCAGGCCGCCGAGCGGAACGACATGACGGCGGAGCGGCTCGCGGGCGTGGTCATCAAGCCCCTGATGCACTCGACCGGCAAATACGAGACCGACTATATGCTCTCCCTCGCCTTTCTGATCCGGAAGAGGACGGAATACACCGATCTGCTGAAGAAGGACCAGGCGGACGTTAGACGGATAAGCAGAGCCGCGTGGTGAAGCGGCGACGAACTCTCCACTCCTCTCCGAGATTATACACTACCTCGAAAATCGCCGTTGGAAGCGATCTTGCTATCCTCTCACCTTTGTCGACGACTTTACCTCTTTGCATCCCCTCATATCTCATATCTCTTTTTTACCGGATCCCGATCCCGATCCGGATTCCGATCACGTACTCGATATCACATATTTCGCATAGGAAGATACCCGGCGCATTTACACGGCAGCCTTTTCGACACACCGCACATTTCCTTTTGAACAACCCGAACAAATTACATAATGCCGAAGAAGTTTTTTTCTTCGATGAGACTCTTTTTGCATCTGACCGAGGCGGTGGAGGTGGTGGAGACGCGTCTTTTTTGGACGAGTGGTTGGGACGACGCACGACGGGACGTACAGTATGATGCCGAACTGCATACATCGTGGGTATTCACGTATGCTATGTGGTAATTGACGTCGGCAAGCCGCGCAAACTTTTTCTCGCTCTAGCTTCTTTTTGGTCTCCGCGACGGGAGGGCAGTCTGATCTTTTGCGAAGGCGTCTTTTTGCCTACTTAGCATTAGGTATGGTATACCTTGGTATGGACAAACCCAGGTTTGCTGGATCTCAAACGCGTTTGTCGATGATACCAAACGAGGAATACAAGGACTTATGCTCTTTTTTATATAGAATTAGCATATTACTCACCTAGATGCATCCCTAGTATGTCGTAAGATTGCTTCTTTGCGTCGCATTATTCATGAATTGCCTACCATTGGCACAAGTGCTCTCTCCCTATATATGTCCGGCTTGGTTGTTAGTCGTCCGGACTTATGTTGTACTGCAGTGGCTGACTCGAGGCCGGGAGCGGAAGCATGTCTCGCTCCATACTAAGGGATAGTGCATTGTATGCTTCTCGGCTCTGTCATAATGCCATTATATCATCTAGACAGCGAGATCTTTGTTCTGTATACAGTTCCGTAGTTGTGCCTCGATCACATTGTGCTATGCTATACGCACATGTAGGCTGTACGTCTGACGACTGCGGGACGTGGATATGGACATAATACCCGTATATACGCGCGTGAAGCCAACTGCAGGTGCTTATTAGGCGGTGTGCTCCCTGGAATTAGACGCCTACGCCCGCTGGAGAGGTTGGAGCGGGTTGGAATTACGTAGGAGAGAGGCTGGGCAGCTAAATGGGCGAGAGCGAATAGCGGATAGCCTGCTGGAAAAAAAAGACACGCTGCAGGCTCGATTAGCTGCCTTGGGTGACCTGACCTAGCCTACCAAGGTAGGAACTCCCTAAGAGGCAGGCTATGTGAGGAGAAGCGGGAAGCGAGAAGCGAGAGCGCGTCGAAAGTAGCAATCACGTTGTAAGTGGACCGCCCAGGCGAGCCGGCGAAGTGGGAAAAATCAGATGTCCCAACTCCCCCATCCCAACTAGTTCCCCACCCGCAAAAAAAGGTCGCTCTCTGCCAGGCCCAAGTCGATTCCATCCGGCCAATTCTTCGACCTCGAGGTTGAAAAAAAGGTCATTATCACTTTCGATATTTAATAAACTCTCCCTCCTTCAAAAATTATCAAATTTATTATATCAAGAATCGCTTCCAAGCATCAGTTATCAGATCAAACCTCTCGCCACACCCAGCGAACTTGGCTGGAACGCGGAGCCTGACTTACACGGTCCATTGAGTGGAGCGGGGGAAATCCAGCCGGCAGGAAAAGCGAGCGTGTAGCGAACGCGCACCGCGAACCCAGGTCCCGACTAAGACGCGCGCAGAGTCCACTCCATTTAGCAGGGCGCCCTTAGGTGATACCAGACCAACCAATTTTCTTCCTCTTCACTCTTCAACCCTTTTCTACCAGACCAATTTCTTTACTTTACTTTACTTTACTTCACCACGCTCTTTTCTACTGTCTCCAATCGGGAACTTCGTCCTTCTGTTATGCCTTTACATTTTTAAACTCTTCCATCATGTCGTCCTCACCCGTAAAGAACGCGGATGCAGCCCCTGGGGAAGAGCCTATGCTGCCGCCTGCATCTGCCTCTCCCACAACCCGCGTCACTGGTACGAAGCGGCCAGCATCTTCTCTACTCCCGGCATTCGAGCCTCTCTCCTCTTCGCCAGGCCTACCCAGAGCAACCAAGAGACAAGCTCTCGCACCGAGTGCATTCCTTAAGTATCCCACGCCTGTACCAACCTCCAGCACCGGCATCTTGTCCTCATCACCCCCTCGCGTCCAATCCGCCAGGCCGGGACTAGAACGCACACAGTCGACCGTCTCGGAACGAGCACCGCTATCAACCGTACCCTCCGTCGAGCTTAACGAGAATGGCGAGATGCTGCTGATGGGCCGGTCTAGCAACTCGTCCCAGTATCAACTATCGGCGAACCGTCTTATTTCCCGCGTCCATGTCAAGGCGCGGTATATCCCTGCTTCGGACCCCCTCGAACCGAACAAGATTGAGATTATCTGCAATGGCTGGAATGGAGTGAAGCTGCATTGCCAAGGTCGAACATGGGATTTGTCAAAGGGCGACACCTTCACATCGGAGACGGAGAATGCCGAGATCATGTTGGACGTGCAGGACGCGAGAGTATTGGTGCACTGGCCTAAGAGAACCCGTCACGAATCGGTCGCCGGTCTGTCTGACTCTTCCTGGGACGAGTCGCCGCGTCACAGACGTAACAACAGCTCGGGCTCCGATTTCCTGCAGACGAGCCCCCTTCGACGACAGACGCGTCTACGGTCACCCGAGTCGCCCACGCCGGCAAGCAGATCCTCTAACAGCCTGAACGCCCTGCTGCCGAATGATGAAAATGAACCTGTGCAAATTTATGAAGACGCCAGCGAAGAAGAACAGGAGCTGCCTCAGGCCATCCCCGATGTCAACGTGTCGTTCGCGCAGACAGAGGTCACGAACAGCTTCTCGAGTGACCTTAGTGATCCCGAAGATATAGACGATCCCGACGAGGAGAATGATCCCATTGTGCACTCGTTCGGACCCTTTGGAGCTAACCTCTCCAGCCGAATGGCAGCCATCAGGGCCGAGTCCCCGGAACAGCCATCTCGTACCGTGTCAGGTGACTCGACTGCTCAGCCATCAGTAGAGCCAGAGGAAGAACTTAGCAAGCGTATCGATGTACCTGCCGTTCGTAACCATGTTGCCAACCAGTTGGCCTTTTCTCGCCTGTCATCCAGTCCCCTCTCGGCGATCATGAACAATCTCCCAGCCGAGGAGAAGAAGGACCTGACCAAATCCGAACTGCGCACCATCATCGAAGCGACGTCTTGCGTCGGTGTCATCACTCGCTCCGGTAAAGACGCGGCCGGTAAACCGTTAGAGAGCGAGTATTACTATATACCAGAACATGACACAGACGACTCGCGACGCATTGCCGTGACAGACGGCTTGCGCAAACCAAGCCTCAGAGCTTGTAGAAAACAACACAAGGTACTTACTCGCCCGACACTTAACACTGCAGTACAAAACATTGACCGATCGCCAGCAATACTACTGGAAGAAACCCAAGACTCGCTAAGGCCCAGTACGGCCAGTGACTGGGATACATTCTTAATTCGTTGAATTGTCGAATTCGAGTGAACAAAAGGGGAAGAAGGTCGACGTGGGGACGATTCCAGCTACTCTCAAGAACGATACCCCTTTTCCATTCTTCGTGGGCCTTGCTACCGGCGGTTCCTGCTGCTGGTCGCCCGGTCCTCTGCATAGCTGGTGGCGTTAGGGGGGACATTGCGTTTTCTGTTGGAGTTTTAGGAGCCTTGATGATATCCCGCTCATGTCGTCTCGATGTAACACAGGAGAAGAGGCGAGTTGGACCTCGGTCACGTCACGGACCTGGAGCAAGCTCGCCATCTTTCGTGAAGACCCGTGGAAGAGAAGAGGAGAAGAGCACGAAAGCTCTGAGACTGTACAAGAGATGATTGCGAGGCTTTCTACATAGTGACAAGCTGATTTGCGGTGCGTTGACGACCGACTGTGACGACTGTGTATGATGAAGTTTTGTTTGGATGAGATTTGCAGTTATATCTATCGGTACTGTACCCAGGTAAGTTGAGAGATGTGGAGATGTTTTCACGATGAACACGATCGGACAAGTCGGACAATGACGAATATCGGTGGGGCCGGTAGGGGCGGGAAGATATCAAGGCTTGGCTCGGCTTATCCGCCACGCTGATAAGGCCCATCCCAAGCCTTTATCGGACGGGAGCTACCCCGCAGTTCTGGACTTGCTCAAAGAGTCGTAGCAGACGGCCGGCGTATGCTAGGTACTTCGTAATGTAGACGCTGCCCAGGTGAGTATAGGGATGCAAACTGGTGATCGACACTGCATGTCGTACGCTTTATCGCGATCTAGAACTGCTCATCATTACAGCAGAGAAGCGGAAAACGGTCCAGAGCTTCCAGGTCCGAAGTCTGTAGCGTCCCTTGTTTATAAGAGGACCCTGAGAATCTCCAGATCTCCCTTTCCCTTTCTCCTGCATCACACCCTACTATATACAGCTGTAACACCTAAAGCTGTACCTGTTCATTGACCATTGGACTTCCATCCGCTGTCACATACACTCAACTTGTTGAATCTCTTGGCTATAAGAGCAAGTACTGTAGTCTTACAGCAGAAGCACGTAACCATGTCTTCCCAGCCAAACCACATCGACGTCGCCAACCTGCCGGCCGCGACGCCCGCGGGCCCCCCAAGCCCCCAGCAGGAGAAGGAGGCCGCGCGCGCCATGAGCCGGACCGACAGCTGGAAGCCGTCGCTTGGGCGCAAGCAGAGCGTGAGTTCTTTCTTTACTCTCCTCTCCTTTACTGTTTACCTACCTCGAGATACGTAGTAGTATGGATAGGTACCTGGATGTGGGCTCCGTCGAGAGTGATGCTGTCTTTCCCCTCTTTTGGAGTCTATGGAGGAGAGGCGATTACTAACGCCATATACGTGCTACGCAGTACCACAGGGAGGACCAGAAGCACGCGCTGCAGATGACGGGCGTGCAGGACCTCAAGGAGAGCCCTGGGTTTAGTGAGCACAAGTAGGACGGACGGCTCTCTTCCCCACTCGCTCTGATATAGTCTCGACCTTCAGTCTCCGGACGGATCTCTCTTCTCTGGGTCTGTGGGGCGTTCAGAGTACCGAGGCGTTGGAGTGGGTGGAGTTAGTAGAAGTTGGAGTTGGGCAAATAGCTAACTCGAGGAGAGTGAAGCTGGCAAGTGGTATTGGATTGAAGAAAAATGGTGAATGGTGAAAAGGTCTGGTACATAATTGAGCCAAACATCGAATCGTATAGAAGCATCTGTTTATACAAATAAGCGCATGACACTCTTCTTTCGAGATTTCTTCAAACAGCGGTCTACTTTATCATCTGATCGAATAGTCATGGATTCGGAATGATTGAACTGGAGTTCACTAAGTTAACTGGCAGTTATCCTCCCATTTCGGTCAAAGATTGAAATAACTGTAGATTGGGGAGGCGATGCCTGGACTCGGCATGTCAAAGTATACACAACAGAGAAGGGGTAATCGTATGCCAGCCAGCCGAGTTATAATACAAAGCAGAGAGAGTTGCATGAATCATCGTAAAAGCGTGACGCCCACCAGCACCCTATTCCTAAAATACCATATCCGGTTCCGAAACAGAAAAAGGAGACAAGCTTCCTTGCCCATCGTCGTGACGGCGTACAAGTTTCTGAGACCCAAGTGCCGTTCGATCCATTCCATTCCAAAGCCATTTGACAACAAATATTCATCACCTAGCAAAACCCATTTCAAAATCCTGTTGGGCCCCGGCCGTCAGCACCACCCGTCAAGAAGTATTCGCTGACGACCCCGAGAGCGTAGGAGAGTCCGGCGACCCAAGCGCCGCCGAGCAGCACCCGTCTTCCAACATTCTTCTTCTTTTGTTTTCGCAACTCCTCGAGGGTCGGTGTCTTGGGGCCGCTGAACACGGGCTCCTCCCTTCTGACGTCTATGTTGGATCGGAAGGGGGCGGCCTGGGTCTCCTCTTCGACTTGCGGCATATCGTAGTTGACAAATCCGGTCGGCGACACGAATGCGGCCGCGTTGGGTAGCGCCGTCGACTTACCCATCATGTCGATGGGGTTTACCGGCGTCGAGGTCTCTGTATGTATAGCGTCTCCGGGTCGCACTTGGCGGAAGACTATCACGTTTCCGCTGCCAGACACGATTTCGAAGCCTTCGTCTTGAAGCTGTGCAAAATGCGGCAAGAATTTGATAGGGTTTGTTAAGCGAAGCATTACTTCCGCAGGCGTCAACGGGGTTGCTTGATCAGGCACAACTGAAGTAGTCTCTGCGACAGTGATCTTCTGCGTGTCTGGATCATAGGCCAGGACCTTGTACACCGTCGGCCTGTCAGCTTTCTCCGGATCGGCCTTGGGTTCCAATTCGGATGGGAGTTTCGGTAGTCCATCAATCTCTGGGTCTCTGTGGTATAATGATTCGAGCGGCGGCATACTTTGGCTGAGGTCCTTCTCTGTTGATGCATTCTCCCAAACTACTCCCAACGGTTCGCCTCCGTAGGTTTTAATGAAAGTCGGAGAGGCGTCACCGTCGCATTCCCTGGTGTATGATGTCTCTAAGCCCTGTGGTTCTCTAGAATATGGGTCAACTTCGGCCTCGGCTGTGGAGTGGTGATTCAACGTGCCCTGTGGGGATTGCGTCTCCTGCCGACTGAGCGAGGGTTCTGGCTTGGGTTCCGCCTGCTGCCTATCCAGACTAGTCTCCAACTTCAGAGAGTTCATGGACGTGAAAAGCTGGTCCGAGTGGTGCTTTTCGGCAGCCTGGACATCCGTGGTCTTCTGATCGAGGCTTCTCGATTCCGGGTCCATATCAGGCTCAGGGCTTGGATGCGAAGCTTGAGAACTCCACGATCCGGAGAAGTCTTCGGGGAAATCACGAACATAGTTACCGGTCAAGTTATGTTGGTGATCTGCTGGATTCTCATCACCTTGAGAGCTCGCGCGCAGCTTCTTGACGTGAGAGCTGGCTTCTCGATCCACCGCGTCCGATGCTTCGATATGGCTAGCCATGGATTGTTCCCGAACTTCCCGTGCTTCTGTCTTCGCCGCCGAGTCACGGTCGCTCTGGTTCACGGGCGGGGCTGCGGGGGCCGAATAGCTAGGGGTAGACGTTATATCGTCGATGATCGGCTTTTGAAGTTCATTAGCGATGCTAGGTGACAAGCTCTCGGCTGAATTCACCTCTTGTATTTGCGCATCGAACTCCCTTAGACTCTCAGCAACAATATCCTGTTCAGGTTCGCTCTCCTTGTCGAGTTCTTGGTGTCTGTACGTCCTATACTTCTCAAGGTCTCCGTACTGCTGAAACGGCTGCTCCTCCGCAGGAGAGTCCTGGAAGTCAGCGGTGTTGTACTTGTTCAAATCTTCGTACTTGGGTATCGGACTATCCACAAGCTTGCCCTCGTCGTTATAGTGCTTGTATTTGTCGAGGTCTTCATATTGCTGCGTTTGCTCGACCTTGACATTGTCCTCTTGATATTGGTAGGGGACGTATTCGTTCAGATCATCGTACTGGGGTGTCTGCTTCGACTTTGCGTTTTCTATTTCATCGGCGGTGTATGAATTATACTTGTCCAGATCTTCATATTTCGCGGTCGAGTCTGACACCTGTTCGGGGGATCCATCTTGTTCGTACGCTTGGTACTTGTCAAGGTCGTCATACTCCTCAGCCGACTCCTCTGGGGGGAGATGGTTGAGTGCATATTCGTCCTGTAGATTTGGATGACGATAACTCTCTGAGCCATCCTCGAGGAAGGTCGTTTCAACGTTGTCGGTGCTCTCAGAGGGTACATGGTCGATGTTGACTTGGCCGTACTCTTTGAGCTCTGCTGGGGGAGGTGGCCCATCAGAGTAAAAGTGGCCCTGCTTTGCATCGTCCTTGGGAGGCGCAAATGCGGCGAACTGAGCCCTGTACGCTCTAAATGATTCGGCCAACGATGGATCTGTATCCTCCACGAAACCGTACGTGCTCCGTGGGACCTTACGGTTTGTGATGGGGTCAATTATGTACTCTTCTGCAGAGGCGAGGTTGGTTGCTTGTTCGCCGCCTGTCTTGCTTGACGTGGTCTCAGGGCCTGCCGGGCTCTTGGTGGAGTAGTGGCTGGATTCTTTGCGGGCTTTTCTCTTTGGGATATTCTCGGCCCAGCGACTCAGATCATCATCCAGCTGTGACTTCCACGTTTTATAAGTGCGTGGCGGCGACGCGTAATGGCTGCTGTAGCCACCCCACCAGAAGCCATGAGCCCATGACGTTCCCGTATGCATGTCTCCGTTGTCTGCAGCAGGGCCTTGCTGTTGCCGACCGTGTAGGTCGTCGAAGCTGGAAAACCGCGAGCCAATTTTCGCCCGAGCCGGATTCCAGTATCTGCGAAGCATATGTTTGACGACGGCCTTTGGGTGCCCGTGTACTGGATATTGATCCCACGGTAGTCTCCTGTTGAGTGCTTCGGCATACTTGTGCTTTAGCGATCGTTGTCGATGTCGCATCTCCCTTTGAAATTCGGGATCGAGGTACGAGGACCACATGCCGAAGCGGAAGGTCCGGATCTGCTGGCCATGTCCCGTCTTCAACAAAGACGCGGCAGTAGGCCGAAGAGAGTTGCCGACTGCAGCTCTGGCCTGGAGAGGTCCAGCCCCGGGAGTGGTTTGGCGAGCGACGCGGGCCAACATGTTGAAGTTGAGTAAATGGTAAACAGCAAGGGCATCCTATATTCTCTATAGGAAAAAGCCACCTTGTTAGCGAGGTTGAGCATGCGAGGATCTGGATAGTAGTGATTCTGAGAGATGTCACCACAGCTGACTACTGCAGTCTAGAAGATACGAAGACATCCATCAGTGGAAGTGTCACTTACACAAAGCCGAGGAGTCGACTATGAAGACGACTACACTGTCATCTGTCTGCCGGTGATGATAGGTGTTGATATATGTCGTTTCTCTCATATCACGACCGAGACCGAGGCATTTGACGGGGAAGACGAAGGTGTGAGGAGTTGGGAGTAGAAGAGCAGAAGCTCAAAGCGGGGAGACTCGGGAGCATGGAGGTATGTATTGTACGGTACAAGAGCTCTCAGGGCGGCCTAGGTGCTGAGACCTGGTACTTGTACCCCTGGCGCCAGTAAGGGATCTGGCACATGGCCCTGTTCTTTACCCTCAGTCGTGCCACTTACCCCACGTATTGGTACATGTACGTATGTCCAGCCAAGCCAGCTTTGGAGTCACTCATATGGGGAATTTGATCAGCCGTGTGTACTCGCTACGTCTACTTAGAACACATGTGTACGTGTATAAACATATGTTAATCCTAGCCGCAATAACCTAAAGAAAGAGATATAACGCGGGCAAAACACAAACCGGATACTACACCCTATTGCACCTTGGACCTCGCTGCTCGCCTTGCTGTACCTTCCCTTAGTTACGTACCTTATGCTGCTCGCCGCAAGGCCACTAGTCCAAATCCGCGTCGGCACGTCTGTGGAGGTTTGCGGGGAACCGATCGTGATCCAGAAAAAGGACTGTAGAAGAGCTCGGCTTAATCCGGGTAGAAAAGATGGAGTAGAAGGACATGGAGCTCCTTGCAAAGAACATTGAATGAAGATACATACATTGCTAGGTACATGGGTACATGCCTACATGTAGGTAATCTTTGCGACGTCACGATGCTTAGCAACAACCCCACCGTGGGGTAAGAATATTCAACTTCCTCTTTTTCTCTCTACCTAATTTGCTTAGCTTAGCTTATGTAGCTTGACATTCTCGTCGTCCTCAAACCTCTAACGCGTATCCCCATACGAGCTCACGATTGATTTCTATTAGTGACGCTTAGGGTTTCTTAGGAGATAGCAATAGCCCCATGATCCTCAAACTACCGCGATCCCTTCCGCTACCATGAGTCGCAAGCCTACCAAGTCGCGCGCCGCCAAAGACAAGATACCTGCGAGCTTCGGTACCAGCTCCTTCGGTGCTTTCTCGACCGCCTCTCGGGGTACTGACCTCTCCTATCTGGCTGAACCACCTGATCTGTCCTCGATATCTGACGCGAATGTCGTCGTGTCGCTCAAGAATCTGCAGAAGAAGGACGCCACCACCAAGGCGAAAGCTCTTGAGGAGTTGGTGACATACGTCCAGGCGCATCCACACGAGCGAGATGGGGGCACGGAGGAGCCCGTATTGGAAGCTTGGGTAAGTATCATACCGGAGTTCTACCTGCTGTTGCGTCTAGTTAGTAATACGAGTTATAGGTTCAATTATACCCTCGCGCTTCGATAGATAACTCTCGCCGCGTCCGTGAACTCTCCCACATCCTACAATTCGAGTTGATGAAGTCTGCGCGCAAGCGCATGGAGCGACATGTACCTAAAATCGTCGGTTCCTGGCTTGCCGGTACTTTCGACCGGGACAAGGCTGTGTCTCGCGCAGCCACGGAAGGCTCGTCTTCATTTCTCACCACTCCGGAGAAGGTGACCCAATTTTGGAAGCGATGCCAATCACAGATTCTAGAGTACGCATCAGATGCCCTGAAGGAGACCCCCTCGACGTTGAGCGATGAACGGTCTACAAACGCCGACGATGCCGAAGCCAAATATCATAGAGTCCTGGGAAGTAGTCTTGCCCTGGTATTAAATCTTCTGCAGAAGCTCGATCTCTCAGACTTTGAGAAATGCCAGGACATGTATGATCAATTCTTCGAGCAGGATAAAGTCTGGGCAAGCGTTACCACGAATGATGCTGTAGTTAGACGACTGTCTAGCCAACTTCTGTCCGTATGCTTGGAGAAACGATCGGATAGAATTGGGGCAGACCTCGCACGGCTCAGCAAGACATTTGTTGGTGGAGGCTTAAAGAGCAGCCAGACTGGCTCGACAGCTGATTATATAGGTGCATTGACTCAACTTACCGTACAGCATCCGACTACCTGGACATCTGAATACCGTGGGAAGAAGTCGTTGGCCTCCAGGCTAAAAAGCTTCCTGGAAAAGGGATCCCAGGGCAGCACATCCAAATTCTGGGCATCACTTAATAGTTTGCTGGAAGTTATACCTGCTGGCATACTTCCGGAAACTCTAGACGGCGCCCGAGGCTTTTTGAAGTCCATGAGATTAGGTGTGACCAGTAGAGAGGAACCTCGGAGTAACGCCGTCGATGGTTGGTCAACATACCTAAATACTGCTCGACGATTCATCTCCAAAGCACAGTCTGGCGAGGACCGAGTCCGATTAGCACAAGAAAGCATTTTCCCTCTCGTGTCGCATTACCTCTATCCAACCCCTGAGACGTCAGCGTGGAGCTCTGGAAGCCAACTCACCGTTCTTATTAAAGCGTATACGTCGACAGCAACCTCTCCATTCGAAGAAGTCGTAGAAGCGACGAGGTCCGAATGGAGTCAGTGGAAAGAAAGCTTCAGGAATCGCATCCGGAATTCCTTGCCAGAGGCATCCAGAGAACATGAAAAGTCTCAGAAATCTACTGCCGACGAGGGCAATAAGTGGTTCGCTTTAGCAGGCTTGATTTCAGAAGCCCATGAGAAGACACTCAGTACTGAACGCCCAATCCCAAATATCCCCGCCGAATATTCTCTGGAACTGCTACAGGATGCCTTCAAGCTGCTGAAAACAAGAAACTGGAAGCCATTTGGGGCCGCTGCGACAGTAGAGTCAGCTTTTAGACAATCACCGCGACTACTTAGGCAATCCTCAGAGGGCACCAGTGAAGTGTTCGGCTATCTACAGGACCTGTTATCGGAAGATCAGGTTGAACTCCTTCAATCGCCGGCCGCAAGCTACATCTTTTCAAGCATCAACTTATTGGGTCAAATTCCCGAGCAGCAGCAAGAGTACGAGAAGATTTGGAAAACCAACATTACGGCTCTCTTAGAACACGCAGACCATCCTGGGGCATTACCGGCGCTTACCTCGCTAATATCTACAAAATATGCCAGCACACTAGCTCAGCAGGTTCCTACCTTAGAGGGGGAGCTATTGAAGCAGTGTCTGTCATGTGCTGTTAACGACTCGGGTCCAGGCTGGGACCTCTTCGATGCCGTGTTCACGTTCGGTACGTTGACAGATGCCGCTGCTGGGCAGTTGGCAAAAGAGCTAGGGGGTCGCATCACGAATCCCTTAGGCCAGCCTAACCTAGGCGTAGTTAAGGGCCTACGCCTCATAGCTGAGAAGAAGCCGAATATCTTAGTCGAGGATGAGGAAACTCATATGAATCTGATGGCCAACCTACTCAGCTTGTCCGAGCGAAATGATGTTGCCACTGATATCTCCATCCTAAAACAGCTGATGGATAATCCTTCCGCCAATGGCCATCGCACTCTGGGTCTAGTGCAGCAAAACATATCCGACGCTAGCCCAAGCTCACTCGCGTAAGTGATATCCTTAAGTACCTTTATGCTGTTACTCATCGTCTCTAGCGTTGATACTCTGGTCCAGCAGGCTATGCAGGCTGGTACTTCGGCCACCGACGAAGTTCGGATAGAACAGCTCGAGCAATTAGTTCCAGATACGAGTATATGGAGGAATGAATTAGACTTGTTCTTACAGGAGACGCCTAACCCGTCACTTGCCCTCACAAGCATCCTGGGAGGCGCCTATTTCCTCCCTGTTACGTCCTCAACCACACCAGATACATCGGCACGACGAGATCGGGAAGGTTGCTCAATTCCTGGACGTATGGCAATGTATACCATCAAGCTACTTACTACAGAGTTCCAGTTCCATTACCTTCCTGTTGCGAAGCAGGTAGATATTCTGAAGTATCTCAGCGTGACGATGGAATTGGCAGCAGATCAGCTGACAGTTATGGATAAAGACAAGATCTGGAGCTCCCTCTCCTCTGACGCGGCTCTCTCAGCTGCTGAAGGTTTTATCTCATCCGTGAGGTCGTTCTTGAATGGTTTAACGACAGATTCGGACCACTGGAGAGACGGACCTGGGTTAGTACACGACCTTGTCCAAGCACTCATCAACGAAGCGAAGTCTCTGGCGCCGATAAGTCTTTACTGTGCTCGAGCACTTGGAGAGCTTATCCAGTCACTGACCGAAACTCACGGATTCCCATCAAGCGGAGAACAGTGGCTGACAAGCCTGGACGTCCTGAAGAACGGTCCGTCGACGGCCCTCCCCGCCATTGCGATTCTTGGTGGTCTTGGTGAATCGATATCTGCATCAAGGGCTGTCAGCAACTTTTGCAACCGCTTGGTTAGTGATGTCGCAGGCGCCAATCTCGGAGAGGAGAGCACCCTTACTACTTTAATACTCCTGAATGCATGCATGCAGATATATGACGTTGGCGAGCTACCTGTTGCTCATAACCGATTGGTTTTCGCGGTCAGGCAGATTACTTCATGGCTAGAAGCCCCTGAAGACCTTGATTATCGATTCGCAGCAGAGGCCTGCCGTTCCCTCCAGCGCCTCTTACCGTGCACAAAGGACGTGTATGGACCTTATTGGGAAAAAACCGTCGACTTCTGCACGTATCTTTGGACAAAACCGATGTTTCAACCTCTCGAATGCCGGATACCCGAAATCCACTCCTCCCTTCGCCTTATCAGTACGCTACGATCACTAGAGGATCCTAACGACGACCTTGTCGAGGCTCTTCAAAACGCAGAAGAGAAAATATCGGCTGCAATGCTAGAGCTGTTGAAACTTCATAGGGCGAAGGACACGCAGCCTCTGGATATCGTGGACTCTGTCATTTGCCGCCAGGTGGAAAAGATTCCCTTGAATCATGTCAAGGATCTTTCAGAGATATACGGGTTGGTGGCTAGCGATTCACGAGCTATCCAGACGGCAGCTTTTACTCTTCTCCACAAAGCACTACCGGCCGCCCAGGAACAGCTGTCTCTAGACGTACTACTAGAAAAGAAAGACGCCCAGCTTCCCGACGAGCTCTTGTCCCTTCTCCTTGACGCGCCCACGCTCGAGGCTTACTCAGATGAAGCTCTTGCGCAGTTTCCGACGTCAATCCGTTCTTACCTTCTCTCGTGGCACTTGGTTTTCGATACCTTCGGAGCGGCGTCCTTCAAGGTACGCGGTGACTACGCCGAAACTTTCAAAACGTCTAACTATGTCGGACCACTACTAAATTTCACTTTCGACGTTCTGGGCCACTCGGCAGCACACCCCTTAAATCTAGACAAGGCCAACTTCACGGATGATCAGATTCGGGGGTATGACTTGGCTGTTGCCGAATCTGAAAACGAAGAAAGGAACATGCAGTGGCTGCTCATTCATCTGTATTATCTTGTTCTCAAGTTTGTGCCCGGTCTTTTCAAGTCGTGGTATATTGACTGCCGTTCCAAGCAGACCAAGATTGCTGTGGCCGGCTGGATGACAAGATATTTCTCCCCGATCATCATAGAGGAGGCACTGAAAGACGTTTCCAATTGGAACAAAACTCAAGAACCACCGGCGGATGATGAGAAAGAACTAATCGTCAAGGTTAGCATCCCCGCCAGAGAGGTGGTGGCCGGCTACGAGATAGACGAACAGCAAGCTTCGATTTCGATCCGTGTCCCGCAGGAGTACCCACTCGAGGGAGTCTCGGTGGTCGGTACGAATCGCGTGGCGGTGAACGAGAAGAAATGGCAAAGCTGGATCATGACAACCCAAGGCGTGATCACATTCTCAGTAAGTCTTCTTTTATCTTCCCCCTATCGTTCACTACATACTCCTTGTACCTACGTGAGCTTACGCGGCGACGCTAGGGCGGGAGTATAATCGACGGCCTGACGACCTTCCGTCGCAACATCGTCGGGGCCATGGAGGGGCAGATGGAGTGCGCCATCTGCTACAGCATCATTAGCACTGACAAGAAGATGCCGGACAAGCGCTGCCAGACGTGCAGGAACCTGTTCCACCGCACGTGCCTGTACAAGTGGTTCCAGAGCAGCAACCAGAACACGTGCCCGCTGTGTCGCAACCCGATAGACTACCTCGGCGCCGACACGAGAGCGAGGAGGGGTGTGGCTTGAGGTTTGGGGGCGTAAGGGTCATTGTTAGCCGTAGAAGCTTCGATAGAAACATATGTTCTTTAGGCATCGTGTCGCGTACCTGACCGCTTCGACTCTGGTTCATCTTGTTACTGCGACTGCTGCCTATCCCCATGGCTTGGGGTACATCGTATTGTGTTTCGTCCCACAACATAAAGTGTTTCTAGTTGAATGGTGTCGGAGGCGAAGCTTATAGTGATGGCTGGAATTAGTACGACTTAAAGTTCGTATAAGAGCCTAGGACGGGCTGCAGGCGCCGTGCCTCGACAACACAAGTAAAGCCACGCAGCTATAAATAAAATGTCGACCGCATATCTTGCTTTTTGATATTTGCCATAGCCTCTCAGAGGTCTCACTTTTGTATCACCTTTCACAATATGCATGGCGGGTTTCCCCGAGCATGCCGCTGTAATAAACGCTGTAGCCCTCCCTCCATTACCTAGGTATCTATACCCTCCAACACACCAGCTATTTTCTTAGAGAAATTACATTATTACAGACATAGAATTACCGATCATGACGAAGAGTGAGCAAAGCGCTACGAGCGTCACAGCTCGACAGTATCTCACAAGCGTCAGCTCAGTTTCTACCCTACAAGCGGGATCATCCTTTGGCGGACAACACGAAGATAGAATTCATGAAGACAGAAGTGAGACGGCCCTATCTATGAATACTCGAAAGGAGCCCTCTCCTGGACCAACGGTTTCAAGAAAGCCGATCACTTCTGCAGCCTCTTCTCTCCCTATTACAGATGCTGTCGCCGGTGTTGGTATGCCTCTGCTACCGTCACCTAGCCAGTCTGGCAGTCATATCATCTCAAAGCGTGGAAGTAACTGGAACTGGGAGATTTCCGCATTGCTTATCAGCTCTGCTTCTTTAACAGCTCTCGTGGCACTTCTGGCATACGCTGATGGACGTCCGTTGACCGAATGGAAGGGCGCCCTTTCTCTCAACGCCATAGTTTCCACATTAGGCGCCATATCCAGAACTTCTCTAGGATTCGCTATTGGCTCGTGTCTGGCCCAGGCCAAATGGAACTGGTTCAGGAGACGGACAGATACTCTCGTCGCGTTTGATCGCTTTGATGAGGCAAGCCGCGGGCCATGGGGGAGTTTCTGGCTGATCATTTGGGTTCGAGCAAGGTAAGAATCGAAGGTTGCTTCCACGTCTTCTTTGGACCTAACTGCTAATACCATTCTAGTCATTGGGTTGCTATAGGCGCAGCAGTCACGATAATGTTGATGGGATTCGAACCGTTCTTACAAGCCGTTGTCTCATTCACCGGCCAGATGGACAAGAGCAGTAGTTCCGCAGCTGCTCAACTCGGCCGCAGTGAAGGCCTCGACTCCGGCCTATTCTTTGAAGACGGCACAAGCGGTTTATTCAAGGTCACCCTATTGCCTTCAAACTCGTCAGTGCCACTTACTAGTTTCAAATACTTAACAGATCTTGGGATGCTTTCCTCCTTTAACCGTGGATTCTACAACTCATCAAACAGCGCCGGACAAACCACCTCGTTCATATGCCCTACCGCGAACTGTACCTGGCCAGCTTTCACATCAATAGCAGTTTGCAGTGCCTGTAGTGATGTAACCAGCCACATACAACATTCTGAGCAGTTCGGGGATCAGAGTCTAGGGACAGTATCCATTCATGATGCAATCTATACTGCACACTTTTTGACCCATTCATTGCCACGTCTCAACATTACAAATGTGAGCGGCGCACGAGGAGGAGATTATCCTTCGGCCTACATGGCTGCCACTATTATTACTGATCCTCAACTCACTATCTCATTCAAGAATTTGACTACTATAATCACTACTGTGGAGGTTATCAAAGCTGCGGAAGGTTACGAAAAAGGGGATTTGGTCTGGGAAGACACTCCCATTGTGGCGACTGAATGCGCTCTGTACTTCTGCACCAATGCTTACCAGTCTGTGGTTGAGAACGGAGCGCTCCGGGAAGACATTATAGCTTCTTGGGCCGGACGGGACTTTTCGTCGTACCAAATTACCAATACCAATTCAGCTGAAGAATTTGTCCAGTTCGAGAAATGGAATAACTACTCGCTATATTTCAAAGACGGGGACTACCCTCGTACCAGCCTGGAGCTGTTCATACCCAAAGAAGATCTTCGGAAACATGGCCTGCCTGACGATGTGACGCAGCGATTCAACCTGACGGAGAACACGGTCGGCAGCACGACCCATTTCGTCAACGAGCAACTTCTAAGCTCCGAGATGGTCTGGCCGTTCCAGGGGGACCAGGCTTTGGACCAGACGCCAATATCCGAGGCATTATATCAGAGCACCAACCTCTCGGCCACCTTCGACCAGGTCGCCTGGACAGTCTCGAATTGGATACGCGACGTCTCGAGCGTGAACCAGTACGGCGTCGTGCAAGAGTGGGTCATCCACATCCGCGTCCAGTGGCCCTTCATAATTCTCCCGCTGCTTACGATGGTCCTCGGCTTGCTATATAGCGTATGGTCCATAGTGGAGACGCGCAGGCTGCGCCTGAGGCCATGGAAGACGGACACGGTCGCGACACTCACGCACTCCGTCGACGCTGGGACTAGAGCGCAGCTTAGACATGCTGATCGGAACGGGTATCTAGAGAAAGCCGTCAAGGCCATGCCCGTCAAGTTCGAGGATGTCGGATGTGGACTAGAGTTACGGACCCAGCAAACTTGAATTTTCAGCAGATAGGGGTTTAGTCGAGTGCTGCCGTCGTGGATTGAACGACTCTACCCAATACAACATTGAAAAAGCTAGACGACACCAGATAAACATTCATCATCTACCTAATCTCGGACATCTCACTTGCTGCTACTTCGGGGAGCGCCGCCATCAAACGGCCGCCGCGGAGCTTCCCCAAAACCGTGGTAATGCTGCAGGATTGCTTCGAAGTCCGGTATCGCGCGCTTCGCGAGCGAACAGTCGGCCTTCGCAGGCACCTACTACGACTCCCTCGCCCACCATTCTACCACTTGGCCTCTCCAACGCGGAGAAGTCCTGGGCATGAAAGTGAGCCAGCGACAGCCCCCCTGAGCGGGGTGACGCAGGTGTAGGCGGCGAACGGGGCCCCGAACCTGTCCCCATTAGCACACAGTCGGTACTACGTCGTGATCATGATTGTCCAAGATCGTATGTCCCGCGGATGCGGGGAATATGCCGAATTTCGGGTCTGCTACGGATCTGTGTAGGCTACAGCGAATTTTCAGTACGGTTTAAGCTTATACGAGTTTCGTTATACGAAAACGAGATTCGTTATTTGTATGAGGAATTCGCGGGGTTCGATTGTTGTATTGCTTCTCTCGATCGACTACATGATGGCCGCAGTTATTTATTCTAGTTTTTCTACCCCTAAATTGCTACTGATATTTGAAAGGAACTTGGAGAGTCACTACTGATTTGCTTCTGCCTTGACTGGGATACGTTCTCATCAGTAAAGATGCCTCTCGACGTCAGCAATGTTACCATCACAAGCTTCAAGGTAATCGATATTCGATTTCCGACGAGTCTCGACGGAGTAGGCTCGGACGCCATGCACGTGGGCACCAACGGCTCGCACCCGTACATACAGCTACAGACGAACCAACCCGATCTCCTCGGGGAGGGCATTGTAAGAAGAGCGAGCCCCTTTTATTTTGCGACCAACAAGAATATCACCGGCTAAAGAAAATCCCTGATCGCAGGCATTCAGCAATGGTCGGGGAAGCGAGCTGATATGCATGGCGCTCGACATCTTCGCGAAGCGCGTGGTCGGCAAAACGATGCACGAGCTGACGCGCGACATGGGCAAGACATGGCGGTACATGGTGTCGGACTCGCAGTACCGGTGGGTCGGGCCCGAGAAGAGCGTGACGCACCTGGCCGTCGCCGGCGTCCTGAACGGCGTCTGGGACCTCTGGGGCAAGATCCTCGGCAAGCCCGTGTGGCAGGTCGTGTGCGACATGACGCCCGAGGAGCTGGTCCGCTGCGTCGACTTCCGCTACATCACCGACGCCGTCACCCCTGACGAGTGCGTTGCCATGCTCGGGAGCACGGCGCTTGGCAAGGAGCAGCGGCTTAAGGAGGCCTACGACAACACGGCGGTCCCGGCCTATACTACGTCCCCCGGATGGATGGCGTTCTCCGGCGACAGGATGCATGAGGTCTTGAGGGAGACCATCGCTCAGGGGTACAAGGTCTTCAAGTTCAAGGTCGGGACCAACGTCGAGGCGGACCGGGAAAAATTGTCCGCGGTTAGAGAGGTGCTGGGATACGACAGCGAATACCAGATCATGATTGACGCCAATCAAGTAAAGAACCCCTGCCGTTAATGCCGCCGTGCCGAGATGCTAATTGACCCTCCAGGTATGGAGTGTCCCTGAAGCCATAGAATACATGAAGCAACTCGTCGAGTTCAAGCCTGTATTCATTGAAGGTCTGCCGAATTTGCCCCCTATCTATTAAGGTGCTCGGCTTCTTCAGCTAACACAATCCAGAACCGACCAACCCGGACGATGTTCTCGGTCACGCAGCGATTCGAAAGGCATTGAAGCCGTACGGTGTCGGCGTGGCGACAGGAGAAGCAGCGCAGAACCGTATCACATTCAAGCAGCTTCTGCAAGCCGAGGCGACAGACGTTTGCCAGATCGACGCCGTGCGTCTAGGCAGCGTGAACGAGTGTCTGGTAAGCCATTTTCCACTACATATCTCTTCTATCGCCGCCTCTATCCCTTTCACCTCACTAAAACTCCACTCCACCCCAGGCCGTCATGCTCATGGCGCTCAAGTTCAACGTACCCTGCGTGCCGCACAACGGCGCCATGGGGCTGACGGAGCTCACGTCGCATCTGAGCACCATCGACTACGTGGCCGTCAGCGGCCGCAAGTCGATGCTCGAGTACGCCGACAGCCGCCGCGAAAGCCTGCGGCACCCGTCATGCGTCGCCGACGCCCACTACGTCACGCCGCTCGCCCCCGGCTACTCTATAGGATACACGGACGAGGCGCTCGAGAAGTACACGTACCCGGATGGCATGTTCTGGGCGTCGGAGGTCGGACGGCAGATCATTGCACAGCCGACGGGGGGCGAGCTGTAGAGCGCTTTAGTTTGATATGTGCTGCAGAGCAGGTAGTGTAGGATTATTCAGATATAAGAATCTTATCTATTCCGTAACGCATTGCTAGTGAATTGGTATCTCACACACTATGTAGACTAGATCCGGAACATTTCCGCGTTGAGCGTGGCTCTTGGGAAATATCAGAACTCGACAGGTGAAGCTACCCACTCGTTTCGTCAAGATCCTGCCTGTAGCCCCTTTAACGACCAAAACTCTATACCTTTTCACCTTGCTCGGCAATAGTGTGGTCTTTGACCTCCACAGCCACGACACCGGTCTTTGCGCTCTGGGCTTCGGCAACCCGAGCGTGCTCGGCATCGATGAACAGCTGCGGGCGAGCGCGCTGCGTCAGGTCCCGCTTGCCGCAGACGAAGATGCTGGGGTACTGAATGAAGATCTGGTCCATATCCTCTAGTGTCCTAAGCGATGTTTCGGGATAGAAGCAGTATACAATGGGGAAGTAGGCGTAGCAGAAGCCCGCGAACACTTGAGAGAGTCAGCACTGCTGATGTACAGAGCCAAGTGATTCTGCAAGCAGGGAAACAACTTACGGAGGAAGAATCCCCAGCCAAGGTTGTCGACTCCAGTCTTGGTGAACTGCGTCACGATGAAACCGCCCATCCAGTTAGTCGCCGTAGCCACAGCAGCACCACGCGTGCGCCATCCGATCGAGTTGACCTCCGAGTTGAAAACCCACGGGACCTTGGCGAAACTAGTACCGTAGAAAAAATAGTAGAGGAAGAAGAAGGCGGTTGTGACCTCGCCAAGCTGCGCACGATGCTTTATCAGCCATATCTTTCCGTTATTTGCAATTCGACTCAGACTGGATAACCTACCCTCACTCGCATTGACGGGTGGATGTTCGCACCAAGCAAGGTCATGGCGATGATGAAATAGCAAGAGCCCATGGTCGAAGAACCGTACAGCATCATCCTTTCAATCCAATGTCAGCACCATATCGCAGAAAACAGGCAGGGTGTTTCTTACTTTCGACGGCCGAGTCGATCGATAAGGAATAAACAGCAGATCGCCGCAAACAAGTAGATAGTTGCGTTGACGCCGGTCAACAGCCGACTCTTCTGTTGGTCATATCCGAGGACTTGCACGAGCACGGTAGGCAGGTAGTAGCCCAGGGCGTTGACGCCGCTGAACTGCTGCATGAACTGCGTGCCGCTCGAGAGCAGGATTCGGCGGAGGTTCTGGGCCTTGTCGCGGCATCGAAGCATGTCTGCGGTTGAGACCGTCTCACGGCGCTCCTGCTCGATGGTGGCCTGGACCGAGAGAAACTCGGCTACGACGTCCGGGTCCTCCTTGCTGACCCCGCGCCCAGCGAGCCGCGCAATTACGGCAATGGCTTCCTCGTTCCTATCCTTGAGCATGAGCCACCGAGGGGAGTCCGGCACGAGGAGGAGCGGGATGACGATCATGCAGGGGAATATGAGCTGGAAGCCCAGTGGGAATCGCCATTGTAAGACACCGCCCTGGAAATAGAGAGCGTAGTTCATCCAGTTGGAGAGGCAGTAGGCAGCTGTGAGACTGAGCGACTGGAAAACGACAAGCTTGCCGCGGAATCGAGGCTTGGTGCACTCTGCTTGGTATACCGGACATGTCGATGAGGATACACCTGTGTATGGTTGGCGTATTAGCAATGACAATACTGGCCGTACAAACAAATGTGCACAAATTCCCTACCCATGCCGAAACCATTTATAATACGGCCTATGATCAGCTGAGGGAAGTGCCACGACGTAATTTGCAGTATGGAGCCTATAACATTGGTTGCCAACGCGATCCAGATTGTCTTCTTACGGCCCATCTTGTCTCCGTAGAAGAAGGCGAATATCGCACCGAAGAATGCACCGAGCTGGAGAAAGGGTGTGAGCCTTGTTTCCTGTTCTATAATTCGAGGACACCATGACATACCGAGAAGCAGCTGGAAGTTATACCGGAGATGTTGGAGTCATTCGTCTGGGGAAACCAATACTTGAAATCCGAGGATATGAGAACACCTGAAAAGACGCCCTGCATTGGGCCATATTTGTTAGAACGACTGCTTTGAAAGGCGAGATAACAGAGACGCACTTGGTCATAACCAAACCACGACATGGATGCTAGACATTCTAATCAGTCGCGAACACCAGAGTAAAGGGACGCAAATCACTAACCAGCGTTGACGATGGTAACGCACACCATGAGCGGCAAGTCGCTGAGCTTGTCGGACAAGCCCATTTCGAAGACTCGATACCAACAGAACGAAGAAGTTGACGAACTCGAGGTACTGACGCCGTCTCGCGGTCGAGCTTGACGAATATCCTACATGTTTACAGCTGGGATTTTATTGCTACTTATACTTCAGAATGAACTTATGACTTGGACCTCGATAGGAAGACGTAGAGAGATTCAACAGCGCCAGTAGGCTATCAGGCCTCTGCCCCATGTTCTCTACATCCATGTTTACCCCATTTTATCTTATATTCTAGGCTAGAGCTGCTCTTTTCACGATATTACTAACTTTTTATGCAGTATAAGAAATAAATACGGTATAAAAAAGTGATATATCATAACCACAGCGAATCAGATATCCCCGATCATCCTCCGGATTACCCCGGAGATAAATCCAAAAGGAGGCATTCTTCTTTCGGATGAAATACATTGTTGCCATTCTGATAGGTATCCGTGGAATTGCATCTATTATTAACATAACGCATAGTCGCTCAATTATGCGTGTAAGGAAGAATCCCAGCTACGGCACGAGCCACGAGGCGATTCCGGCTCTCCTGTACAGTACAGTATAAAGTACTGATTCCCTCAATGAAGGGAGCCTATTACGTAATACGCACCCCACCCCAGCTTAGCTAACCAGGCCACCAATTATCAGCTTAAGGAGTCAGTCTGGAAAACTTTCCTCTGAGAGAGGAAGAGTACGATGAATTCCATGATGATTTGGTGCCTCATTTTACCCTCTCTATTGTCTCTCTCTTTATATGACTGTCTTTTCTTCTTTGCCCCGTCCCTTTGTCCTCTTTATTGCCTTTCCCTGATAGAGCCCCGCATCGTAGAAGTATAAGGCGGCGTACGTAGCGGATAGAAGCCCCCCGTGTGGCCGGGGCACCAGCGCTAGCTCCAGTCCCAGTTCCATGAAAGCTGAGGTAGTCAAGGCAAAGGACTTTCTTCGTCATGGCAGATCAGCACCTTTCAGAGGCCATCAGCAAAAACCCCATCGGCAATGGCCTTGATAGCTTCCTCGCATCATTCAGTTCTCTCTGCGAGAGCAAAAGCATCTGCTGCACCGGAGAAGCCCTTAGACAGCTTAGCGAAGAAGGTAGGATAAGTGAATGGGCCTTCTCGGTGCGCCTCTGCCAATTAGTAAACAGATATACAGGATCTCATATCATGGCTTTTATCGGCACTTCAAACCCTCCCTGTTGCCCGACTTTTACCCTCTCGAATGCATGGTCCTCTTCGAGACGACATACTGAGGCTCGATCTCTCACTCAACTCGGACGATTTCAACTTTGATCGCATCAAACCGCTTTTAGAGCAAGTTATCGCTAAGAAGCCAGACGAAGAGATTTGGGCCCAAGTTTATCATGCTATTACCGAATCCACGCCCCCATGCCGGACGGTCGCCACTCGTCTCCAACAGACGCCATCATCCCGTGACATGGGCAGTCTCGTGAATTCTTCAGAACGTCGCAACGATACGGATCTTGTAGTCAAGGAGGATCTTGGCCCCATGTACGTTGGCATCCCGCATCTTTACGAGACTTTCTTCGGTGGCATTCCGGGTCTAGAAAGCGCATCTCAAATCATCTTCGAAAAGTGTTGTAAGGGGTCGAATCCAATCTTTCGAGAAGGATGGACTGGATGGCCGAAAGATACCCAGGAATTCGCTATTCTAGACTGGCTTCAAAGAGTAGTCAATCAACTTAGCCAGTGGGCCCAAGACTACAGACGAGCGCCAGCACGAGGCTTGCTGGCAGAGCCGAAGAAGCCGCTCAGGGGCTCAACGGCGAAACGTAAGCTAGATATTGGCATCGTAGCTCGCCCTGAAGCCCTAGCACATTGGTCTCAGATTCTTATACCCGGAGAGCTGAAAAGCAACCCAGGTGAAGACCAGGAGGACGGGGCATGGTTCGATATCGGGAAGTACGTGAGGGAAATATTTGCTGTCCAAGATACGCGGCGCTTCGTCTTGGCTTTCAGCCTCTGTGGACCTCTCATGCGCGTGTGGGAGTTCGACCGCCTTGGTGGCATAGCCTCGACGCCCTTCGATATCAACAAAGACGGGCTTCGCTTCGTGTCGACGATTCTCGGCTTTTTGTGGATAGAGGAGAGAGAGCTGGGATTCGACCCTACCATCATTACAGCAAACGACAAGAAGTACGTCGAGATAACCAGGGATGGCATACGGGAGAGCATCGTGATCGACAGGCTCATCGGACGAACGCGGTGTATTGCAGGTCGAGCCACCACGTGCTGGAAGGCCCATTCGGAGGGAAACCCATTTGCACTTGCGATTAAAGACTCGTGGCAATACCCCGAGCAGGAGGAGGAAGGTGAGCTGCTACTAGAGGTAACAGAAAACTGCGTCTCCAATGTGGCTAGGTATTATCATCACGAGACTGTCCGTCTTCCCAACAGAGACATCGACGATGTCCAGAACGGCATTCGAAAGGGTTTGGATATCACGAAGGCCTCTAACTACGGGAAGCAGCAATTATACTTGCCACGAGGTTTAGACACACGCCATTCACAGGATGGCGTCACTGGTGAGAAGAGGTCGTCTAGCCGAACCAGCGCCTCCTCGCCATTGAGCAAGCGATCTGGCTCAATGTCTCCGATCAAAGTCGACCGCGGTACATTACCAAATCGCGTCCATCGACGTATTATTGTTTGGGATTATGGACAGCCTATCTACAGAGCCAGCTCGCGCGTCGCCCTCCTTGCAGCACTGGAAGGTTGCATCGAGGGGCATGAGTCGTTATCACGCAGAGCCGGTATTCTCCATAGAGACATTTCAATCAACAACCTTATGATCAACGAGGATATCAACAACCCCTCCTGGTATTCGTTCCTGATTGACCTCGATTTCGCTATTCCAAGTGATCGAAGAAACGCATTGAGCGCGAGGAGGAAAACTGGCACGAGGGTATTCATGGCGATCGGGGCGCTCCTAGGCGAGCTGCATACCTTCACACACGACCTAGAATCCTTTTTCTGGGTCCTATTCTGGATTTGCATACATTACGACGGATCGGGGGAGAGCAGGTTCGTCCGCGAGTTCGACAGTTGGAATTACGGAAGCATGCACCAGCTGGCGGTGTTGAAACTCGGCACTGTGGCGAAGGAAGAACTCTTCATCAATGAAGCTACTCAGTACTTTTCGCCTTACTACAAGCCCCTCATACCTTGGGTTAACAAGTTGCGGAGAGTCGTGTTTGATAATGGGCAAGGCGAAGATGAGGCGCTATACTCCCGTATGCGGGACGTCCTTCGCGAAGCTCAACAAGATCCCAATGTGATGCAGTAAGGCTGCTTTTTGCGTCTCCGGTATGGAAGCACGGCGGCTTCCTATTAAGCAGCATACAGCATAGGTCGTGGCGCAGAGCCCAAGATTGTGACAGCGGCTCTGATTCCAAGATATACCTGCTCACTTTCTCCTTTGATAAAGCTTGGGCATCCTAATGGTACTTTGCAACTTCGGGTAGGAAACTGGAGGTATTGTTTTCTACGGTTAAATGGTTATCACTACTATAAACTCATCTTAACGAAATGAATTTAACTTTTCAAGCTCTTTGATGTGTGATTTCTTTTGAAAAGCTAATATTTCTTTAGCGGTTAAGCACGGAGCTTGTTGTAGTTACATAGAGTATTGTGAATATCCAGTGTGTTACCTACATGTATGGATTTACTTGGAATTGGTTGTATCTCCAAGAGCCTACTTGGATAATTGCTCAAGCTCTTACTCTTAGCCTGTACCATTACTGGCATATTTACCTAGGTCTCTAGCAGGGTGTATGTATTCTACAAGTGTTTTGCACGCGTACCATCTCAGCCAGATAAACGAGTATGCGCTTAGTTATCGAGGGAAAGTCAAGAATTCTAGTCCTCAACATTTAGTAATCGAAGCACTATAGAAAAACACGTATTATTTAGAAAAAAGTAGATAAACCAGCCGAATACCAATATGTACCTATTATCGAACCTTGCTAACCATAGTATACCGGACGCCAAACTACACCTTATTCAACGTGACATTGAGCGCGAGGTTCTTGACGCTGACCACGTTACCCGCGTCGTCGGACTCGAAGATGAACTCGTCGAGGGGCATGCCGGCGTAGGTGACGCCGGTGTAGTCGATCCAGGTGCCGCAATCGGTGGAGAAGCCGGTGCCGGGGTTGGAGGGGGCGCCCTGGACCTCGAAGACGGCCTTGAAGGCCTCGCGGGCGCCGTGCTGGAGGCCCGAGTAGTACAGGCGGGCGGACGCGTAGCTGGCCTCGCCCGATGCCGGGTCCGACGGCACCGACATGCCCGACTGCAGCGACTGCGCCACCGCCACCATGTCCGTGTGGTTGCTGATCCACGAGGCCACGCCGATCCCGGGCCGCGCCGGGTCCGTCGTCAGCTCGATCGACGACGTCAGGTTCGGGTACGCCGCCGCGTCCGCCACGTACCGCCCCGCGTACCGGCTGTTGGCGTCGTCGCGCGTCGCGGCATCGTACGCCGGGATGATCACCGCCCCCAGGTAGTCCGCCATGTTCCAGATGGCCCCCGCCGTGCCGGGCCCCGCCACCATCACCGTGATGCCGATGTCGAACTCGGGCAGGATGCTCAGCAGCGTCGAGTAGTCGCCCACGCCGCCCGCCTTGGTGAACGCCGTGACCGTCCGGTGCGGGTTCTCCTTGCTCAGCTGCAGACGCCGCAGGCCCCACGGCATGCCCACGGCGGCCACGTTGTCGGATGCGTAGACGACCGGCTTCAGCCATCGCCGGGTTATGAGCGGCCGGAGCACCGTGGAGTTGAGGATGGCGCGTCCGAGCGTCGTGAGGTCGCCCGGCGAGGCAAACATGTTGCCCGAGGGGCTCTCGTCGCCGATGTAGGCCTTCCAGCCCGACCCGACCTCGCGCGGGATGATGCCGAGCGACTCGTTGGCCCCGTAGTAGAACGTGTGGCGTAGGCCCAAGGGGTTCAGAACCTTGGCGTTCAGGGACCCGACATACGCGCGACCTGTAATCCTCTCCAAGGCGTAGGAGAGCAGCTGGAAGGCAATGTTCGAGTAGGCCGGGGTTTTCCATGGCGCGAAAGAGGGGTACGAGTTCGCGATACCCTCGAAGAACTCTGCGGCAAGTCAGTATCTCTTTATAGCGGTATCTTTGCGTTGGGAATATTGCGCGTACGGGCTCGGTTGCATAGAGGATTAACGCCGCAGGGAGGCAGAGGACCTAACGGCGGAAAGCCTAATTTTATCGCTCGCTCAACACCGACAGCGCTGACGATCTCTCCAAGGACAAGGTCTGGGTTGGTGGTGGCTTCTATTAGCATATGCTTGAGTTGATCGCGGAAGGGTGTATAATCAAATATGATGGATCTCACAATCTCGCTCGATTCCAGCCATCTACAAATTCTCAAGTTAGCACCACACTCCGTAGAACAAGAGTTCTGGACTTTTTACCTGTGACAACAGTGCTTCTATTGTAATATCTTCCCATCTTATGGTTCGTAGTTCGTCAACCGGGTCCTCTCCCCGGGCTTCCACCAAGGCTTGTAACTCGGGGATAAACTCAGTGATCGGGTGGTTGAAGTACTTGTCTTCAGTCTCTGCCAACCAGGTAAGAGCAGTGAAGATCTTGGTGACACTCCCAAGACGGAACACTGTGTTTGCGTCTACTTCCTTAACCCCCGTTGTGTTTTCAGGCAGGTTTTGAGCGGTATGAAACCTCTCAAACTGGATCGGCGGGCCCGGGTTCGTGGAAAAGACTTGGATGGCGTAGCTGTAGTTCGCCGCGGTTCTGTCTACAGCATCAAACGTAGCCGTGAGGTTCTGCATAGCAGCCTTCCATATCTCGTTGTCTGTAAGACGTTTTGGTTTGGGGAACTCTGCTCCATAGATAGGACAGTTTGGGTTTGCGAGTACCAAGGACACACAAAGGGAAGAAATGTACAAAACCCATTGCGAGAGCTTCATCTTGCCAGATCCGTCAAATGGTGAACTGGTAACTGGTAGATAAGTCTATGGCTTGTTTTAGTACCGGGTGTCGTAGATTCCAAGGCCGCAACTATAGTAAGTTCCAGTTGATGCCGTGACGCCGGGTTCATTTTATAGCTATGTCTATCGCAACTTCACTTGAAGAGTCTAATGACAAAGAGTATACGATTCTTGTTCTAGACATCGTGGAACCGGCCCTTTGGGCAAACGGACCAGCCAAGTTCCACGGGTAGCAATAATGGCTAATTTAATTGAGAAGCAGGCTAAACGATGTGTGATCTTGATCCTGTAGACGGCGAATGGATCATGCCACCGACGGCCAAGTCGCCATTAGTGAGCGCCTTGCCCGTGTAGGATGATGATATCAGTACGGTGTTACGTTCTACGAGTGAGGATGGTTGGCTGGCTGGTTCTAGATTCTGAGAGATTATAGCGAGCCATGTCGCTAAAAACGAGTTGTCGTCCTATGCCCAGTCTATGGAAATCCGGACCGCTCGCGCACCATCCCGGTGATGATACCGTCTCCGCCGGCGGGCCCCCACTGTCTGTCGCCCGCACGCCCTGCTAGATTGACGTCCGAGACCTCGCCTGGGACCGCGCGGGGAATTGGGCCTTGGGTACAGATCCTAAACCGAGGCATGGACCAGTCCTGCACCGAGGTACGGAAGGTCGTGGGCCGAGGCACGGATTGGTTGTAAGCCGAGGGACGAATAGGCTGTAAACACAAGTTTGGCGAGTTCAGGAAGACCAATTCGAATGCTGACATATCTTCCGAGTTCCTCAAACAATACTACAGTACCTAGGTAGACAATCCCCTGAAAATGATACTACACGTTTGATGCTGCGCTACAATATGTCTCTGGAAGCCAATTCAAGCTTCCGCGACGTCCCAGTTGAACGGAAGACCCGCTTCCTTCAATCCCAAGAAAAGGGAATCTCGACCAGATCCACCGTAACATCGCGGACTCTAACACCCTTATCGGCGCCGTCGTACGAGCCGTCGAAGACGCTGGCCAGCCACTGCATGGCGCGGTCCTGGCCGTTGACGATCTCGGTCATGTGGTTGCCGGCCATATTGCGCTCGTACAGCACGGAGACGCCGTAGCGCCGGAGGCTGTCGACGTGCTCGTCCGTGTCGCCGATGGGCGTCATCTCGTCGCCAATGGCCTTGTATACATAGAGCGGCATGGCGGGAGCGCCGTGGTACCCCAGCGTCCACTCCGTCTGCCTGACGCGGCGCAGCGCCTCGCATGCGTTGCCCTCGAGGTCGGCGCGGCCGCCGACGAAGAACTCGTAGATGTCCTGCCCCGCGTACGTCTCGAACGCTTGCAGCGATTGCATCTCGCGGCCCCTGAGGAAAGAGGCCGCGTCCTGGGGCCCCTCCGTCTTGAGCCGGCTCTGGAGATACGCGTCGACCTCGGGGAACTCGCGCATGATGCCCAGGAGCCCGAGCACGAGGTTGCCCATGAACGGCTTCTTGTTGACGACGTCGAACATGTTCCCCACGCCGCTCACCAGGCCGCCCAGTGCCGCGCCCACAAAGCCCGTCGTTAGCTCGGGCGTGTACTGGACCTGCAGCTCAGCGGCTTTCTCCGACGCGAGTGAGCCGCCGCTGTACCCCCACATCGCGTACTTGAACTTGTCGGCGCTGCTGGGCAAAGCAATATCGGGGTTGCCGGTCTGGGAAAGCACAGCACGGATTCCGTCGAGGGTGGCATGTCCGGCTTGGACGGTGGCGGTAAAGGCAGCCCGAGGCCCTTCAAAGTCGGGGATGGTGACGTACCAGCCACGGCCGAGCATCGCATCGATCTTTTCCTGCTCCGGGGGAATGCCATAGTCATTTGGGACAGGGGGCTCGAAAATGAGATATGAAGGCCCCATGTCGATGTTGAGTGTGTTGTATGGTATCTGCAAAGACATTAAAGCGTTTTGCCCTGAGAAGACGGAGGCCTTCTTGGGAATAAGCAAAGACCTAATGGATACGGATTAGTTAGGATCATAGATTCGTAGCAGGAAAACACGCATGGAACACTTGCGTTACTGCCCATGTTGGCTGGTATCTCGAGCCAGTAGTGCGGTATAGTATTTGATACGCCGCGGCGGCATTGCCATAGATAGCAGTAGGCTCGCCCGGTGCAGTTCGGATCCGGAGAACTGTTCCCGGAGTTGACGCCTCAAAGCCGTCGGGGGTAGTATACCAGGGGTCCTTGGATGGGACTAGGCGGTCCGACACGCTCGAGGTGACTTTAACTGCTGATGATGCCATGTCTAAAAGGTTCCGAAGCAGTTATACTGTATTCTCTACCTCACCTACTTAGCAGTCCGTGTCTGATGCTCTTATATTCGACTTACTGAGATGATAAATCCGTAAGTGACCGGAGTTAGCGGTGTCACGATCCTTCGCAGGTCGGCATACCACATACCAATCCAGTAATAGGCTACGTGCCGGGCCGAAGAAAGGGGTTAAGGGTCAACATACCCGAATCGGAGTCCGTACCTCCGATCTCAAACCACCTACTCGTCGCCGCGCGGGGACCGGCAGTATCGCGTGATTATGTAATCGAACCTGTAATAGGGGCCTCGTAATACATCGCATTCAATCTGTGATTCGCAATTATTAGATTCCAAATGTGAATACGATCGTCGACATAACATTGTGTATTTTTCTGTATTTTCTTTGTCACTTGATAATGCCGATAGTAGATATGACTGCGCCAATATTTTCGAGTGCCCCGTAGAGAATAATGGAAAACTACAGGGGGTTCTGCGCTAACCGTGGCAGTGGTGACCGAATCCTCCTCTCCGGCGGGAAGAGAACCCGGATCCGCAGATGCAAGTCCTTTTTGCTGGCCGGCCGTTACGGTGGTCAAGCTGCTTGAGATCAAATGTTTGACGTAATTCCTTTGATAGCTTCCAGCGCTCGTATTCCCAAACGGGTTTAGCAGGGCCTTGATGTATTACCAATTCAATTCGTATTCTTTCTGCAGAATACGACGCAGCTGTCCTCTTCGGTGCCGCCTGCTCTACTTTATACCGCAAGATGACAACCCTACGGGCCCGAAGGTTTCCCGTGAAGGCAGTGTTGAAGCTACTAGTAGCGACCGCGACATATGAGCCTCTGCCCGTTTGATACTAGACTCCCAGCCAAAAAACGGCAGAGTGCAGTTCCTTCGGCTCATACACATCCACAAAGCAGCGAGGGTGAGGCAGTGAGTAGCGAGGCCGGTCAAGATCATGAGTAGCATCGCGCTTATAGAATCTGTACACGGGATTGAATTCCGGATGTCATATTTTCTTCTGGTGAGGGCGCGGCTACATTCCTCAGCAAAAAGGTACATCAGTGCTGAGCTCATTGTGATCCCTAATAAGTATCGGTGATAGAGTACGGGGCTACTCGCAAACTTGCTTCTCTATTTGATTATTTGCAAAAGGCCATACGGGCCTTCCAAATCGTTAGCTATCTACCTGGATACCTCCAGGTAGGTGGGCAGGTACTCCGCCCTTTTCGGCCATGCGTTGCTCTTCTTCCTCTCTGATCCGCGCATCACATACGCCGGGAAAGTCGCAATCGCATCTGATCGAATCCGCTCTTCGAATCTTTCTCATGGTAAGTGAGTATCTATCCTGTCTCAGCACAACTTGGCCGTCGATTCGATCAGTCTTCCGTGCCCGGATGCCGTGTATGTATCCGTATCTTGCAGCGCCGGTCATGAGAAGCAAAGATCGGCGTGGCAGCAGGATCTCCCAGGATTCGTCAGCAGTCTTGGGGCCGCCCCCAGTCCCGGGCTCATCCACAATCGGTGGCACGAGTACCCCGGAGGGGGCCTGCGGGTCTGTCGTGAGCGACCGCTTCGGGAGGCGCATGCGGCGTGCGTCGTTCGCATCGCATTTTCGGAATGCCATAGATACGGCGCTTCCGAACGACAGGCTGTAGAGAGGCTCCTCAAACATGGAATGGGTATCCACGTGAGGCGGGATACCGGCCCCCGGCGGGTAGTACTGGGTAGTGAACTGATCCGGGAGATGCTCCTGGACCGGAAGTCGCGGGAGGATATCTTGCATGTACTTGGGCACCGGTGTAAAGCTCGTTTCCGATGCGCCAAAGGTGGTGTAATCGAAGTGAAAGCCGAAGTGCTGGCTGATGCGTCTCCTGCCTCCCTGTCGTGCGTCCTGGCTGTGAAAAGCCTCAATCATGGCGGCTTCTTCATCCTCAGTTATAAACTCATGTATAAGAACTAAGCCATTATCCCGTTTTTCTATATTGGATATTTCGCCTTCACTCGTTGAGGCCGGGGCTTCTGTTACAGCCATGATGGCAGGCAACCCCTCAGCAGAAGAAAAAGAAAAGTCGTTGAAGAAAAAAGGCGGATTATGTAATACATTGGGGTTGTCCGCTATGCTTCTATCAGATATACAGTTGCGTATATGCATGCTATGCGTATAGTCAATTTGTTAGGTATCGCTGCCTTTTCCTGTGATTAATAAGGATAACGGAAACAGTCTCCTGGAATAAAGGGAGAAATCCATCACCATTATCGGAAGGGACTGCAACACCGTCGGCGGTTAGAAACTTGATCGACATATCTGAGTCATGGGAGCAAGTGTCTCGAAGAACACCACGAGTCCCGAAGCAGAGCGAGCAGAGCGACAGCATATGAAAATGATAAATCGTTAATAAATTCTTTAATTCACTTCGTTACAAGCACAATTTCACACTCGGATACATGTCAGATAGTGCTAGTTACATTTAGAAGATAGGTGCTATCTGTCCGAGAATGTGACAATAATCACATTCTTCAGTAAAGGCTCCAACACTGGACTGTGGATTGGACTGTTGGAATATCAATCCCTCTCTCTTGGTCGCTTCCTGGTATCCAGGTTCGTAGTGCTTGTGGTTTCCGTTTCCTCACTCTTGGGCTTGGGCCGGATGACGAGCTTCTTCATAGCCCTGTCAAGAAACATTGCCGATATGAACGAGCTATCTGGTGGTGGGGTCCGAAGAAAGTCCAGGAACCCAAAGGCTTTTTGAAATTCTTCTTTGGTCATTTCGTCCATAGGCGAAGTATCCCCTAGCTCTGACTGGACTTCCTTCTGGGGCGCATCTGGCTGGGGCTCCTTTGGCTGGGATGCCTTTGGCTGAGCTTCCTTCTTGGAAGTTGCCGGAGTGGTGCTGTCCATCTTTGCTTTATCCACGTTGTGATAATGATAGAGATTTTAACTGTGTCGATGGGAAGTACGACGGTGACTGACAGACAGATAGGCTAGGACTAGAGTAGGAGAGTGCCTACCTTAGGCACCTCTATATATCCCTTTTAACAACCAACCCTATGTGGTCGCACTCATCTAAAAGTTTGCCAAACAATGCCTTTGAATATGCTTGTTGTGACAAGCAGTATCTTTGTGGCACGGACAATAATAACAAAGGATCACCGCACTTAGCATGGGTGACATATAACTCAGAAAGATGCTCGACGGACATGCCTCAGATGACCACACAACGATGTTGTATATCAGAATCTTATAAGAAAGGCAGCGATTGAGTACCATTATGACGGTCTAGAAAGCCGAAGGCGAAGTGAGAGTAAGGCACAAGGTTATCAACGAACATAAGGAGAATAGAATGCCAAGCCTTAGTAATATTCCGTGTCTCTACTTTGCATGCATAATAGAATTAACAGGCTTTACGGAATCCGTAGCTAAGACAATATGGCTTGATGGTTAGTTGCATCTGCAGAATACTGAGGATCCGCCATCATAACCTGCCGAGTTTGCCAGTATTACAAATCGCATACTTGGGCAAACTATTTTATGCGGACGCCAATGAAGAGAAAGCACAGCTTCAAGAGAGATTATGGAAGTGGACACCGAGCCCTTTCATGTTCCTCTTCAGAGGTCCGTGTTAAGGAGCTTCAACGGCTGCTGGACGTGCAGACTCCGACGCAAGAAATGCGATGAGAGACATCCAGTATGTGACACCTGCGCCGTCCTCCATATAACCTGCCACTACAGCCAGGTCAAGCCGGAGTGGATGGATGGCGGCGCAAGGCAAGAAGAGATGGCCGAGCGACTCAAGCGACAAGTCAAGGACACGGCCTCTCAGCGCCGAGGGGAGCGCGCGGTGCACGATCGCGTCTCATCCGCCTCTAAGCCCCAGGATTTGAGGAGCTCAGACGAGGCAACAGAGCCACATAGCAACAAGCGCGGGACAGACTGCACACTTACCAACAAGGATGCGCGCGAAGCCATTCCTTTCGGACGATCCGATACTGTTCTCCTCATGTTTTACCTCGAGCACGTGCTCCCTTTCCTCTTTCCATTTTACCGCCCCTCCAGTCTTCAAGGCGGCAGGGCATGGATCCTGGAGATGATGATGAGCAGCCCGGTAGTGCGGCAGGCTACTTTATGCCAGAGCTCATATTTCTTTTCTCTCGCCCACGGGCTCGCTAATTGCGACGCACTATGGGACACGGTGCTTGCCCAGACTCGGAATGCCTTTGGGGTGCTGAGACGGGCACTGCAGGTAGTCGACGGCTCAAGCGTCACAGAGCACCTCCACGGCGCTGTACGGATCATGGCAAGTATCATGCAGGTGCAGCGCTTCGAAATCGCCATCTCGAGCTTTGATAATTGCCAGGCGCACCTCAATGCTGCTCTGGCTCTTTTCCGGCAGCTCCTCGACATTCCCGGAGTTGTCGAGCTAAATGGATTTGCTTCACGCTTCGATGCTCTCATTGATCAATTGGGGCCGACAGCATGGGTTTTGCCTTCCCAATGCCTCCCGGTCCCCAGCGCCGAACAGGCCGCCTTTCGCTTCTCGTCTGCTCTGTTGATACTAGATGACATTATCGCTAGCACGGTGCTCCAGGACCAGCCCAAACTCTACGAGTACCACCGTAGCCTTCTCGATAGCGTTGATGGCGCTGAGCCTCCTATCAATCTCGAGGCCGCTGTAGGCTGTCAGAACTGGGCGATGCTGCATGTTGGCGAGATTTCGGTGCTTGACGCGTGGAAGCAGCAGCAGAAAAGAGACGGGTGTCTGGACGTCATGGAACTAGTCCGTCGCGCTGCGGCCATCAAGGAATCCGTCGAGGCCGGTCTCAGACGGCTCGAAACAACCTCAACAGGAACTCTTCGATCAGAGGTTGGCCCCTTGGATGCTCTAATGGCAGATTTTATCCAGCAAGCAGAATCGATCGCCGGCATGAGCTCTACGGTAACACGCGTGTGGGCTCACGCCGCACTCACTTACTTATCTATCGTCGTGTCCGGGTGGCAGCCCGCCAGCAGCGAGGTACGATACCACGTCCGCCAAACTATACAATTACTAGGCCGTCAGCCATCGCCGCCGGCCCTCCTACGCACAGTCGTGTGGCCATTCTGCGTAGCGGGCTGTCTCGCGGAGCCGGCGCAAGAAACTTGCCTACGTAAGATGGCGCAGACCTTACAACCCCCGAGCGTCTTTGGTACGGTGCGTAAGGCACTGGAGATCATGGAGAACGTGTGGCAAAACAGGGACGTGGGAGACGTTACAAGCCGCGACCTCGCTAGCTGCTTTAGAAGCCATGGTGATATTGTTCTGCTTGTCTAGAAGGCCAATGGTAGAGATACCCGGACCTCAATACAAAGTACGTACATAATCCAGTCATTGCCATTGGAATCAACCTGAACATAAGCCGTTTAGTTCACCATCCAAGGTGGAAATTGCTACTTGAATCCGACGTAACCCTTGCCCTTGACGAATGTGGCCTGCGAGGGCACATTTCCCTCGTGGTCTGCTAGCTGCGCAAAGAATTCGCCATGCGCGGGGCCGTCAATCTCCATCCCCTTTGACTTGCCATCCTCATAGCGCTCGTCGGCATAGAAGAACCTAACGAGTCGAGCGTGTCAGAAATAGTCCTAGAAGCGTCCTTCGACATGCTTACCGATATCCCTTAGCCGAGTACAACGCGTCGGCAGCGTCAATCCAGTACGACGAAGCCGACTTGCCCATACCCAAGGTCAAGAACAGCGGCACGGGAAGAACATTCACGTTCAAGGAGTTGCCCGTGTAGATGAACGTCTTCTTGACGTCCGCTGGCAGGGTCTCCCAGCCGCTGATGGCCTGCTGGGCGGCGACATAGGGACTGACGGTGTTGACGACGAGGTCGGACGTGACATTCTCAGCTGGAACGGAAAGAACAGAGTCGTTATCGGAAGGGGGTGTAAGTGTTGCCGCGTTATAGATGACAACGCTAGGGGCGGCGCTGAACTCGTTCTTGACTGCTTCGAACACCCCTGCGATCGACTCGGACTTGGAGAAGTCGGCCTTCAGAGAAAGCGAGCCGTCGGCGGCCTTGGCGCCAGTACCTTTCCTCGATGCGACAGCGACCTTGTAGCCCTTGCTGGCGAACTTCTCGGCCACGGCAGCACCAACGCGAGGGCCGGCTCCGAGAATGAGTACAACACGGTTGGCAGCCATTTTGATTTTATCGTCGTCTTCTTTTTTTCGATGGTGTAAATGAATCTATGAGTACACGACGGTGGTTATACAGTACGGAAGAATTGGCTTTATGGGAGTTGAAATGCCTTTATTTATGTCTGCCCATCTTGAATATCACCATCTTGTACTTCGGCTTCGCTCTGGTTTAATTTGTAATCACACCCAACATGGTTCGCATCCTTTCTAAGCCGCGAACATGGCTGCTGGGACAGATCCGAGCACATCATCGGCCAAGGCTGCCTTCCAGCAGGGCTAAACCTGTCGATAGACTCTCCTATACGACTTGCGCAGTTCGATCGGGCCCACAAGCCGCGCGGGACGACCCACAAGCCGCGCGGGACGACCCACATCCTCAGATCTGTATCAGGCAGAAAAGGTTGAGTTGTATTACAAACGATTGGGGAGACCGCGCGGTTAAGCCTTACTCGGTGTTTATGTGTGGTGTCTCGGGTTCTTGTACCGACCCGGGCTATGCCGCCCAGGCTGCCATGCGCCAGCTAGGAGCGTTACCTGTAATAGCCCTATACCCCCTGCGACTTATTAATCCTACCAATATCGTGATCTAGTACGACTTCACTTTCTAGCTGCCGGTTCTAGCCCCAACGCCCTGCTGAGCATCGAAGCGCGCGCGGAGCAGTCTGGACATCGAATATTCAACCCTAGTTCGACAGCCTTCTGAAACTTCATCCTCACTGCGTGTGACGCTGAATTTGTCAGGCCACGCAGCCCACACTCCTAGTAATGGAAGGACAGTCAATAATGATATATCTATACTACAAAGTCAGAAGTAAAGATGGACTTGGATAGTCTGCCATGTTCCTATCTAAGTACATCTACTTCGCTGTGCTTGTGAGCTTATCCATACCCCTTCTCTACCGCCGCGTCGAGTTCTTTACGGGCACGATCTGGCAAGCCATCGCCTCACAGCCAGTTCTTCAGGGAGATAACATTATGCCTTCACGTATGCCAACCTACTTCCTCGGCATCGGCGGGCCCAACTCCATGGAAAACCCCCACCACCCTGCCTATACCCAATTGACCGCAGTCGGGCGCGAGATCACGACCAAGGTCAAGCCCAAAGCGGTGGTCGTCTTCTCGGCCCACTGGCAGAGCGGCCCGAGCAAGGTCCAGATCAACGTCGCCGAGCAGACGGACCTGATCTACGACTTTTACGGCTTTCCCTCCCACTACTACGAGTACAAGTACCCGAACAAGGGGAGCCCCGAGCTCGCTGATAAAGTCATCGGGAAGCTAGCGGGCGCCGGCATCGAAGTCGAGAGAGTCCAGCGCGGCCTGGACCACGGCGTCTGGACGGGGTTCATTGTTGGTGAGCTGTGATTCTTGTTTTTGTATAGGCGCTCCTGGCAACTGACGAATTGCACGAACAGCCTTCGACCCCGAGAAGAACCCGCTCAACGTACCGATCGTGCAGGTTTCGCTGTTCAGCAGCGAGGACCCGGACCAGCATTACCGCCTTGGCCAAGCGCTGGACAACCTGCGAGACGAGGGCGTCCTCATCGTCGGCGCGGGCATGGCCGTCCACAACCTGCGCGACTTCCGAGCCACAAGGGGAACCGGGCAGACCATGCCGTGAGTAGACTTGATTCATCGGGTCTTTTCCCTTCTTTTTCTTGACACATAGACCAGGCTTCCCTTGCTAACACCGCCCAGCTATGCCTACAGCTTCGACGAGGCGCTGAAAGACGCCGCCACTTCAGCGCCGGAGGAGCGCCAGGCCAAGATGTCGGCGCTGCTGAGGCGTAGCGACGCCCGACAGGCTCATCCGAGCCTCGAGCACATCCTCCCCATCTACATCGCCGCCGGGGCTGCGGGTGAGGGCGTAGGTGAACAGCTGTGGACCCTGCCCGAGGGAAGCCTGAGCTGGGCGCAGTACCGGTTCGGCGAGGTCGCGACGGCGTAAGGATTGGTAACTAGAAGGCACCAGCAACATCACTTATCCACTTGGTAGACTTGTGGTGACTAGATAGAATATCATTTTCAATTTTGCCGCTGGCGACTCGAGGGTCGTGCTTGGTCGATAGTCAACCCCTATTTTCTGCCCCTTTCTTTTCGCCGTCTTTGTATCATCGTATCCTCTTGAACCAGTTTCTTCTGTCACCCTATCGCCTAGCGACTACCCGCCCTATCGTGAGTTTTCTCAAACTTAGGATAGTTGAAAACAAAACCGCCTTCCTATAGGTTTTGTTGGATACCTAACCTATATGCCATCTACGCCGAGCATTAGCAGCCACATGGCGCTCAGATACTGGCGGAGATCAGAGTAGATTTGGCTAGAACCTATACCAATATAAGAGTGTCCGACGTCAGTAAAGACATTCATATCCCACCCCCAGCCAAGCTGCCAAGTTCGCTGGGTTAGATGTATTAAACGTTTCTTGGAGAATCCTTCGATCGCCACGGCATCAAAATAGTGCACGTCATACCCGTGTAACACCGGCACAAGTTTAGCGAGACAAACCTGAGGCGGTGACCGAATATGTGACCTCGCCATGGTTTCCCGATGCCGCATTGAGTCAGGAAAAACCAAGCGGTTCGTCTCATTTGCTGTGTTTGTAGACGAGCTGATGCGGCTGGTCGCATTTCGTGCCTAGAAGGTGTTGGATCTTCGCTGCAGCCCTATGACGCAATCAATACATCAAGATATCGACGACTTACACGAGCTTCTTATCTTGCCAGCGCGGTCCGGCTTGATTCCAGCTTGCACACATCCGTCTGTATGCATCAGACTTCTAGGTTTACTCGATGCTGAACTCTCAAGTTTCCGACTACTAGCATCACCGACGCACTATGTCTGCTTGTCCGAGATTGGCGCGGACCCTGATCCGGAGTCGCCCTGCCATCGCATCGCATGGCTGTGCGTCGCGGCTCCTGCGGGCGACTACAGCTATCAATCCCATAAAATGCAGATCAATACATGGTTCGCATAGTCTTCTGACGAAGCCTACCAATCCAGAACCGCGGGAGAATCCCGCGTACGACCTGGCGCCCAATGCCGACGAGAACATTGGCCAGAAACGGCTTGCCGACTTTGACCTCAAGGGCAAGGTCTTCATCGTGACGGGCGCCGCGCAGGGCCTCGGTCTCTCCCTGGCCGAGGGGCTCGTCGAGGCGGGCGGAAAAGGTGACCCTCTACCTCCCGAATTCGCTACCTTTTTTTCCTCCCTTTCTTTCCTTTGCAATAGAGAATAAAAAGAAATAAGATAAGAAAATCAAGCAAGCGGAAAATTGCACCAGTCACGATTCCTCTTTTTTCACTCATATTACTGACGCCGCGGCGTAGTGTACTGCCTGGACCGCGAGGACTCGCCGGACTCGCACTTCGAGGAGGCGCGGCGGCGGGTGGTGCCGGAGTGGGGCGGGTCGCTGCACTACCGGAAGCAGGACGTGCTGGATACGCAGCACCTGGACGACACGATCGTGGCCATCGCCGAGGCGAACGAGCGGCTGGACGGGGTGGTGGCGGCGGCGGGGATCCAGCAGATCACGCCGGCGGTCGAGTACGCGCCCGAGGACACGGCGCGGATGCTGGCCGTCAACTTCACGGGGGTGCTGATGACGGCGGCGGCGTCGGCGCGGCAGATGATGCGGTACCGGTGCCGCGGCAGCATCTGCCTGATCGCGAGCATGAGCGGCTCCGTCGCCAATAAGGGCCTGCTGTCGCCCGTCTACAACTCGTCCAAGGCGGCCCTCATCCAGCTCGCCCGCAACCTGTCGATGGAGTGGAGCCCCGTGCGCCCCGACGGCACCGGCGGCATCCGCGTCAACTGCATCAGCCCCGGCCACATCCTCACCCCTATGGTTCGTAAGAACTTCGAAGAGGTCCCAGGCCTCCGCGCCAAGTGGGAGGGCGAGAACATGATGGGCCGCCTCGCCGAGACCGCAGAGTTCAAAGGCGCCGCCCTCTTCCTCCTCAGCAACGCTAGCAGCTTCATGACCGGCACCAACCTTATCATCGACGGCGGACACACCTCCTGGTAGCGGGCGGGCGGGCGAGCGGGCCCCGGCGGGTTTATCGATTCGGCGCGTGCTTCTTCTCCTCACCCATTTTTTTGTTCTTGGGTGAGCGCGGTTTGGATTGGCGATGGCGTGGGAAATCGGGGAAAGTAATGTAATACCAATCTATCCATAGATTGTACCAGTGAGACGACTTTAATGGGATATGATCTTCTTATCACGCTTGCCGAGCATCGGTGTTTTTCCGTCGATAAATGTAGCCTATCCATAAAAGGGGGTTTGTGAAATAGGGTATTTTCGGTCTTGACAGATGGATAACCTACAGGGTTACCTACCCCTATAGGCTACTCATTATAGCTAGCATGATTCCTAAAGCAAGAACCTGCTGCTATATAGTAATACAAGCCCACCACACGCTCCGCTGCGGCGTGGAAAGTGAACAATTCGACCGCTCTTAAGGGAACTTTGGAAGAGCCCTGTTTAGGTCGTATGCAGGTGCTTCATCTGTTGCAGGTGCCTTTTCGGTGAGGTGGTCACATGCGTACCGTGCGCGGTTTGGAGCACTCTAGGTTCTCTTCGCCGTATTTGATTTGAAAGCAGAGTGTGTGTCGCGCTGGCTCTTTCATCGAGTCTAGTTTGTTGCGTTGCGCGCATACGGGTAACACAAATACAACCCGGCGTTTTAAGCCTAAGGAAACAGCAAAGAAAATAGGCAAACACATCTCTCCCGGTGAACTTTAAGCAACCTCAGTTACCATAATTGCCTACCTAGGCAGGTAGAGTCGCGGGAAGGTCGGGAGAGGGGCTTTGATGCAGTCCGGCTGGCAAACGACGAGCCAAGCTGCGGCTACAACTGCGGCTTAACGGCTATCGGGCGGGATCCGGGGAGGAAGTTTGTCATCTATCCATCCCCCTCCTCCAATACCAATTCGTTGACTGAAACGCCGAGTCGCTCTTCGATCGACGCAATTTTCAAATCGATTGATAAGAGATTTCTTTTCCTTGACTTGGCTTGGAAAATACATAGTAGATGCGGTATCCACCACACCTTGTCCATGCAAGCTGAAGCCAACCCTGACGAGCCAGACCTTGAAGCGGAGCCAGTAAGTAGCGTCATGACTACTTCGTGCCGTTGGTGCCTACACAGTAGGCTAACCCTCCCTAGCAAGCTGATTCCTAAGCGCGGACGCTTGGAGAAATTCGACTGTGCCGCCCTACCGCTTGCCTCTTTTGCTGCTCGGTTGTGATTTATTAGCGGCGTAGCTATGGGTTAGAGTTTTACTCAGGTATTCCCGTCCTGGGGTCGACTGGCAACCTAGGTAGTTGGTCTCCCGCTGAGGGGACTCGGGCGATTGTGTGCCTTGGAAATTACCCGCATATTACTGCGTACGTATGAATCAGAAACCGCTCTGGGCATCGAGATATCCAGGTGGGGGGGGGGGGGGGGGGGATCGAGGCTACAAAACTCTTCCGGTCTTCTCATGCAAGTTACATGGGTTCAGTCTGACCCCAGCAGCTCGCGTGCTGCGTTTCTTCCACCGGTACGAAGTAGGCGGGCTCGGTAGGGTTCCATTCAAGCGCTACAACGCAGCCCAGCCCGCTCGCGAGTTCGGCTTTTTCGTGCTGGCCGACTTGTAAGACGGTCACCAATCCTCGCTGGCGTCATGACCCCGGACGCGATCTTGGCTGACCACTAGCAACGGCTATGCTGGCGCATCGACAGGCCAGGCCCTAGCGTTGGAGATCTGTACCGTAGTCTCTTTCGTAAAGGCACTTCTAGAGCGCCGGCCTGTCGGTGAAGTCTAGAGAGCGAGCTAAGCGAAAGGGTTTCATCGATGGAGACTTGACCCCCCGGTACGAGAGGCAGCGGCGCAAAGAAACGAAAGGTGGAGGTTTGAGACCCGCCTATTCATCGGAAAGTTGAGAGGGCTAGGAGGGTCAAGCTCTTTATATAGACCGTAGCGAAGCACCCTGCCTGCTAGCGAGCACGTAATAGCACGCCATCTCCCAAGAATCGCTTTTCATTCGATAGAGACCGCACACGTACGACAGCAGCCATGCCTCGCCAAATCGACACGATGCCGACCCCGGCCCACGTCAAGCAGAAGAAACTCGTAGTGCTAAGCGCGCCCAGGTGAGAGCCAAGTAGTAGAGTTGGTAGATTTTACGAAGGAGAGAAAAAACGAAGAAAAGATAGCTTCTAACGGGTAAACTGCTGCAGAACTGGTACGCATGGCCTCTACAATGCCATGAGGATACTGGGCTACACGCCGTACCATATGGCCGAGGTCTTAAAGGCAGGTGCGCCGGCGGTACAAATCTTGAACGAAGGACTCAAGGCCGAGTTGTTCCACGAGGGCAAGCCGTGTAAGTGGACTTTGACTGTCGCATATTGAGTCATCCAGCTCAGGGAGTGGTGGCAGCTTGGCGCATAGTTTCGTTATGTGTCGTGAGAGATAGCAAAGGCTGACAACTTCTAAAAGACAGCCGCGCAGAGTTCGATAAGTGGTTTGCCGACTACGACGTGAGTTTCTCTTCATTCGTACGCGCCCGAGCCGAAGACTTACATGCAGCCCAACCCAGGTCATAATCGAGATGCCCTTCTTCATGATCCGCTCGGTCTTGAAAGCGTATCCTGACGCCAAGTTTCTCCTGACGGAGCGAGATCCCGACAAGTGGGCCAAGTCGATGGCAAACACGGTTGGGAAGCTCACCCAGGGGTTCAACAGCTTTCCGATGATCATATTCAAGCATTTCGATGCCTTTACGACTAACATGTCCATCATGGGGTCTACTGTGCTGGGCTACTACACCAATGGTTACAACATGACGCCCGAGGGAATGAAGCAGCTTGCCGACAACTACAGGACTTAGTACGTCGACGTGTGTTTTTTATCGTGGTCGGTCGCTGACATGAGGAATAGCATCGCTGATGTGAAGCGGCTCGTGCCGGCGCAGCGTCTGAAGGTCTGCAAGCTCGAGGACGGATTTGGCTGGGACGAGCTATGCCCTTTCCTAGGGGTGAAGAAGCCCGACACTGAGTGGCCCGCGCTGAATACACCGGAACAGTTTCATGAGATCGCAGGTCCCACGTTGAAGGCGGCAATTGTGAAGGGGATCATCGGCACGACATCGGTCATTGTACCAATCATCGCCGTGGGTATCTGGTATCTGAGGAAGGGCAAAGTATCGCTCTAAAGGGATAGAGAGCGTAGACCGGTCGACTGAGCATGCCATGAAACTACCCTCCTGTACGAACATCAGCTGAAATAATTGGTGCGAAAGGCGACAGCACGGCATCTATATTCGAAAAGAAGCATATATATATGTCCGCGTGTAGCACATTGATTGGCGCGGCAAGGGGAGTTGCACGGATGTGACCGGGACCGGAGCGGAAATCGCACCGAATCTACCCGGGGCTGCATCCTGAGATAGGCTCATGGAATGAGGCTCAGCTATACTTGGCTTGGCCGTTCTCGCTGACCAGCTAGCTTTGAGGGTTGCTGGTTGTGGAATCACAAGTGCTTAGGTAGATCGTCAAATTGAAAATTGTACGCGTCTCTAGATTTGTCCATGGCCTTCGTTCGACATACATTTGAACTGCAAAGCCTGCATATCATTAGCAGAGAGAGAGAGAGGAAAGCAGATCGGATTTGAGGATGACATTTAGTACCTACGTACCTGAGCAGCGGTAGCTCTTGTGCTACTTTGATATACCACCAATGCGGTGATGAGTTTACGGAAGTCCCCATCGACGTCCGAAAGAAGATCGTCCCAAGTATGTCCCTGAAATGTACGATACATGTCGAACGGGGGCGTTTTGAAGCTTGCCGCTTCGGGCCATGACTCACGAGAGGGGCTCCCGATGGTCTTGAAAATACTCAGTATCAATCCGAGCTGATTGCCGTCTTCGTGAGCCGCCCGGGACTCGAAAAGTTGCCGAGGCGGGTCCCGACAGCATTCGGCAAGCATAGCTCCGGCTCCCCACATGTCGACTGCAGTACCGTACGACTTGTTCCCGAATAACGCGTCCGGAGCCCGGTACGGTCCCGTGCCGATATCCAGGATTTTGTCATGGGCAGGTTCGGAATAGGCGGATAGTTCCGGGTGCCAGGATGCTCCAAAGTCGGAAAGGTAGGCTGGACCGTCGGCTGACTCGAGTAAAATGGCCGAAGGCTTGACATCTCTGTGTATGATGCCTTGCTCGTGGATGTGACTTAGAGCGCTAAAGATGTCTGTGAAGTACGCTCGTATCCGATCTTTGGGGAGAGGCCCCTGCTCTAGAACGGTCTGCAGGCTTATAGGCATGAATGGGAAGGCCAAGACGAATCTCTGCTCTTGGTCCCTGAACGTTTCTAACAGAGGGATGCAGGGTTTCTTCAGTAATTTCAAAATCTTGGCCTCTCGAATCGGGTTATGCGGTTCCTTGTTGACGCTACTTTCAACAATGACCTTGAGAGCAACTGCACCCGATCTGTACACCTCGGCAGTAATGCCCGTGTCCACATAGTGACAGTGACGATAAGATCCGATGGTGATACCAGGCGACTCCGGGGGGGACTGATCTGTGGAAGTTACAGATTCTGCTGGTGATCTGGACGGGTCCACCGATTCTTGGCCAGGTAATTTGCGGCATGCCTCGTCATATTGTTCCTATGAGACAATTAGCTTGATAGAAGATGAAAAGACTGAGGAGCACAATAAAGAGCACTCAAAAAGATACTGACACGTGATGTCGATGTCTTGTATGCTTCATTCTCGATCGTAAACGCACTCGACTGTGATGCCGAAGTTTGCGGGCTTGAATGCTCGAGAGCTAATTTTCTGGAGTGGTATAAGCCTGCCGTCCGATGTCTGTGAGGAAGTGAACAAGGGCCAACCTTACATATACTTACATAGCCTGGATGGTATCGTAGCGATCAGATGATGTGAGGGAGGACCTCCAGTCAGAGTCGGACGCCATAAGAACGGCTTAGATGCTAGACTGCGGACCAGATGTTCATGAATTCGTATAAGGATGCGAGTTGCGATATGATATACCTGGGTACCTAGACCTGGTACCTGGTAATATGTTGGAGTGGCCAAGAAGAGCAAGTGTCTTTCCCAAGCCTATCTCCTGTCAGCCTCGTAGCTTGAAGAACGGAGATGAACATGAAGACGGACTGGGAGATGGTATGTTTGCCGGCTACCTTAGGCATATGTACCTAACAGGATATCACGCCCACGAGCTGTGGTTAGACGCATTATATCGTTGTATCCATACTCACCACGCAGCTACGGCACCGGATAGCAGCATAACTCGCAGACCCGTAATTCTTAGCAGTGTCGCATGAAATTCCCGGCGCGGCGCCTCAGCCGGAAAGGCTGGGAAATGGGGAATGGAGCTCTGACAGAGAGGAAATTCATGGCAGCTAAGCCAGCTAATAATAAACCCACTCGCCGATTATTTTTATAAACATCAACACCGCATCATCGCTAGCATCAATAGCCCCGTTATCGTCTCTGTCTCTGTCTCTGTCTCTGTCTCTGTCTCTGTCTCTGTCTCGACAGCTTCTCTTCCAATGACATCGTGGCCTACCCAGCCTGTCACCTTTCGCTCCTCCTGATCCTCCCCCGTATTTATATGTCTCTCGATCGCCCCTCCTGCGCATCTTCTTCTACACGAAAACGCATCATTCTGGATGACTGCGCCCGTTTCTAGTCACAATGGAAGACCTCTCGCGGACCGAATACCCGGCCATGCTGGTAAGCTCAAAGTTAACGCCGTTCCTCGGGCCGCGACGTCAATCCGAGCCTGGCATATGCATCCAAGAACGATAGCTAACCGTACCGATTTCATTAGGCCAACCTGCAACCCAGCCAAGCCGTCCATGCCCTTAACGACCGAGTAAAGCGTATATCCAAAGTCAACACAGAGATCGCCGACTGGTTACAGGTAACAAACCACACCTGATGCGCCGGCCCGTCGCCAGATAGCTAAACTACGGACATAGGAGCGTCGGAAGGTCGAGGAACAGTATGTACAGGGACTGAAGAGGCTGATCCAGTTTCGGGTACCCAACACGCAATCAGAACTTGGGTATGTTTTTTCTGCTGTTCGGTCTAGCCAGCTCACCGTCGCTGCCCATTTCTGTCTCTCCCATGCTGACATTCGCACCGAATAGCACTTTCCAGGCGCAATGGGATAAGATCCTACAATGCGCCGACGCCGTTGCCATGTCGCACCACATCTTCGCCACCAAGGTCGAGAAGGAGGTTGAAGCGCCCATCAGGAACTTCCACCAAAAGAAGGAGATGCAGAATTTACAGACGATCCAAGGAAACCTTCAAAACATGGCCAAGGAGCTAGAGGATGCACAGGAGAGATCCGACAAGCTGAGCAGGAAAGGCGGCAAAGCTAGCGCCCAGAAGGTTGACATGGCAGCCGGAAAGCTAGAGTCTGCTAGCCAACAATGGGAATCGCAGGCGCCGTTCGTCTTCGAAAGCTTACAGGCCCTAGACGAAAGCCGGATGAACCAGCTGCGCGACTGCTTGACGCAATATAGCACATACGACGGTGAACAGGCGCAAATCCACCAAGCCGAAACGGAAACACTTCTTAATAGCCTGCTCGACTACAGCACCGCGACCGAGATCCAGAACTTCGTCAACAAGACAACGGCCGGTAGACCCAAGCTCGAGAAGCGGACCCCCGTGCCAAGGCAGTCTTCCAGCTTCACCGGACCGGCTCCCTCCTTAGCGCCCCCTAGTATACATACGCCAGCTGCCGACGACAGGAGCGATCATTCGACCTCTAAGGAGGGCCAAGGCGAGAACAAGCTGCGTAGTCGCATTGGTACCATGCTAGGCCGGAGAAGACAGAGTATACATGGCGGCTTTGGGCAGCTATCACCAGCCAAGGGTCCTTTCGGAAGAAACATAAAGAGCAGCAGTGGCATATCGCCTAGAGCTTCCTCAAGCAACCTGGGCGATTCATCGAACCGACTGGGCTCGCTGGTGGAAGATCCGGATACAACCGAGGAGCCCTCGCGGACTTCGGAGGCGAAGGAGAAGACGAGCCACGATGGCACTAATGGTGTGAGCCGCGCCGGATCTGCCGATGCGGCACCGCAAACGACGACATCGACGTCGTCGGCGACGCCGCAAGTTAATGGATCATCCGCTGCCACTGACATTGCGGATGTTCCTCCTCCGCCAGGACCACCGCCGTCTCAAAGAGAACCAGAAAAGGATTCCGAGGGCTTCACGGTACCACCGACATCCAACGATCCGATCTCACAGGCACAGAGAGAGGCAGCTGCACAAGAGGCCGAGCAGCTGTTCAGGCTTAACATCCAGCAAGAGCCAGTTGCCGAAGAGGACCCGGAGGCGAAGAAAGCTGCTCTCTCTAATGTCGCCAGCAGTCTCTCGGCTATGGGCGCGCCAGCCCGCAGGGCGGGCACCGTACGAGGTAGAAGAGACGTGCGGAGCACTATCTATGTTCCCGCTCCCGTGTCCGAAGGATCAGCGACCGGAGCTTTCAACAATCCCACCCCTTCGATGCCCGCCATGTCATCTAGACCTGGCGGTGTTGCTGCCCTCGCTTCTGAAGCCAGCGTTGCAGGCACCTCGGATACGCAATCAATCCGGTCGGGGAACTCGCTGAACAGCATCGTCCACGTGAAGCATCCTGACATGCACGAGCCGGGTCTGAACTCTTCTATCATGGAGACTGTCTCGGCTACGTTTGAAGCGGGCGAACTCAAAACGGTCAATGTAAACGGCGAGATTGCCTTTTCGTATAATGCTACGGAGGACTTTACATTGCCATGTAAGTTTGATAATGATTATTTGTCAAAAAGGAAACCAAAACAAAGACGCAGAAGCTGACTAACTCTAAAATAGCCCAAGTTCCGATCCGCATCAACAACTTCAGCAGTCTCGAAGTCATCGGCCCGAACCGTATCTTCGTCACGAACGACACCCCGGACCACGCGGAGCAGTTCAGCCTGGACCTGGCGCACCTGCACAAGACGTCAATCGGGTTCTCGTACCGCCTGCACGCGGAGCCGGGGGCGCCGGCGGCGGAGCACGTGCCGCTGCTGGTGAGCGCGGCGTGGAAGCCGCAGGGCGACAAGCTGGGGTTCGTGCTGCAGTACAAGCTCAACCCGGCCTTCAAGTTCGCGGGCGCCGGCGGCGCGACGCTGCTGCTCCACAACGTCGTGCTCTTCGCCACGTACGACGGCCGGGCCTCGGGCGCGCAGACCAAGCCCGCCGGCACCCACCTCAAGGACAAGCACCTCGTGTACTGGCGCCTCGGCGACGTCGCCCTCGACCCCGCCGCCGCCGCCGACTGGCAGAAGCTCGTCTGCCGCGTCACCGGCGACCACGGCGTCGAGCCCCGCCCCGGCCACGTCGAGGCCCGCTGGGAGTTCGCAGGCCCCTTCTCCGAGCCCGCCGGCGCCGTCGTCTCCGTCGCCCGCCTCGACGAGCCCAAGGCCAAGGACGTCGAGGACGACCCGTTCGCCGACGAGTCGGCCGCTCCCGAGGAGCCGAGGTGGGTCGACGTGCCTGCTGTTCGGAAGCTGGTTAGCGGGAAGTACGAGTCCCGGTAGAAGAGGGAGATGGAGATGGAGATGTGGTGTTTAGTACGTAGGGTATTTATACAAAGAGCTACAGGTCGTGGGGAAAGAAGGCGAGGAGAGAGAGAGATTCCCTAGCAGAAAGGCGTCATCTCTTGTGAGAGTCACACGGAGCGGCTATACTTTTTCCTTTTCCCTTTTTTTCTTCTTCTTCTCTTGTTCTTTCTTGTACGACGGACAACAGATGCTCTTTTGTAAAAATTCAACAACAAAATTCGGATTTTAGCGGGTTTGTCGAAAATTGAAAAAAAGGATCCCATCTGTGCATACCCCCTTATATACTTCCTAGCTTACCTAGGTACCTCGGTAGGCAACATGTTTCTTGCCCAACAATGCCTTCAATGTGCTCCTGTTAGTGATTGGATGATAGGCAGAAACGTCTAGCCTCCAGATGCCTGGACAAGCAAAGTTTTCCATACCTATCACGATGTAGTCACAAGAGTAACAACATGTCAATGTTGCAAGAATTCCATTACACGTCCAGTTTTGGGGGCGTTCAAAAGAACCTAGGTTACAAGAAGCTAGAAAAGCTAGCTAACCTAGAAGTTCGAGAACTTCACAACACCTCGTCATTAGAAGTTAGGTTGGGTATGTCGTCGTAGTAGTAACAGTTTTCCCCCTAAACACCTGTACACCTGTACACCGACCGTCCAGGCTAGGTAGAAAGAAACCTAGCAGGGAGAAAAGGTATCATCAACATGCCGTCCATGCCACACACCGTAATTTTGGTATCGGGAGGGATTTGAGAAAAAAACAGACAGAGGGTCGAGTCGTCGTCAAAGTAGGTAAGAGGGTTTTGGTTGCTTCATCATCGTCTTTTTCGAACGCCTTCTCCAGAGCTTTCTGTACTCTTCATAGAACTCGAGGTAGGAGGGTCTTGGGTGCTTCGTCATCATCTTTTTTCGAATAGAGCTTTTCAAGAACTAGGCCGTCTACCGGCTAGCTCTGGTATGCTCCTCGTAGAACTCGAGGGTGAGGGCGGCGAGGAAGCCGGGGATGCATCCCTTGTCGCGGACCCAGAATTGGATCTGGTCCTGGATGCGGCGGGCGAACTGGCTCTGGGGGCCGCCGGCGACCTTCATGGTGCCACGCTCTCCGTCGAACACGATGCTGTTCTCCTGCTCGTCCGTGGCGCTGGGGCAGTACAGGCTCTCGACGCGCATTTTGCCGTTGGGGATAAAGGTGACGGTCCAGCCCAGCGTGCTGAAGATGGCTTCCTTAAACTCGTGCGACTTGGCCGCCCATACCTCCTTCAGCCGCCGCGACGTCTTCTGCGCCGACGCCGTCTCCCGCTGCGCCTCCTCGATCTCCCGCCGCGCGGCCGCCAGCTGCGATGCCGGGATCAGTGCCGCGTTGGGCTGTCGCCGCGTCTCCTTCTGCAGTTGCGCCAGCAGGTCCTTGTTCTCCTTCTTGAGCGCCTCCAGCGTCGCCACCTTGATCGCCTCGTAGTCGGACGTCGGGTTTGAGCGCAGCGACAGGATCCGCGTCTTGTTAGCGGACTCGGCAGCGGCGAGGCGCGACTGCAGAACCTCGTGCTCTTTCTGCAAGACGTGGTATTGAGTCTGTAGCTTGGAGAGATCATCGGCGAGCTTTCTACGCTTTCGGTTAAGCTCTCCTAGCTGCTCGCTCTCTGTCTCGTCGGGGTGGCTGCGCTTCGAGCCAACAATAGGTTGCGTGGTATCGGTTGAGGACTCTAGAGCAGAGACTTCCTTGTGGAGTGCTTGAACCTCTTCCTTATACTCATCGACAAGCTGTTCGAGCTCAGAGACGCGGTCCACCTTGCTCTGGTCGAAATTGTCGGAGTTGAAAGTTTCGTCTTCGGCGTCGAACGTCTTGAGCTGAGCGCGTAGATACTCTACTTCCTTGATAGCAAGCGCACGTTGTCGCTCAATTCGAGCCTGGGCCTTGGTAGTCGACGCAGGCGCACCTGTGGTCTTGAGTTTCTCGAGTTGTGTGTTGAGGTCTTTCTTTTCGCCTTCTAGAGCCTTGATCATTTCGTCACGCTCAATAATCTGAGGTTGTATCTCGCCGAGCTGTGCAACTAGCGAAGCAGAGTTGTATCGCTCCTCAACCAGTGCGCGCGCAACCGCCTCGGGAGAGTCGAATTCCATTACACCACCGTCGGCACCGGCACTCTGAAGATAGGCAGTCCAGGCTAGGCGCTCATCCTCCAATCGCTGTCTTTGCAGTCGAGCCTCATCTAGTTCCTGTCCAACAGCTTCGGCAGCATCAAGCCTTCTCTGAAGTGAGCGCTTCTCTTCCTCGACAACCTCGACGGCTTTGTGAATCTGTCGTAGGTGGGTTAACTCGGAGTGCTGCTTAGCGTTTCTGCTTTCAAGGGATCGAATGTGCTGCACCTGCTCGGTGAGCTCACGTCGGATGATGCCGATAGTCTCGGCGTCACCAGTCTGGGCTTTCAACCGCAGGATATCTGCTTCCAAGTCACCGACATGCTTGTCCTTTTCTGCCAGCTGCTGCTGGATCGTCTGCATTGACGTGTCTCGTGACTGGTTCTCTTCTTCCAATCCTTGGATTGTCTGTCGAAGGTTCGCTACCAGGGTCTCCATGTCGTTGGCTTTCTTTTCAGCCATTCTTTCGCCCTCCTCCTTTGCAGCCGACAGATCTTCGAGCTGCTCTCGAAGCAGGCGCGCCTCATCGTCGGCATCGCGCGCCTTTTTGTCCACCTCGGATTTTTCCTTGGCCGAACTTTCTCTCAGTTCTTGCAGCTCCCTCTGCGAGTTTTCATATTGACGCTGCGTCTTGCTTTTCTCACCTTCGGCAGCCTGCTTCTGCTTGAAGTCGTCCTCAGCCTTGCGACGGGCATCTCGTAGCTCGTTGTCGTGCTGCAGAGCTATCATGTCCTTCTCCTGCTCGTAGTTTTCGATCTTGAAGCGCATGGTGGCAAGCTCAGCTTTGAGCTCCTCTATCCTCCGCCGCTGGGTCTCGTACTCCTCTGCATCGGGCGGCGCGAGATTCTCCTTAGAACTCTCGTGCGATGACGCGCGCAGGGACTCGGTGCCCGGGTGGCTTTGCCGAGAGGCAGGTCGGACATGATGGGCAATTGACGTTTCTTCGGTGCCGGTAAAAAGGTTGTACGAGGGCTGGTTAGCTTTCTGCAGGGAAGCGCGGAACGAGGTGACCTAATTCACGGTTTGGATGTTAGCAGCAGTCGCATTGTGATTTGCCTTTTTGTTTGCTCAGGCACTTACCCTCGATCGCGGCGCGCCACCGCTAGAGCTTTGTCGAAAATGGCCAGACATGGCGCCGCGTGGAATCAGGATAGCAGGTCCTGCATCACACTCTACCTATCTTCAATCGTCAAGCCAAAGCTTGGATTAATGCTGAGATGGGCCAGAAGTCTGTTCAAGCTTGTTAAGGGCGTGTGGTGAACAAGGAACGGCTAGGTTGTTTTTGTTTGTTTCCGGCTTGGTTGCTGGCCTGGAGTGGCCGAGTGGTAGCGCTAATGCCTGTGAACGCTAGTGGCCTTTTGGATTGGCGCCCCGTTACCGCGATACCTTAGCTTGCGCGCGTCATGTGATTGGATATACCTACTCCCGGCCTATCTGCCTCTCAGGCCCTTGTGCACGCTGTATTTTACTTATTTCTTTTGACTGGACGAGAATATCGTCTTTAGATTGGACCTTTTATTTTATAACTTCTTTTAAAATTCTTTCAGCATCAACTTGATTAGGTACCTACCTCAAACAATAGACGCTTTATTATTGGCAGGTGTGCCGCAATACCTCTAAGAGAAGAGGTACATCTACCTTTATAGCATGTAGGTACATGTATTATAGCCGCTCTACTTCGTTTGCACAGCCTCTACGTGCCGTACCGGACAGGCCAAGCTCAGACGACCCGAGACGCCGAGTGTGAGGCGTGCATCATACCACGTACACGTTCAGGCGTTGTAATACCACATCATTCAGCCCTCTGCAGCCTTTCAGCTGGTGGAAAGAATGCCGTGCTGCGTGCCTAGCAGGCCTAGCAAGCCTCTAGAATACAGTAGTGCATAGAGGTAGGTACCTAGAATAGGGCTTGCTTGGGTTGGGTTGGCCGAGGTGCCTACGAGAACGAGCTAGGCCGTCCTCGTATGAGACCTGGCGCATATCTTCGGGACATCTCATAGCCGTAAACGTGGTACTGTTTGTTTTACCCGCCCTGCCCTGTCCTCCCCCGTCGTTGCCGGAAGCACAGGCTTTGCTCAGCTGCCCAGGCGCCCCGAAGCCCCCAGCTGGCCCGGCACTGAAAGCCCAGCACAAGCCCACCTTCCCACGAGCTTCCAGAGCTCCCCCCCTGCTCGTGTGGACTCTTTGGGGCTTAAACGTACCTAGGTAACTTGTACTTCGTATCCGAGCTGCATCTTTTCTTCTGCTTCCATATCCGCACTTTCTCAATGACAAACTCCGGATCGTCAGTTTCTCTCTTATCCCTCAGACCGCCTCAGTCACTGCGATTCCTCTCTCGCGAGGTTATAACACACATGGATCTCTTCTCCCGGTAATACCAACGCGGCTCTGGCTGCCATTGACTTTTTTCAAAGCGGTTCCATAGAGCTCTAGCATTTCGCGCAATCTACAGACCAATACCAATACGCCCGCATTCCGTACCCTCGGCTGGTACCCTCGCATCCTGCCCGCTTATGACCACACTCGAACCGCTACGCTATGATTGTACGCTCGATACCTCCTTCATCAGGAGGTCTGCCGATTATTTGGGCACATGTTACGACCCTGCGGGTTGCAATGGCTTCGCCAAAGCAAGGCGCAAGACTGTACTCCATACACGCAACTCGGTTTCAGTATCGACCACGCTCTCAGCCTTCGATACGTCTTCCAGCACTGTCCTCGACCAGATCGTGTCTTCGAACGTTTTCATCCGATACCTCTAAGCGCTCAAGTTCCGAAGGAGCCAAAACTGCACACAAGATAGAATCAGAAACCGACTCTGCTGCCGGTGCTGCCGGTTCCCCCAACGAACCTCATTCGCAAAAGCATCACTCCTCCACCGCCCCGAGCACCCCGAGCACCGAGTCCGACTTTGACTGGGAAGAAAAGCCGAATTTCCGAATTGAGAAATTCACCGAGCTACCGTACACCAACTTTGGCGTGAACCAACATATGATTATTGATCGCGAGTTCAAGGAGGTCCTGCGTCAACTCTTATGGAAGTTCCGAGCTCCAATTCGATATGCCTTCGCGTACGGGTCCGGCGTTTTCCCACAGTCGACAGGTGGCGCTGCGACTGAGGCCGAGATCAAGGCTATCCATCCCAAGGCCCCGGCCGCAGTCCAGAAGGCCCAGGAGGGCTCTCCCAAGATGATCGACTTCATATTTGGTGTTTCTTATACGCAGCATTGGCATTCGTTAAACCTCATGCAACATCGCGACCACTACTCTAGGCTCGGATCGTTAGGGTCAGGTGCTGTGTCTTGGGTGCAGGACAAATGGGGTGCCGGGGTTTACTTCAACCCTTACGTTACCGTCGACGGAGTGTTGATCAAATACGGGGTCGTCAATATCGACACCTTGTGCAAAGATCTAAGCGAATGGGATACACTATACCTCGCTGGTCGCCTACACAAGCCTGTAAAGATTCTTCGAGATGATCCCCGAGTCCGTCTTGCAAATCAGATCAACCTACTATCAGCGCTGAGGACAGCTCTTTTGCTGCTGCCTCCAACATTTACCGAACAGGAATTGTACGCCACAATCGCCGGTATAAGCTACTTGGGAGACCCGCGAATGGCTTTTCCCACGGAAAATCCCAAGAAGGTTGCAAATATCGTTAACCACAATATGCTGAATTTCCGACGACTTTATGCCCCTCTCGTCGAATCGCTACCTAACGTAGATTACGATGATCCGGCCTGCAGCAAACCCGATTGGATCACCAACACCGATGCAGTGTTGAAGTTACAGCAGGATATGGACCCTGTCAAGCGAGGCAATATGGTCAGGCGTCTGCCCAAAGCATTCCGCGCCAAAGTGTACTTCGAGTACCAGAAGAAGTTTCAAATCCCTCGGCTAGAGTTTAACAAGATGATGGAAGAGAACAAGGACGAAGATGCCGATTCCTTCAAGCGGCAACAAGGCGGGAGCTTTGAGCAGCGCGTTGCGCAAGACGACCCTGAATCTCTTCGCCAGAATGTCCGTGGCGTTATCAAGAAGACCATCAACTGGCCTAGCACTACGCAAAGTATCAAGGGCGTCATTACATCCGGTTTCGGCCGGAGCTTCCGTTACATGGGTGAGAAGATGGCCAAGTATCGGGAGGCGGACAAGCCTGAGAAAGCCGATGACAAGTCTTCTTGAGCTCATTGTTTCTATGCCAATATAATTAATCAATGGGCGACACCAGGACTGCACGACTCCCGCGTCGAAACCCACATCTTAGACGAATACGGGATAATACGTACCTTGGTACATACATGGACCTCAGTGAGAACCGAAGCGCTAGGCTCCAGTTACATAGCGCCGAATTCATGGAGAGTCGTTACCGCACCTTACCGGTTTTCTTATGTCGAGTATCAAAAGGGGCATATTGCATGGATTGGGGGGCGGCTTGGGTTTTTAGAACTGTTGCAAAAGCTTCCTTGAGCAATGCAGATGGGTGGTAACCTCTTTTGACTACCTAGGTAGGTACTCTGCCTAGGTAGAGTACCTTTTCTGCTGAAAAGCCGTTGTGGTGTGTACACCTCGTGCTACAGCTTACCGGAGGCGTTGGGTCATGGCATACACTGGAATAGAAAGCGAGATAATGCCAAGCGGGTTAAATCCAACTTGCAGTTATTAATACAGGTTGGAACCTTTTACATAACTGAACGCCTTAGATACCGGAGGTAGTCAGCCTACTTACAGAGGCATTTCATCCTCGAATTCAATCTTCCAGGAGGCTCGTGTGTTTAGGTATAAAGTCAACCAACAAGCCATAAAAAATACAAAATGTTAAAAGCTGACGACGATGATATGATTATACCAGAGTTGTGCATTGTCCATCGCTAGACTGACTTCCTGAGTACATTAAAGGCCATCATTCCCCTGAGTTATAGGGATCGAATCTCCTATCTTGAAATGGTATAGCACAGACGCCTTTCAAGCTTTGATGACTTTCCAATGCAGATCATAGAGCAAACATGTGAGATGCTGCAGTCATAAGTTTCATTAATCATTGACAAGAATATTCTGTTCTGTCCTTTCAGGCTCATCATACAGCCTTTGACCCGCGGTACCTAAACCTAGCAGTCCCTTTTTTGTGCGCTAACAATATTACCACCCTATCCCGAACAGCCCCGCAACTCTCCGCTCAGCCGTTGACGATGGTGCCGCCATTGCAGTGGATAGTCTGGCCGCTGATAGCGGAGCTATCAGCAGCGGCGAGGAAGACGACGCAGGCGGCGATCTCGCTGGGCTGTGCGGGGCGGCCCATGGGGCTGGTGAAGGACTTCTGCGCGTCGTCGTCCATGGTGGCGGGGATGAGCGGGGTCCACACCGGGCCGGGGGCGACGGCGTTGACGCGGATGCCCTTGGCCACGAACTGGTTGCTGAGCCCGCGCGTGAAGGACACGATGGCGCCCTTGGTCGACGTGTAGTCGAGCAGGTCCGGCCGCCCGATGTACGCGTTGATGCTCGCGTTGTTGATGATGGCCGCGCCGCGCCGCATGTGCGGCAGCGCGTACTTGGACAGGTAGAAGAAGGGGTGGATGTTGGTGTTGAAGGTGTGCAGCCACTGCTCTCTGGCGACGGTATCAGCTTGATGATCTGGGCAATACCACCTTCAAGTGACCGGGGGGAGGTGAAGATCAGAGCAGAAGAAGACTTACTCGCTGAGCTCGTGGATGTCGCTCTTGACCATCTGGTAGGCGGCGTTGTTGAAGAGGATGTCGATGCGGCCCATCTGCTTGAGGGCCTCGTCGACGACCTGGCGGCAGTTGTCCTGGGCGGTGACGTCGGCGGACAGGAGGTGGCACTTTTGCCCGCGGTCCTCGACCATCTGCTTGGTCTCGCGCGCGTCCTTGTCCTCCTCGGGCAGGTAGACGATGAAGGAGTCGGCGCCCTCGAGCGCGAACAGCAGCGCCGTCGCGCGCCCGATGCCCGAGTCGCCGCCCGTGATGATGGCCTTCTTGCCCTGCAGCTTGCCCGCTGCCTTGTACTTCTGGTACCCGCCCTCGTCCGTCGGCAGCGTGTCGTACTGCGCCTGCACCGGCAGCTTGTGCTCCTTGCCCGGGAACTCCTGGTGCGTTACGGGAACCGAGTGTCCTGCGTGGCCGCGTGTCAGCGCCGGGGCGATAATAGGGGAATTATAACACATGTCATATTTTCTAATATTTTGTTCTCTCTGTTACTTACCCTCCTTGAATTGTGAGTCGGTCATGTTGAGATATCTGGATCAAGTCAATCGAAGTAGTCTCTCAGCGTTGAGTAAACGAAGAAAATCTAGTTGTTTCGACAATAGACAATACGATTTAACCAGCAAATCACAGTAAAGCTGAAAGAGAGAGAAATTAATATACAGGACAGCTTTATTTGTCGTCGCAACTCGGATACGTTGGGGAGTCATGACATCACTCGCGATCGATTACATCGACTGTTGCTCAGAGCCGCTTTTCCTGCGACTTGGCTCACGATGACGCCGGCATGGAGTAAAGTCTCCGGCGTGGCATGTTTGCATGGTTTCTAGAACGATTGATACTCCTTTTTCGGAGGACAAGTCCAGAATTACATGTAATAATGGTAACGTCAGGACAAGAGAAGAGAAGAAAATATTGATATGAATCTGAAGAGGACGTATCGATACGAAGTACGTAGTATCCAAGTAGCAGCCAAGAAAAGATCTATGCAGGGATTATTCTATGTCCCGATTCGGCACAATAACACCCCCTACGTAAAGCAAAACGAAGCATCGGCGCGGCTGCTTAGCTACAGATCTATAGGAACTTGGGACGTGTAATTAAACATGATCTAGGTGACTTCCCCGGTCTGCCGGCCTGCCAGCTTAACGTCCAGTACCACCCGGTTGCTCGGCTCGGGCCGCTAAGCCCAGACTCTTCCGGTGTGGGTAATTCATGGTCCATCATTTTTCAACCTCAACTCCTGTCAATGATGTCTTTGAGCAACTATCTTTTCTTACGTAGAGATCCCACTTGGTAGCTTGGAAAGAGGTGGATATGGAGCTCAACATGACTTGCTGGTAGCAACTTTTCATCGCCAGGACTACAAACGATGCCTATCGATCGTAGGAGCTTAGCCTTCAAGCGGTCGAGAATCACCATCTTTAAAAGCATAATGGCTCTACTTTGATAAAGTCTAGGTCAAGGTCTTTTCGTGCTAGTTGTTTGTGGTACATGAGGTAAACTTCGCCTGTCTCATTCTTCCTCCTTTATGTCTAATGCTACGTATCACCCTCTAGAACTTCAAGGTATTAGTGCCATGTACCTGTCACATTGGCTATGTTCTAATCAGACTGATGGAATCCCATCTGGTACCGATTCTAGTCTTACCTAACTGGGGATCATTCTAGACTGCTGCGGATATCTTATCTGATCATCGTGCATCCATCCGATGTCGCTTTAAAACCAGCTACGTTACGTTCATAGGCCTACCTCAACTTGTCCAAGTTTTCCGGACAAGACCAGCCGCAGTTACTGAGACCTCCCCAGCTAGACAGCTACCTAGGTATCTACATAGACATGCATCTTGTTCGTGTCGTTTTAGGGAAGCGGCCTAATTGAGACATTACTCTGCTGGCTAAAATCTGGTTGAGGTTAATAGGGTAAGCATATTACTTGTAAGAAAAGAACCGAACATTAATACTCGAGGCTCAATTTGGTTAATTCCTTTTATAGTATTTGGCCAATTTATATCCTATGGGGTTTCCAATATTGGTTGGCATTTACGAGTGCTCGTAAGTAGAATACACGTATAGAAGCACCCATCACATGAAAGACAAAGAAATGAGAAGCACCCATTGGTTATCATGCCATTATGCTATGGGAACCATGGAGAGACTCTTCCAGCATCATATATCTCAAGGCATAATGAAGAGACTATGATGGTGGCTGGATGGCGACCAAGTCTCTCTCACTTTCCGTGACGGATAGTATGCCTTATGGATAGACCCTTGGTGAAGCTGTCTTCTTCCCCCGTTTCACTTCTATATCTACTCTTACAAGCACTCCCCCAAAGTACGCAAAATCTGATTACCACAAATAAAATATAGTCCGAGGCGAGCTGCGTAGGATCGTTCCTTGGCCGAAATGCCGCACTCTCCTCTCCTAAGCAGACCCGCCGTGAAGTATGAACCGTAACGCCAGCGTCTTTAATTCCGTAGTAGTGTACGATTCGGATCGTGTTTACGATAGTGCGATGGCGCCCCGTCGGTTCTCGCGAAGATGTAACATGCCCTGGAGACCGCAGAATACTAGGAAGACCTGTCGGAGAGATGACTGTTAGTCCGATGTCCTTGACTGCCGCAAACACAAACTGCAATGCTAATTGTGGATCGGTCGAACGACTTACCGCGTAGACAATCACGGCAGTGAAAACAGTGCCCGCAACTGCATTGCCGTCCTTGGGATCCTCGGCACCGCCAAGAAACTCGTGGTGGTTGTTTCGGTAGAGACCACCTAGGATCGAAAGGATGACGATGGCGAAGAGGGAGATGATCACGCTATTAGAAACAAAAATGTTTGTTAGCAAGGCCTGGCTCTTTGATGGATAGAGAGATTCCGATGGGAAAGGACGGAAGAGACGCACCAAGACCAAGCTTGCATAGCACCTACGACGGGCTTCATGATGGGCGATCTGTCGAACCGTACAAGCGCTTTAGTTGTGTTGTATGATGTCGGCTATGCCTTAGAGAAAATAGTGTTCGACTGCGGACGATGGCGTCAATGGACGATGCTGATTCGATTCGAAGCGCGCGGGAGAGAGCTGTGCCGGAAATGATGTCGTCGGCGTCAAAGACACGCGTATCCACCCGAACCTCATTGGAGGCTGGCTGGGGCTGTGAGGCTGGAGCTTGGTCTGGTCGGGGCTGGAGCTGAGGCGTCGGAAGCGGGTTAAGTATTTCCGATATTTCTTGGCGGATCGAACTTCCGGGCCCGCCCAGATCTATTTCTGTCACATCTCACAACTCACTTCAATACTCGCCTCGCTTTCTCAATCCAAATAAGCGAGTCTAACCACGAAGCTCAACCTATCGCGTCACGCTATGATCTGTAATTTGGAGCTTGGACCTTGTCATTGTCTGAATAATAGACTCGTGTAAGATTTTCTTTGGCCCTGGTTTCAAGTTTCTGCCCGAGTCTCTACGAGTCTCTACCCTTAAGCAAGGGCTACTATAAGGCAGGCGACTCTCGAGCCCCTCTATGTACGCGCCCGAGATTGACACCACAGAGCCTCGGCCACGCCATAGCGGACAGCAAGTAGCTGACGATAAGTTGAGGCCTAAGGGGGAGACCAAGCGCCAAGAACAATCTCTTCTACCTACTACGTAAGTTCTCCGATGGTCTGTCTTGACACTCTGGGGATAAACGGTGAGGCGAATAAAGAACTATGCTAGCTTACGAAAAGGACGCGTTGCACAATGTCATGACTGCGAGTGCCGAGCACCGATATCACATCATATTCTTTTCAGAGATGGCCATCATTAAGCAATACCGAAATTCGTGAGATCATACCTACCTGGAACCCAGATGCAGGGGCTGACCGAGGCGACGCGAGTCACTTAACTCCGGTACTCGTGGTGTATAGTCTTACATTGATCACGTTGCAGCCGAAATTGGGGTGAAGATCGCATGCAGGAGCCTTGGCGGCACCAACAACTTCCGTAAGGCTAGCGCACTAGCCAAACCAGTTGTCTACGTCCAAATTACCTTTCCCGTCGTATTTCCATTCTGCTTGCTATACCTGAGACATGACGCTTGGAGCAACAATTCCAGTTTTGTTTACCTTGAATCCCGGCTTGATTGGAACACAAGGAGCTGTCATGAAACGAGTCTCTTGTGCTGTGCTTCGCAATGGCCACCTGCCCAGCCTTGGTGTGGTAAAAGAACCGGTGCCGTGGCTGACGTACGCTCTCCAGAAGGCGGCTCCGGAACCAGCGTCGACCGTCAAAGGACGGACATTTAGCGCTTGGCACAGCCGCAGCGAGCTGGGGGATTATTGACGAACCAGCCAGCCTGGTCCGATCTGACTGGATGGGACGGACATAGGTAATCCTGCCCGGGCGGATCTGGGAATCGCTAGACGCTCATTACGCTAGCCGACTAGCTGATATCCTTCACGAGCTGTCCAATTGCCGTCTAATCCTCCTGCCAATCTTCCACTTCTCCAACGCACGGCCAGCAGGCATGCGGGCTGGCCAACTGGCTAGTCGTTTCTAGAAGGGCTGAACAGCTCTAGAGAAGAGCCAGGCATGGTGGTGGTGACACAAAATTAAACACAATGACACCTTGGCAGCCTGGAAATACGCGTCTGTACGTAGTATGCAAGTACAAACGCCACCAGCACACGGCTATGTACAGATCCAGCTGCAATTCACAAAGCCCGACAAGAGTCGCTGACGTGAGGCCGGTGCTTGTCCGGCTCCCATTCCTTTGAGGGGTAAGACGGAACTTTCGGGCTCAGAGGCTGAGAGGAGGACGTGCCTTTTCTTTATGATCCTAATACCCGAGACGAAAATCACCGTCGCGGCCACTGAGGGGGAAAAGGTACAACTGATACCGATGTACAATCGACGGTCGAAATATGGACGTTTTCCTATGTGTTCTAGCTTCGTTCCCTCCCGTCCCTCCGGATAAACGGCTTGGCTTTTCTTGGCGCACAGGCCTCCGCAGATGAGCCCTGTCGATGGCAAGGGGTGGCTTAGGGCCCGAGATGTGATTCGCCGCGCTGGTGATCTCTTCGTCAGGTTATCCCTGTTGGTCTCAGATGATTCGTAGTGCTACGCTTTCCAATTTTGGCTGCCTGGTAGATGAGGAATGATGCAAGGTCCCATCCGTCGACGCTGGCTGTTTCTCTCTACCCGTCCATCGCCGGTGAGCCGGTCTGCGCTTCTCCGCATACACAAGGCGGGTGGAAATTTGCAAAAAAGAAGAATTTCTACCGTCGTTTACAGGACAAAGTACTTGTTGACTGGCTGTTTCATTGTGTACCGCCCGAGTACAGTCATGTACAAAGTGATACAACAATGTACACTGCCGAGGAGGCATTCGGAGAGGCAAAACGTGCACTTATAAGAGACATGTCAAGCCTCCCCTTCCTCATGACCAAGGTCTCTTTTTTCCTTTGTTCCTTCTTCTATATTACCTAGCCCAGGCCCTCAGCTTCCTGAAGTCTAGAAACCTTGTGTACGAAGCAATATCTACCGACTAGTCGATTCCGCCGATATAATTAGTTCGAGATTCCACGCGGCCCATTCCATCCTTCTTGGATCATCACAACTTATAAGAGACTCGACGACTCACCCTCCTCGCCAGTTTAATATTGCATACACACGAACGATCCGACTTTCTCTTCTCCCGTCTTCTCGACAATATTAGTCTAATAATCAAGCAACATGCGTGTGTCTAATATCATCTCCATCTCCGCCATCGGCGCCTCTGGCGTCCTAGCCCAAAGCAACAATGTTACAGGGGTAAGCTCTTCTTTTCCTATACTTGCTAGTATTTACATCTGAGCGTATCGTTACTAACTATTCCTTCCAGCAATTTGGAGACGCCGCCGTGCAAACCGGAAACCCCGTCGGAATGTCCGTCAAGGCCACTCTCCCGGAGGGCGCCTTCTGGACGGGCCCTATTGACGGCAACGTCAGAGGCTCTCTCATCGCGAAGTCCGGCGCAGGCGGCGTCGGCGTCGACTATGAGGCTACCTTCTCGAACCTACCTACCGAGGGCGGCCCCTTCAGTACGTTGACATATCCCCCGTTCCCCAACACAATCGTAGTAAGACTGTCCTTTGACTAACCGTCACGCTCTCCAGTCTACCACATCCACGTCGCGGCGGTGCCGGAGGACGGCAACTGCACGGGCACGGAGACGCACCTGGACCAGTACGCGCGGGGCGAGGACCCGCCGTGCGACGCGTCGCAGCCGCAGACGTGCCAGCAGGGGGACCTGAGCGGCAAGTTCGGCCACGTCAACGCGTCGGCCGCGGCCAACGGCACGTGGGCGGCGCGCTTCCACGACCCCTACACGTCGCTCGTCGAGGGCCAGGGCGCCTACATCGCCAACCGCAGCCTCGTCTTCCACTTCGCCAACAAGACGCGCATCTCGTGCGCCAACTTCGCCGTCCTCGCTGGTAATGCCACCCTGCCGCCCGCGCCCACCGCGTACCCCTCCGCCACCGGCGGCTCCGGCTCCGGCGCTGGCGCGTCCTCTGCTACTTCGACGCCGGCGCCCAGCTCCACCGTCCCTGTTACCGGCGCCGCTGCCGCCTTGGACGTCGTCAGGAACTTTGCCGTCGCCCCTCTCGTCGTCGCGTTCCTCGCCCTGCTGTAAGGAATCGCCCGACTAGGTGGGTGGGGTGAAGTATCATAGATAAAAGGGTTCGGCCGGTTACATGAAATCACCTAAGTACAAAGTCCGGTGGAACTTGAGGAAAGAACACATTAATTATAGCGGAGTTTCGGATACTGATAATGAGGCTGGGGGTGCACGCTTACGAGGGGTAATGAGGCGGGAAGGGGAAAATGTCACTATAGATCGTGCCCTTAAAAAGCTTTCGTATTCCTAGTGTACATATTTACTTTAATGGACACTCAGTACTATTAGTTTTCTTTCTCCCGATCGGTGTCGTGCGTCGTAGTGACAATGTAGATAGAGCCTTATGGCTTTAGGACTTGCCCGCGCTGTGAACATGCCAACTTACCTCAGGCTAGGTGCCAATGTTTATGCGTGTAGGAATACGATCTCGTTGAGGGAAGAAGATGAGATATGGAATAGGCTTACAAGAAGAAAAGAAAGATGAACCTAGCGAGGTCGCGAACTTGGTTAGGTCGGACATAACATGGTGCCTGGAATGCCAAACTGTAAGCGTGCTGATAAGTGTGTCTCGGGGTTAAACGAAAGCTCACATATCTTTGAAGTCTAAAGGGGCTAGGGGGTATCGCTGACACCACGGCATTAGAAACCGTCCAGGCATCAAGAGCACCTGACGGACGTTATCATGCTTGCTAAGAAAGAATAAATTAGCTTGGACGAGCTAGAAGAGTCATGTGTATCAGAAAGGGATGTGACCTGGCGAGGACAAGAGAGCTTCGTAGACCCTCACCAACGCCCATAAGCGGGTGGTGAGCGTGATATCGACAGCTCAAATGAGGTTCATGTTGATGGAGAGGGCATGTTATATGTTCGGCCCGACACGAACGGACGACACGCTCCAAGCCTAGTTCGGGCCGTGTTGGTGGCGTACTGCAGTGGAAGCTGTCTCACTTCTGACATCCCACGATGGTCTTAAGCCCAGTGTCTAAGCCAGGCTCGGTTTACTCCTTTGCGTAAGAGCATCCCCAAGAGCTTTCGATAGACCTAGTGGCTTCCTGGGTCCCGGCTAGGACTGCCCAACTTGACCTTCGCAGTCAGGCCCGCACCCGGCGTGGGCGGCCTAAGGACAGCCACGCGCCCACAAGAGGCTCGATCTGCAAATATCTCCAACTTGGACCCCGTCCTGTATGACATAGAACGGGAATGCGGCTCACCGGCCGTCGTTCCATCAGAGGATCAATATCACAATGTATGTTTCAGCTTGTGACGAGAAGATCACGTCGGCGCTGCGAGGTCCTAAGCATCGACTTGGAATCCCGGACCCGTAGCAGCCTAACGTTGGCGGTTAAAGACGTGTCCGTGACGAGTGGAGAGCGAAGATCAACCTTGTTCACATCAATAGTTCGCCGTCGGCGAGCAAGAGGCTGTTGGTAACGACGACCCCTGGCTCTATTGGTTCGGCCTACCAACGTTGATCCTCGTGAGGATCGCGTGGGTGGTTCCCGAGCTGTGTTACCCATGGTCCCTAGGGAATGATATTCGTGATATCGCCCTTCAGCTGTGTTTTCTGGTTTCCTAATTATTACTCACGTCAGTGTCTTGGCAGAAATACGCAACACGGTGATAGATCAAGTCTCACCTTGACGCTTCCTAGTAGAGCTGAGAGATATTTAAACCACCTGATAGCTAAGGCGATTCGTCGTGAGCTGAAAAGAGCATGGGTTGGTGAATAGCCTTGGCTCTTGGGGTTGGGTTGGTGGGGGGGCTATACTATGCAGTATACTATTATAACATTCAGGGGGGGCTATAGGTGGCGGCTGAAAGGTCGATATCAACCAGTCATATGCAAGGCTGAGAACGCCGTCTCGCCTGAAAGAAACCCAGCAACAAGACGAGCTGTAGAGAACATATTGCCACGAAGACCCGTAGGGGCGTCAGTAATACGGGAGCGGTAGCACAGTTCCCATGCAAGTAAGTCGATCTGTCGTGGGAGAGAGCACTCGGAACGGGACATGTCGGCCTCTGATAGGCTTCCAGGCGAAGCCGCTTATTGACCGACAGGTTCCCGAAAGGGACATGGGGCCCTACCGGGCGATTCTGTTATTGGCATTGTTGGTCCGAAAATGGGAGATCTTCGAAGCTCGAACACATGACGTTGTGGCCGCCAAGACCAGCTGCGTTCATTTTTCAGGGACACAGATCTGAGCGCGGGTTGGCAGCCCGGTTTTTGTCTAGCTGATCTGGTCTCTCGCCCACCCTCTACGGACGAGATGGTGTCCCCAGGGGCTTTCCCAACCTCCGACGAGATGCAAGAGATCTAAGCCTAATGCAATGCGCACTGCGCTACGAGCCGGGGTAAGCTGAAGAAGGAGGGTGGGTTTGCAGCCTGCCAGGGCGCGGTTGAGGTCTCCAATGAGGTGAGTCGCCATCGCCTGAGTCCTTGACGATGATCAGGGCTTGTGGTAGGAGAGCCTGCCGCCGATGGAGATAGCTCCGAAGCCCCCCCTTACGACGAGGACGAGGACGATAAGCGAGAAATATTACGCAAAGGTTTAGTGCACTTCTAGCCGGACCGCCCGATCCCGATGTCATTACCTACGGAGGAAGCCCGACGCCTACCTGGTAGACCTGAAAAGACATAGCTCCGTCGCGTGCTTATCCCAGCGCGGCGGTTCTTTTTTCAGCGGGAGGCCTGCTCGAAGACTCGGCGCTTGTCCGGCCAGCTGAGAAAATGATGTCAGCCGGCGTAACGCGCAACGCGCAACGGGACAGTCAACTCGGGCTGCAGCTCCATGTCGGCGATAGACGCGGGAGACGTGTGATGGCGGTAAGAGACTTAATCTAATCCGCGCTTCCGAACAAGACTCGCTCGCTTTTCTTAGAGCCGAATAGGGGATTCGAGTTGCGCGCGCTCTCTCTCTGTAAAGAAAGAAAAAAAAAACATGCGAGAGATGCGGTCTATTACTAACTGGAGTGTCCGGTTCCTATCGCGTCTTGAGTCTGGGTCGATGCAACACACCCGCAGCGCGAATCGAGGCTAAGCTTCTATAACTGTCCAAGTAGCGAACTTAACTGAGCCACAGGATTTTCGATTTGCCCGAAGCGTTCAAATATTCTGTCGACGCTAGCGCACTCGAGATCGGTCAGAGCCAGGGCGCGTTGGAGAAAGGTGCGTGACCCGACGGTACCTTGTCCGAGAAGAAGAAAAAAAAAATATGCGACTTATCCGGGGCGAAGACGAGGAGGGGAAGAGAGGAAAATGTCGGGTCTCAGATTACGATAGCCGCCGATGGCTCTCGTGGCCTTTGCTAGTTCAGCGCGGATCTTGTCAGCCACTGCCATTGGCCCCGAGCTGGTGGTGAATTGAGCCTCGTGGGCACATATTATCCAGGGCCTTTGTATTATAGAGGTGGTTAGCTGGGTTGCATGACCTGGGACTCGGCGGACGGGGAGAGACAAGACGAGAGTCAGGTTCCGAAAAGAAACAAGCGCTCCAACGTTTCAACGACGACTCGTCTCCTGGCGTTATACAGATATATCGAAAAATCTACAGTGAATGATGCCCGGAAGAGCTTGCTGGCTAACCGTTGTCAGCAATGATGGGCAGCTCGAGGACCAGAAGGGAAAAAGAAAAAGAAAAAAAGGAAATTAATATTATCCTTCTTTCCTCCATCACATCCCTGGTCTTGGCGACCTTAGCGAACTTCTTCCCATCCGAGTCGCCTCAGAATTCTGCTCTCTGCTCGGCCATCTCCCACCTCCCTGAACGGCCGCGAATCCACTCTTCCAACCCGTGGTCGGCAAAAGGTCTCGTCTCGTCTCGCTCTCCACACGACTCTTACTGTTCAGACGATGGGGATGCAGCAGCGCAGCAGTGAGATGTACAGGGTCTTTCGAGTCTAGACGCAAAGACTTGCAGAAAGCTGTGCCCATATGACGCACACCCTCCGGCCCTCAGGTCGCCGACCACTCGCTCGCAAGCAGCAGGGATCGACTGTGTAGAACACTACGTACCGTGCCTCGACTTGCTCCCCTCACGGCATGGGCATGCTGGGGGCTAACCGTGCCATCGATACGGGAGGTCCATGGCAGCTGGCTGCAGCCAAGTCGCCTACAGCACGCCTGCGCTCGCAGCTCTTGGCCCGTCACCTCGCGGCAAGGCATGCCACCGGTCCACGGTGATTGGGTTGGCAGACGGCTCACGTACCGAGGCCGTTGCACTCGTCGTCCTCCCCGCAACGCTTACCTCAAAGAGGCCCTCGACCTATCCGAGCACGTAGAAAAAATGAGGGCAGAACGCTGCGACTACTGCCAAATAGGATGGCTTCCTCGATGGAACCCATGTCTTAGATGACCCTTGCAAGTGCTGATAGTGTCTGCATACCTACATGGCCTTGCCGCGACCGGTTGTCGTGCTTATTCCCATCAGAGCCTCCTTCGGTAGCTTTCTCGAGCCACAGCCCGGCCCTCGTCCGGACCCTTGAGCGTCTTCCCCCCCCCCAACTGGATGGGGACGGCATTCTGATAGCAGCCTTATCGAGGACGCCATGCGCTCGCACTCCCGTAGTTTAGCTGCATACGTCTTTAAGCCGTCCCAATCAGAGGCCGCTCGTCCTCCCCCCTTGCATCTTGACACTGGGCGCCTCTTTATTTACAGTTGAGCATATGTAGGGTCCACTAACGTACGTCAAGCCGCTTACCCCCAGTCCGGCTCTTGAGATGTCGTAAAGAGAGAGGGAGAATTTAAGCTACGCTTTTCCTCTTTCGTTCCCTGCCGGGGCAGTTCTGGCAGCACGCGAGCTGCGTCTCAACGAGCAGGGCTCCCTTTCGGGACGAGGAAATTCGGTACGTACTGGCGACGTCGCTCCTAAAAAGGAAAAGGTCAGGTGTGTCAGACCAGATCGAGGATCCAATAGTCTCCGCCGGGGCTCTCATCATCAGATGTGCGGCAAGTATCCCTGAGGGAACCGTCTCCAGGTACGATGTGTCACTAGATCGCAGCCCTTAGCGTATCGACGCGCTGCGCCTACGGCTACCCTTATCGACCTGCCAAGCTGCTCGTCCGGTCATCCGCTTGTGTGCTGTGCTTCGTCCAGTTCGAACAGGGCAGGAGAGCCAATAGTCGACCGAGAATGACTCTTGCGCGCCGCGCCACCTCTTCGTTGCTGACCTTTGTCGACTAGATGAGGTAGGGCGGATATCACCCCACGCTGCCTCCCCCATGCCCTTCCGATATGGGAACCCCCTTGAGGTGGCGGCAGAGGTGTTGGAGGTTGAGTATAAAGAGCCCTCGTCTGGGGCCAGTGCCTTAAGATGCTGGCTCCCGAAAGAGCACGTTACAAAACCGAGCACAAGAATCATCCGTTGCTATCTATAAAGTTTCAAGGGCACGCCTCATACCCTCTCCTCGTCCACTCTCCGGCACAGCTTCTAGTCAAGCCCCTTAGAGAACCTCAAGAAACTATCAAGACCTACCGATCCATCCCACCCCCTGATGCCTCTTATCACCATGTCGAAAGGGTATAACGGTGAAGTGGAAGCCCTGCGGCAAAAGGAATACCCGCATATGAACGATGGTATGCTCATCCTTTAGCCTGCCTGTTTATGCCCCCAACTGACCACAAATCAGGGGTCTACCTGGATCACAGCGGAGCGACTATCTACGCCAAGTCTACCGTCGACGCGTTCAGTGCCAAGATGGTCGCCAACTTGTACGGAAACCCTCACTCGGAAAACTCGCCAGCCAAGCTTTCCGGGGACGTCGTTGATCAGGTTCGAGAGAAGACGCTTCGCTTCCTCGGCGCGGATCCGGAACACTTCGACCTAATCTTCGTAGCAAACGCCACGGCGGCCATCAAGCTCGTTGCTGATTCCTTCAGAGATCTCTCTGAGAAGACCAGTGATCGAAGGTTCTGGTACGGCTACCACAAAGACGCGCATACAAGCATTGTGGGCGTGAGGGAGTTGACATACGGGCAATCCTACTGCTTCCGCGGCGACCAGGACGTTGAAAGATGGCTTCATGCCCCTGAAACAAGTTTTGTCAACCGATACCACCCAGGCGGCCTTGGCTTGTTTGCCTATCCTGGACAGTCCAACATGTCTGGCAGGAGACTGCCGTTGGAGTGGCCTGGGATGCTTCGACAGTCGGAATATCTACAGAACACGTACACTCTCCTCGACGCTGCCGCGCTGGCCATGACATTTCCTATGGAGAACGTTTTCCGAGATGTGGACCATGCCCCTGACTTCACCTGTCTGTCCTTGTACAAGATCTTTGGGTTTCCCGACATTGGCGCCCTCATAGTTCGGAGGGAATCAGGGCACATCCTTACGCTGAGAAAGTACTTCGGTGGCGGGACCGTGTCCATGGTTGCTACGTTTGGCGAGAACTGGCACCGCTCCAAAGGCCTCCAAGCACCCACTTATAAGCTTCACGAGGGCCTGGAGGACGGAACGCTGCCGTTCCACAGCATTCTCGCGCTTGGGGAGGCCATCGACGTACACAAGAGACTGTACGGCTCGATGAGCAGGATCTCGGATCACACGTGCTACCTCACTTCCAGGCTGATCAGGGGTCTTGCCACGCTACGCCACCCCAACGGTCGACCCGTCTGCCGCATCTACAACGAAAACAGCGACTTCGAAGATTCCACAAAGCAGGGCTCCGCCATCGCCTTCAACGTTCTGCGAGCAAACGGACACCACGTCCCCTATTCTGACGTCGAGCGCATGGCCAACTCTGCGGGAATCTACATTCGATCAGGAGGTGAGTTGGCAGCACCCTGCGCCACCCCGAACCCGAATACAAGTCTATCCTTGCCGGCTGAGAGCTAACCTTTTTTTCTCTTTCAGGGGTCTGCAATCCGGGCGGCATCTTCACCGCCCTTGGCTATGAACCGTGGATGACGGAGCGCGCGCTCTCTGCCGGTCACCACTGCGGCTCACATGGCATCAGCATCATCCACAGGGTTCCCACAGGGTATGTCACAATACACTCTTCCTAGTGCCAACCCTTCTCACCCCTTCCCCCTTTTCCCTGTTGCTTACCGGCTGACACACGTGGCGCCGCGCAGAATTGTCCGAGCGAGCCTGGGGGCTATGTCGACCAAGCAAGATGTCGACACGTTCCTGAGCTTCGTGCGTGCGACGTTTCTCGAAGATGACAAAGATCTGTTGGTGGTAGCAGCAGCAGCAGCAGCAGCTACCCGGACGACGGTCCGATCGCCGCGTGCCGAGGAGGCGCTCGCGTTCGATCTGCCCACCGAGTACACGACGGCCGCGACGACGACGAATTTTCCCGACGTGCGAGAGGTTCCACGGCCGCGCCCCCTGCTGCACCACATCTCGTCCGCCCCTGAATCTACTCCGAGGATCCCGCCGCTCGCCATGCACGATATGATGCACGGGCTCGCGACCGTCAAATAAAACAGACCGAAGAGTCTAGGTTACTTACCTAGATGGACCTCGGTGTTATCTATTCTTGGAACGCGAAGGGGAAAAACACCAACCCCCTACCCACCATAAATAGCTGGTCTGTTGTGTGTCACGTTCGTTGGGCGTTTGTACACTTTTCCTGGCTGGTCAGTCGGCGTCAAGGAACTGGTCTTTTTTACTTGTCTAGTATCAGGATATCGGTACGCCCGCTCGGTCAGATTGCAAAAGACGAGTCACACGTGGCTTATTCAGATGGAATTTATCATTTTCTTCCTCTCTTTATTATGGAGTTGGCTTTCCTATTGTAGCTATAAGGGGTTCATACGCTGGCGTGATGGGATATCACGGGGATGGAAAAGAGGGAAAAGGGCTTTGGCTAAGACGGAATATGATGGATGCAAATACTATTAATACATTTCTCTATCCCTTACGCTCCCGACGGCCGTGTGATCAAGCTTCTTACGCTTAAGCCTTACTCAGATCGCGGCCGAAAAGTGCCGTCGACCTAGCTACGTATAGCAATAGCAGCATCAGCAAGTAGAGTAGAAAGGAGTCAGAATGCTCATCGGTACGTGACCAAGGCGCGTCGGAGAGTCTGCTTCGATTTGATGCCTTGCCTCGCGCTTGCACATGCAATTCCAATAACCTCCTTCTGCCGGCAGGACGACCGCAACCCTACCGGTGCGACGAGAGGGTGACCTGTATCGCGTCGTGGCGCATATACAAAAATGTCAGATCTTACGCGGTACCAGGACGGTCCCCAATAGATTCGCTGCTGCAGCGTTGCGTCTCGTATCCGTCCGGGCGGAGCGGCGCATGCAATCACACCAACGCACCCCGCGAAAAATAAAACCAGTCTTCGATATATGCACAGTAATATATCCAAGGCCCAGTCCCCAGCCACCCCTCCCCTCCCATGCAGGAAATCATCCTTATCCGTCCCGGGAAGGATCCTGATCCATGACGCCGATGGGGGGCAGAAATAGGAAATAGGTAACATGAGAACCGGGAAAGGGTTTCTACGTGATGTGGTACACTTCTGAGTCTTTTCTGGACAGACCGACTACGAGGCGCAGAAGAGAAAGGGAAAAAAAAACAATAATAACGAAAATATAGGGTAGTATCATCGGACATAACACAAGCCCGCCGCAAACAGATGCGGCTGGCTCATCTTCAAAACAAGAAACGAGGCGCAAAACATTAGGTAGATCTACGGAGGAAAAGGTACGGCGTACAAGACTTGTGAAAGTCCCATTTCGCTTCCGCATTTGCTTGCCCTAGGCAGCTCCGTCGTCATGTTCAAATTTTCCAACCCCCACGATAAACGACGTGGCAGTGTCTTTTCATCTTACCCCAACGACGCGTCTAAGGCTTGCAAACACTGCCGTCCTTTCGAACGATTGGCATCTTCTCGCTCCCTATTGTGTGATATTGGGTCTTCGCATGGTGCTTCCAGGTAGAGAAGGAGAGACAGAAAGGAAAAAAAGGTGACAGCCTTGTCCGCCCCATACCGGGCCACCGGAGGTGTGTCGCGTCGTATCGAATAGACGCACGATGCGGTCCCCCGAAGGGTTACAGTAATCAGATGAGCGACACGACACCCCTCACTTTTTCATGTTTCCTTCTCCCCCTTCTCCTTCAGTCAGTTCGGTGTGGGGAAATCTAATGCACGATATGTCGCAATATTCAATCCCGCCTATGCCGTACCGATACTAGCGAAGATGGGCTTTGGGTCCGAGATGAGATCCTCGAAGTGATCTACACTTGAAGGTGTATGTACTAGGCATTGGTATCCTCATCCTGCAATGCGCGGCTAATCGTTTCCCTTGTTCAGAAGCGCCCGGTATCGCTGGCTTCGGACGAGAATAGATGTCGTCTCTGCCCCTATCTCGCTTCCGACTCGCTTAACATGGCACCGCGAACATAGCCGCACTAGACGCGACGACCTCGACTCCTGAGAGGCTTGCCTGCCTGGTCATGTGGCCTATAGGTCGTCGATCAGCTCGCATGATGTTACAGCCACGTAGCACAGTTGAGAAATTTCCATTGCCTCACTTCCGAGCCCTGGTGCTGGAACGACACACCACAAGAGCCCGAAGTTAGTGCAGCGTCAACGATCATGCTGCTCGACAATCGGGGCGGTGAGGATGTGAACACCGAGAGCCTTGTGGCTCGGCAATGCGTCTAGTCCTCCATTTCTGGGTTAGGTGTGATCCCGACTCTTGATCTATGCAGCAGACGTAGTTTCCCGTACGCAAGGCAGTTGTGGACTTCGGCATCCAACGGCCGGGACAGGACCATGCTTGTCATCCACAACTTGTCCCTGGACTATTGAATCTCCATATTCATGTCTCGTTGCTTCGCTTAGTATTATCGAGCTACACCGTGGAGTCAGCGCACAGGTACACGGCAGTGGTAGTGATGTGAACAGGGCGTATCTGGTGTGTCTGATAGAGACGTGTTTCGTCAAAGGCTCTGTAGCCGAGTGTCAATATTCTGCGGATGGAAATGACTTAGACCTTAGTAATGAAATTCGTCAAAAGCAAGTTGTTGCGTGGTAATCTACCTACCTAGGTATTCTGCAGTCAACTTGGATGATGTTCCTCTTTAACATCGTCTTATAGAAGAGACCTCACCAAAGCGAGAATTTGACACTTGCCGTATATACCTAGAACACTTATCATGAGCCTTTCGTGACAAGTAGAGTTTGGTGCTTCTTCTCCCAGGCACCATGAAGAACTCATTTTCAAGGAAGATGTGAAATCGACGAGCATAAGTAATTCGAGACGAGAGATTGCGGTTGTGCTTATCTCAACTCCATTTAGAAGACGTTAGCGATGCCCGTGAAATGCTTTCTGGTAAGTAGATACCTCGTAGGTAGCTGAACTCAATTGTTCGCCTGAGAAAATACTGGAAACTCTTCGTCCTTCAGGGATGAGCTTTACGACAAGGTATCCGTGTTGCCACTGACAGCGTCCCGACTCGTACGAAACATATGGTGGAGGATGTTCTAGCGAGAGGCTGTGTTGATCTAACCAGGTGCCATTCGACATGGCCGATAACGATGAAAGGGTTGAAATTTCCCATGTAGCACCTAGGGAACTTACCACGGATGAGTCTGTGACAAGCCTTCAACGGAGATCGTGCTAGACCCCCACGTAGACTACGATGCTAGCGATGGGCTTAACTATTGACAACTAGCTCTGGCTTGGGTCATTCCGAGTGTGGCGTTGGGTAGATATCTAACTTATCCGCTATGTCTTGTATCATATCCAGACACGCTAATTACGACGTTACAGAGTGTACAAAAATAGCACGTTTTCTCAGAATGAGACACGTTTTCTTCTAGATGTTTCAATTTTAGGTAGCATGCTGTCCCGTGTCTCTCGCGTGTACGCTCATTTCAGCCGCAGTCCCACCTTCGGGGATTATATCTTCACGTCTTTGATGATATTCATCTGCCACCCGATTCGGATCATCGACTTCTGTCGTTGTTCAGGCCGTTGATCGGGTCAGCTGGAGATTCATCTCGGACTATTACAGTTGCAACTTCACTTGCTCGAGTCCCGTCGGATTTGTGTCGAGTTAGGGCTACCGAATGTGTAACTTGGTTGCAATTAGAATTGAATGAAGCCTGCTTGTAATCGACATTTAAAGGGAGTCTGTTATGGTTACTTGATAGAAAACAGCGTGATCAGGTGGAAAAACTGACCAATCTAGATCTATATTTTCCCCGAGAAGTTGTCTGTTCTTTCTTGGCATGAGTGTCTACAGCTTATAATTTGCTGAGCATGACGAAATTAAAGACCGTATGGTCTTTCAAATGGCACTGCCTGCGTGTGTAGTTGGTTGGTCCTATGGCATTTCTACGTATTCCCATGCTGACAAGACACTTGGTATGGTTGCGTCACGGACGCCGGTAGGGAATAGGTAAATTAGGCAAGTAATATAGATCGACCTCACCGAGAGCTCGGCATCGTATCCGAGTGGTGTGCAGCTGGGAGCTTGAGCGCCATGCTCGGGCTTTGGAGATTAGGGCTATCATGTCCCAGCACATGGCTCACAACTCCCCACACAGGAAAAAGCAATGAAGAAAAGCCACCACGCAGAGCTGCGGGGACAGGGCGCAAAGCGAGCACTTTCGAGCACTTTCGCGCCCTTTCGCGGCCGATCGCTCGCAACCATTGTCGATAGAGGCTAGCGCGGGACGGGATCTCTGAATGTTCGACGTGAATAAGTACATGGTAGTCTCATCTTCATTCACGGTCAAACATTGTCTCACCTACCTCCTTGATGCTCACCGCAAATATGGTTTCCTTTTTCTCTTCCGACCCTCTGTTCAAGTCACGTCTTCATGATATATCATTCTTAATATAATGATCATATATGGTTATATCACTTGTATTAACTGTACATATTGGCAAAGTGAAGTGAATACATATGTGAGGTAGGTATAGCACTTAAAACAGCGAACTGATGTGTCACTTGGCGTCTAAGGCACGGCTGTTTGCACGTGGCCACTGTATCAACCTACACAATATGGCTAAGTTGAGAGACATACATTAGGAATTAGTTTCCAGACCAACCAAGAGATAAAAATCGTTACACAACATGAGACATGAGTGAGTAGCGTCATCTCGAGTGTCCAATTTCCGGGTCAAGATTAGTTGCTGACAATACCGCAAGTACCGTTGTGGTCAACATCGGGAGATTAGAAGACGTGCCTTATCTGACACCACCCTTTTCAAGATCGATCTCTGGTGAGATTTGCGGCTCATCTCGTAGCTAATTTCGTAGGTACCTTTCTTAGTCTGCCTACTAGTCTCAGAAAACCGTTGATCCCCTCGTGGAGATGAGAAACACTCAACATCGTAAGGCTCTTCATTGGACATCTGGGTGACACACCGTGGAGAGATGGTGGAGCGGCAATCACTGCTCACGTTCCTGATGGCGTAGGTGGTGCTCGGTCTTTCTTTTTGGTTGGGGCAGCCGGAGTTCTCAATTGGCTGCTCCTCGTCCAGCGAGCTTCCTGCCATGCCGAGTGATAGGTAATCCGATATCGACAGGAGTCAATTCATCTCGGTGATAGGTCGTAAGCTTCTACGCCGAGGTGGGTGGCGAGGGTGGTTGAGAATATTTTCCCCTAGCGATGCCTTGCAGATGAGCTCGAGATCTGAAAAAATGACAGCATCCCCTCGACCCAATCAGCCTCATCTTTGGGACCGACATGGCAATTTTCTTTTCTGTCGACCGGCCTTAGGCACGAAAGTTATGCATCCGTAGTTCGATGGGTATTTGTCCCTGGTCTCCGCCCCCTTTTTTTTGCTTCAAGTTGCTGTATTCCGTCAGCCTCAATTGGCTGAGGACCGAGGAGAATCGAGAGCATGATATTGGTGATGCATTCTTCCTATGTAATAAGCGCATGAGTGAGGCTAATGCCGGGCCGCTCACCGATTTTCCGAACGCTGGAAGTAATAGGTATATGAGCCCAAGAAGGGCTCGAAATTCTGGCTAAAAGGAGATCAAACGAAAAGAAGTAGTTATCCTATGCGGCTAGGATGGATCATGGACCGACGCCGACGGAGATATCCGCCTGCTTTTATGTATTGCCTCAAGAGTTGGAAGGTCGCAGGCCTGGAGTGACTGAAACCGACGAGGCCTCTTCGTAGACACCTTTCTGCCCAGCAGGATGGGACGTGCAGACACACCGATAATGGCTGTATTATGCGAGTCGACACATGGCCCATGTGATCGGAGCGTGCGTGCTAGATCGCAAGCAGATTGAGCGGCTGAGGGAGCACAGTAGGCTGGCTCACACACCATGTGAAGATTTCAATCAAGATCACAGTGCATTTAGAGGAGCTGGACGGGCGTGTCGGCGACCCCTGTATTTCAGTTGTCAGTGGTCAGCGATCCTTGGCGCTCCATCATAGGGCGCCATGGAGCTCGAACTTGGTGCTTGAATAAAACCTCCAAGACTTATTAAAGTACCAGAGGCTTCCTGCAAAATGACGCCGATGAAATAAGACATATGACAGAAGCCTCTGTGTTCTTCTTTTGCCTGTAATGTACGGTATAGATCCACTCGTATAAAAAGTCCCCGGCATCAAGGTAAGACAGATCAATTTGATGTCGTGATGAGTTGCTCGGCTACAAGTCAAGTTTGATCATCTCAAGGCCAATGATTTTCCGTTGGGTACGTAGCGAGGGCATTCGTCAACGCTGAATAGGCCGAGGTTGTCAGTTATCCGTCTATGTACCTACAATCCTGGTCTCACATCGCTCTGGTCGACAGCGACTCGCAAGGGTACGCTGTCAGCTTAAAGCGTAAGATGAAGCCGAACTTCAACTTCATCCTATCTAGTTCGGCTGAAATGCTTTATTGCTTACTGGGCCTTTTAAAACCACCGGCAAATACTGCCTAGGATATAGGGATCCTGGGCCCAATGCTTGTTCACTTGCTCTTGTTACAAGGTGACTGACAACCCAAATCAGCCTTCTCGCCTGATTCTGAACACTGCATTTGAGATAAACCTGAAGTATCAGATGATGAAGGGCATTATAAAAAGCGTACCTCCTGCAGGACTCAGCCAAGGGAATAGAGGGTGGGGGAAGAGAGAAAGAGAGGTACGTGCCAGGGCGTTGTACAATATACAATACATTCGCAGCGTTGCATGATATGCGAAAGACCAGATAGGATCTGCCCTTGCTTCCCCATCTTTACTAGTCCATTTTACCGGGCTGCTGGAAATCCAGGGCTGGCTGTCCGGTACTGCCCTGATCAAAAAGAAGACTTCTAAGGCTTCTTTACGGAGGCGCAATAATTTCATCATTAGCCATATCTCGTCCAGGCTGATGTACCAAGCTAGATAATACAAATCTAGGCACTTTGGAATATTATAGTGAGATTGATTGGTACCAATTTCTCGATGCGACGCTGCGTCCTGGTCGGTACATCTTGGATATCTTGGCTGTAAAAGCAGACATATGGAAAAAGAAGATTGTATCAGAGCCGCCACGCCACCATGCTACTTTTCTAGAACGCATTACAATGGTCTAAACTCGAAAGGTATAGAGGATTACCACCCAGCGAACGTCAGCCCTAAGTGTTGGGAGTCTTCATACCGCTGATAGGTCAACCGTCCTCTCCGCTGCCCCTTACATTCCCCCCAGGTATGTACATATGTTGGTCCTAAGGCCTCTGGCCTGTAAGTGGAAGAGGTCAGCAATTTCAGTGATTGCAACAGGGGGTGCGTCACCTAGACCTTCGCCCCCCTGTTCGAGCTTTGATGCCTTTCTGGCACCGGGATCAACGAGGATAGCAAGGATAAGCTGCAGAGAATACTGCTCAAGCGAATCTTTCCTAGACCTGTAGATTTCGTTTAGAAAATGACAGGAAAAGAAATGCGAAAAGAGAGTGAGAGAGACAAAGGTGTATTGAGTAACGGTGCATGACCGGAGACTCCCGCCGTGCCGTCAACCCCCTGTCTCTGCCCACTTGTGTTACACGTCTGTAGGGTCCCAGAAATCTGGTTGACTATGAGATACTACCTTGAAGATTCGTAGGCTCCAACTTGCACTCGCACTCAATAGATCCGTCAAGATGCTTGGTAGATGCTTGGTATAGAGAACCCTAACCGATGGTCCCTTCGGGGCAGAATATATCCGATACTGAAAACCCCAGCTAGGTGGTACCTCCTAACATCCTCTTGCATTGCGTTCCCCCTTAACATCAAAGTCCCCAGCCAGTGCCGTCACTGGCCATTCTAGATGCTCGGATGCTGTACCTGTCATAGTCTCTCTATTAGCGACGGATGCAATATATGGCTAGTCGGAGCCGCCACTCCTAGTGCATAACAAAGGAGGATTGGCGGACGAGAGGTTGGGGTAGACGAAAAAAAATAAATGCGTCTAGAAGAAGGTTGAGGAGACGACATCGTCCCATTATCGAGGCGAAAGGATAATAGGGAATAGTAGCACCATATTCCAAATAGCATGGCTTTTTGCCAGTATTCCCACAGATGAAAATTTCCTTGCTGATTTTTTAATTGAGTGCCGGTCGAGACGGGCGTATTAGCTTATTTACCCCTTTTTTTGCTCTTTACCTGCTCTCGCAGCAATTTTTGTCGTGCAGCTCTATATACCTGGGTAACGAGTACTTCGCGGGAAAAAGGTAGCGAGATCGCCTGCATGTCGTAAATCTAGGAGACAGCCGGTCCTCATACTCCACCCAGATCATCTAGATCTTAGGCCACTCACCGAGTGGGCCTGAATATATACCTTACTCGGGGTCTGCCCCTTGCCGGACGTCTTCTACCATGGTTCCCGCTTTCCGTGCTTGCCTCAGAGCGCTATTCTCATCTGTAGTTATCCGTGAACGCCGAGTGACGAGGTCGATGCAGGAGTATCCATCGGACCCTGCTTGTCGACCACTGCGGGAACCGTCTTAGACCCGGGGGGCCGTGCCAGCATTGGATCCAAGCTTCCAGCTTCAAGGGTGGCGTTTAGCTAGGTACACCCGACCTTAAGTCTTCGTTCACACACATGTTAATCACCTATCGGCTCCGCGAGGTGTTGAGCATCACCTAAAGCTCCCCCCTCCGGAGGTGAGCAGCAGCTGAACGACGGCTCAAAAGGGATCTGTCCGAACTACAGTCGTGCTAACTATCCTCTTCTTAGCGACGCAGTCTTGTCGTGCTGCATTAGGTATACTGCTTCAGATATTGCCGAAGATACCCACATTGAGCCTGTCCGTGAGCAGAGACCTTAGGGAAGCAGGGCCGGAACGCTGTGCATCAAGCTTCCCGATCCAGGTATCTCTCTGCTTGACCCTTGCTCCCCGACCTTGAGGAGACCGCTCCAGGTATAGGTAGAAAAGGGTGACAGGTGTGCGGGCGTCTGTATGCGTGTGCTGTCCTACCAGCGCACCCTACGGTCCTTCTGCATATAACTCATTGGCCCGTTGGGCGCTCTATCTCCACCGTCTCCTGCTACCTTCCTATGGCCATTGTGACCATATTCGGGTTTACAACGATCACAAGGACCTGGCCTCGAGGTCGAATCGGAACCGATCGTCTTCTATCTACCCATCCATCGTCGAGAGCTTCAGCCAGCAGGAAGCCACAGACGCGGGAAGCCAGCCGCACATACATTCGAAGAATAGTCTGCTTGAGGCGGCTTACTTCCTAAGCTCCCCAAGGGCCTGCGGACTTTTTCACGTTAGAGAGCCCCGGTTCGTGGTAATTGGCGCCCAAACAGAGTGTCTCGCATACCCCCTTTATGACATAACGCCTCTCAGGGGGTACGTAGCTGTTCGAGCATATATCCAGTCCTCGAGCCGTCCCGGTCCCTCGATCCTACGGCTACCATGTCTTATCAGTACCCACCATCTCGGGACGAACGTGAATTAGGTGCGTCCCAGTCCGACTACGCGGGTAGCCATCTAACGCCCATAACTACCAACCCAGAGGTAAGTAAGCATGACCCAGCAGACCACCCTACCATACGGCTTCCCGTCCTCACCGCTTTCCTCCTTTTCCCCTTTCCCCCCCTTCTCCCTTGCCAGCACTTTAACCCAGGGTGCCCAGATGTCCCCCGCCCGGCGACGAAGCTCCTTTTCCAGAGATTCCAAGTTGAAAAGATCCGTCTCGACCCCTAACGTGAAGCCGCAGGGGACTAACGAAGCCGCTCACGGGGCCGCGGGCCCCTCCAAAGAGAAGAAACGGAACAAGCTCGGCTACCATCGAACGCCCATCGCCTGTGGTAAGTACTTGACTAGCGGCCGCAGCCCGAACCCGGTTATCCGGAGGCGAACCACATTATTTCTCCCTCCCTACTCGCCCTTTTCTTTCCCTGCGTATGGTTAACTAAAGTAACAAACTTCTTTCTTACCTTTTTCGTGTAGAACACTGTCGAAGGAGGAAAATTAGGTGCAAGCAACCCGAGACGCAAGACGTTCTACAGCGATGTGAAAGCTGCATCGGTCTCCAGATACCATGTGCGTACACGGCGGTGAACCAACAGCCGACCTCGACGCCGGCAGGCCCGAGCCAGGTCGCAATTCCGTCCGTCGGAACTAGCAGTCTCGCGTCACCTTCGACGTCTCCAGCGGGCCACGCAGAAGTGCAGCCGAACCCGCCTTACCACCCCCTGGCGACGATCCCGTCCATGTCTACCATGGGACATCAGGACATGAAGACCGACGAGGACGACGCTTACGCTTCCGAGACTCAAGGTGAGTGAACAATCCAATAAAGAAAAGCGTCCTCTTTCCCATTCCGCCAGAAACTAGAAATTGGCGAAAATCATGTTGCTTAGAGAGAACATGTGTACTGACACGAGCCCCACGGGGATAAGAAGTTTCACCAACGGCGTCCGCAGGCGGCCGAGCATTCCACTACGGAGGCCACGGCGCGAGCGACTGGGGAATGCAGCCTCCGAGCGACGCCGCGCGGACGACGACGACGGCAGCAGCATCATCATCGGTCGACGCGCCCGCATCGTGGGCGCACTACGCCCACGGGATGTCCGAGACCGCCGCCGCCGCCGACTACAGCAGCTCGTTCGTGGCGTCGACGACGTGGTCGCCGGCGGAGCTGACGCGGCTCAACACGAGCGGCGCGTGGCGGACGGGCGCGTACCCGGCGTCGGCGTCGGCGGTGCGGTCCCCGTCCTACGGCGACGATCCCTACGGGTCTCCGTCGTCGCCGGCGGCGGCGCGGCCGTACGCCAGGAGCGGCCACCACCACCACCACCACGCGGACGCGGGCGGCTCGCTGTCGGCGGGCGCCGCGGCGCAGCACCCGACGTGGGGCGCGTGGGGCGGCCAGCACCAGGCGGCGTACCAGTACGCCAAGCCGCACGACGACTACGGCGCGTGGTACGGCGGCGGTGCCGATCACTCGTCCGTGGCCCACGTGTCCTCGGCTGAGGACCCGTCTTCACAGGTCGGCGGTATGTACTACGGCGCGAGGTAAAGGGGGGCGGAGTAGGTCGAGGGAATACATAGGGGTGGGAGTAAAACGGAAAGGGGGGAGAGGACACGGCGAATTAAAAGGGGGCAGAAGTCGCACTTGCCTCATCGCCGCGGAGTCAAGCACCCTCTTGACTCATTTTCCTTACGAAAACGAGGGCGTAACATTAGGAGTAAGTTTGGTGGGTTCTTTAAAAGGTGCCTACTTAGGTACCTCCACAGTAGAATCAAATACGAAGGCGGAGGCCTTCATGGTATGGAAAACAGAAGAAGGGATTTCGTTGCAAAAAGGTTCAAAATACACGAGAATGAGAAAATGAAAAAGAACAAAAAAAGAGAAGAAAAGTTTTCAACATCACCGGAGCATGGGCAGGGGAGGGGAGTGATTTGCGACACGTTCGCAAACGCATTGATAAACGGTTGAGGCGCAGGCAGATCGACGGAAAGGATACCTCGCACGCCCCCATGCAGGTCCGCGAAACGCGACGGCTAACGGCAGCCAGTATACGAGCCCTGCCCGGACTTTGTTCTTTCCTTCGACAGAGATGGAACCTTACCCTCTGGGGCTCTGCAGTAAACGTCGAGACATGCCAGCTCCGACACGTGGCCAAGCGTCCGACAAACGGCAAGGACCCCGGAATGGGGCATCTGGTCAAACACGACTAGCAAAAGGGGCAGCGATCCAGAGACCCTGCTGGGCTATCACGCCTCGCTCACCGGCTGGGGCCGTTAGTTGCCAGTCTCGGAGATATCGCTACTTACCAGATACTCACATCCCCGCCGTAAGGCTACCCTCTCCTGGAGAGAGGTACTTTGCTCCCGCCAACCCCCCCTAACCTAGGCAGAAGTTTGGGTCACACCGAGGTGTACGAGTAGAAGGCCGAGCGGGAGGGGGAGGCAATTGGGCACCCAGCACTTCGACCGGCGTCGGCTCATGTGTCTCAGCGACTCAGAACACGAGAGGGGGATGGATCGATGGCGCCCCCCCTTCCCAGCTTTCCCAGTTCGAGGCGCCGGGAAGGCAGAGAATAGAAGGAAGGAGGATGGAGCTCTCTTCTATTCTTTTCCCTTTATCTTATATTATAACACGGCGGTTTATGTTCTCGTACGATGTTCTGCGGCTTTCTAATGGGTCCGGGTTTGTAGACGCCCCTCTGTTGGTGGGCGCGGCATTCCTGCGAGCAGGTGTTGGAGAAGAAAAATGGGCGATCGGGAGTTGGGGATACATGTAGGAATTTCTGCTTGTTCTTTTCGAATGATCCTGGGTTTCTTTATGAGAGCAATATCTGCGTGAACCTTGGCCTCTGTTGTCTCAGTCGGCTTTGCGTTCGGATTGGACGTTGAGCGAGAGGGCCGTTCCCCGTAGACGTGCGTTTTGGAGGCTCGGCGGGGGCATGTCACGATGCCCATGTATCTGTGCCCAATATTGAATATATCGTAATGTAAGGTTCTGCTTCCTTCTATAATATCGAAGATGATGATGTGTGTTTGATTCAGTGCAGAAGACAGCTTTGCCGAGGAAATTTCCTCCCATCAAGCCTACAACGTGTACATATGCACATCCTCGCTTAGTGCGTCTACCGAGCGGCTGGAACCGATGACGAGAAAGGTCACACAACGATATAAGGCGGAGTTGAACTCCGGACGTGTCAGGACGGGTGACATTCAATAATTTGACAGCGGTTCATGTGCGTCATGTCTCGGTCCGTCCCTTTCCTGTGGTACAATAGTAACAATCATCGCGACTTGGCATACCAAAAACATACACGCCTGTACAATGATATAACTCCTTTGGGCGAACTCTTCAACGGCTGGCTTCTGCAGAAGACCACTTGCCGCTCTCGAAAGTAGTGCTTTTGACCAGAAGTGGAAATATGATAATCAGCAATATCTCAGACATCCTACTCTGCCCCTCTCCCCAACAATCCATCTACCACGACCACCCGCCGCCTCATCGTCCTCACGTCTCCAACTCGAACGTAAGCACGATCAAGCCAACATACGCGGCGATGCTGAGCGCGGTGAGCAGCAGGACGCTGTTGCCGCTGGTGCGGAAGCGGTGGCGGAGGGTGCCGTCGCTGCCGGGGGTGGTGAAGAACTGGCGGTTGCCCTGGTAGCGGCGGTAGGCGGCGCACAGCAGGACGGCGGCGCCGTACAGCGCGAAGAGCGCGCCGATGGCATAGAACTCGGACGTGAAGATCTTGAGCACGATGAGCGCGAAGCTGAACTGCGACAGCGCCGTCCGCATGTACGCGCCCTCGAACGTCCGCTGCGCCGCTCGGATCTCGACCAACCTGGGAACCTAGAGCGTTAGCGAAGAGGAAGGATAGGAAAGAAAAAGAAAAGGCTAGGACGCCGTGATCGTATCGTACGCGGCACCGTCTTGAGGCATAAGAATCATCAATAACTAACTGCCCATAGGCGTTGAGGCGGAATCCGCACTGAGACCTGCAGCAGATAATTGACCGGTGTAACCGCATCTTGAGCCCCAATACGGCGGTTGAGTCACCGATACGGTGCCAAATTAGGCAAAACGGAAAGTCATTTCCTATATAGAAAGGGGAAGAATACGAGAGAGCCACTCACTCTTGTGTCGTGAGGACTACCGAGCGAGCTCGGTGCATCCGCAGATGGAGGCGGTCTTCCGGGTGCGGCTGGGAATCGACATGTCAACAATCCGACATCCTATGGTTGGTGACAGAATTGAGAGAGCGATGATCGTCTCAATTTCTGAGATGGGGAACTAACATGAAACATGGTGCTTCGTAGCACTCGAAATAGCTCATCAGCCAATTCCTTATAAAATCTCTCATGATATTCCGACTGAGAAAGAGATGAAGTCTTTGGTACGTCTGTATGTCCAGAAAGGATCTGGTGGGGGGCACATGCACAGCACACAGCTGGCAGAATTACGACCAGCTGGCAGCAGGATTCCCCTGACCCCTTTTCCCAACCACGTCACAACTCACTCAAGACAAAAAGCAACGTAAAATTCAAGTGAAAGGAATGTAATATATATAGTTAAGGACTAGTTACGTAGTATGTATATATATGTAAATACACCCCGAGCTCCCGTCGCCGAAAGCTCCGAGGCGCATTATAGTACAATGTGATATATTTCTATACAAAAAACATTTTCGTGGCCGCATTAGTTTTGTTCTCTGTGTCCGGCACCAGCAGCAAAGCAACTCGAGCTCGATTATTCTGCCCATCTCGGACTAAAAAACTGACAAGTGTCTTCTCCTCTTTGTATGTATTTGTTAGGTAGGTAGTTAGGTAGGTTTAGTGACGAAGTAGGCATTGGTAAATCCCTGCTCTGCGTTCATTCTGCTTGGTCCTCATCTCGCCCTCCGGCTTCCGGCTCAATACCCAGCACCCCGGTATCCCGAGTACCCGTTGTTCTGCTGCTGTCCGTAGCCGCTGTAGCCGCCGTACCCGCCACCGAGGTTTGGTATCGTGGGCTGCTGGCTGCTGCCCAGAGGCGCCGCGTGCGAGACCAGGGGCTGGCGGCTTTGGTCGGCTCCTACTCCCATCGGCGTGCTAGGCGTCAGCGGCCTATTGCTAAACGGTACGTCCAGCGGCGAGTACCCGCTGGAGGGCTCGATCGCGACGCCCGTGTAGCGCTCGGGCGAGTCGTCGCGGCGGTCGAGCGGCCGCTTCACGTCGGCCACGGCGTTTGCGTAGGAGAAGCTGACGCCCGACTTGTTGCTCTCGGTACGGCCTAGAAGGAGTGAGTTGCGCGCGTCTAGGGGAGTCAGGGCGTCCCTGTCACGCTGTAGTTTTTCTGCGTTATATGTTAGCGGGCTGTTTTCGGGTATCCCATTCCGCGGAGGGACGGAGTGAAGCGACTTACCCATTTCCTTTCTGCGCTTGCGGTGGGGGTTCTGCTTGCAGCAGGCCACGATGGCGTTCCACCCGATGAGGATGGCGAGGATTCCGGCCAGAGCTGACTGCACGGCGATCAGGACGACGCCGGCAACGGTCTGCGTGGTCTGGACGATACCGAACTCCTCGACGAAGACAAGGATGCAGGCCACGGAGAGGACGCGCACGACCTGGATGCAGATATTGACGACGTTGCCTGACTTGCGCTCGAACGGCCTGCTCCAGATCAGGAGGATCAGCATCAGCCCTTCAACGACGAGCATGCTGATGGTCTGCACCATGCCGTGGCCGTCGGTGGCGGCGAGGACGCATCCCTTGGCGAACATGTAGACGATGACCGGTACGAAGATCCACCAGTAGTCCTTCTTGTACGATTCGTAGAACAGGGAATACTTGACCCAATGCTTCTTGTCGTCGTACAAGCCCGTGGTATCGCCCTCCGAGTTCTTCAGCTTGCGCGCGATATGCCAAATCCTCCACGAGAAGAAGATCAGAATGCCGGTGAAGATGGCCAGGGTGACGCCGGCCAGCGTCTGGGCAGCCCACGAGTCTCCGTGCGTGAATTGGAAGATGCAGTACAGAACCCAGACGCTGTAAAGGAGCAGGATCAGGGACGTGATGGCACGAGCAATCGAGCCCCAGTAATGCTTTCTGAAGCCGGTCAAAGACTCGGGGAAACTACCGAACAGCGCCCAAGCCTCAAGAACGACCTTGATCAGCAAGATACCAACGACGATGACCCCGATGACGATAGCAACGATGAGCAAGACCGTCATGAAAGTGTTGGCCTGCGGCACGGATAACTGCTGAACATAGCCTTGAATACCGGAGACGGCTGCACGGACGGTCGACTCGGTTGTCGTCGGGGCATCTCCGCCGGTAGACGTCGTGTCTGCCGAGGTGTCGATATCACGAGTAGCGAGGTACACGACGCTGTCAACAGCGCGCTTGAATGCTGAGCCGTTCCCACTCGAGGTCGAGCCGTCCGGGTAGATGAGGGTGGCGTTCTTGAGGAACTCGACGCTGTCGTTGGTCAAGTTGCCGCCCGTCATGCTTCGGAAGTTGTCGATGGAGACCTGCATCTGCGTCCACGGGATGATGCCGGTCGAGAAGGCGAAGTTCTTGGTAAAGCTCCGGTAGACCTGCGGCAGCTGAGCCGACATCATGCCGTTCATGGCAAACCCTTGGAACACGCCAAAAACCTCCCCGAAACTTGGGCTGAAGGTACCTGCGCCCCCCGCACCACCGGCCGCGCCAGCTCCTCCAGAGAAAGCAGCACCGATTGCCCCGGCACCACCAACCAGCAGAGCTGCTCCGGCTATACCAGCAGCGATATACGGCACCGCTGCCACGCTCGCCGTCTTGCCGTTCGTTACTTGAGACTGGATGCAACCGACTTCTTTTCCATCGTCCAAGGACTTGAGCTGTAAAGTCGCTTCTGCCGCAATATCGGGGACCTGGAAGGCGATGGAAGGGATGGAGTTAGAATACTTGTCAGGAATTGCCTGGGTCCCGTTCGCGCCGAAAGTTCCCTTGGGAACTATTTCACAGTCAGTCATGAAGCTCACGAGCACAGACGTTAGTAGAAGCCGACAAACATACCAGGACATAGCTGCTTCACGTAAGTCTTCTGTTCGCACGGGTTGAATTCGTTCGTGTAAACGTCGTTTCCATAAGCCGTCACGGAGAGCGTCGCCATTACGTTCTGTTCCTTGTCGCTCGTGCCCGCCACGTCGAATGTCACCGTCTTGTCGGCATTGTTGTAGGATATGTCCACCTTCTGGACGTGGATGCTATTGCTCTCCGTCTTGCAGTTGCTGAATCCGCTCGTCACCAACAAATCCTCGCTCAGGACTCCGCTGACGAATGCCGTCGCTAATATTGCCGCGCGTCGGATATTCCACCTTGAATTTGAGGCCGCCATTTCGACCTAATCCAGTCTATCAAGATCCCAAGGAAATCGTATATAGGAAAACCACCAAGATGTGGAAGTGATCGTTATGTGTCCGGGTATCCTCGGGGAGTTGGCTCCTAAAGTCACGCCTGAGAAATCAATCGCTAGATGCTGTCCAATATCCCACACCGTTTGATATATCCTCTTTACCAAGTCTAGATTAAATACTGTATCGTTTGTAAATTGGCTCGACCCGAAGAAAAGAGTGTTCGTCTGGGACGTATAGCGGTTTCTGGTTTATATGAATTGGTTCTCGAGAGCTTCGATGTCGGGTACTCGAAATTGCGTACGGGATAAAGAAGGCGAGAGCAATGGGATGGTCTGGCTTATTGTGCAAAGAAACAACTAAGAGAAATCAAAGATGGCCAAGGATCAACCCGTGGAGAGAATAGATATGGCAACAAGTTGCCGTCTGGAGAAAAAGGGAAAAAGAGCGTAAATCGTCGAACGAGAAAGTTGACCAGAAGTGTTTCGTAGTTTATGGGAATGTTGTCTGTAGTGGCCCGGACCGGGCGTCAACTACGGACGAGAAGGTTGACGGTGATAGGTGTGAGAGAGGGTAGTCGTCGGCGCATGTGTGAAACGAACCGGCAGGTAACGAGGGTGTCTGCAGATGAGCAGAAGGACAGAAAGAGGGAATACGGCGCCAAAGAGACAAGAAAAAGATGGAAGAGAGTGAAGGCCAAGGCAGTTTGGTTGGCGAAGGAGGCTCAGGTTAGGATACTAGATGCATCTTGTTGCCGTCTGCGTGGCTGCACCCCTGAAGACAGATCCGAGAAGGGCGGCTGTTGACTGGTCAGGACTGGGCTTGCCCCTTGCATGGTGGGCAAGTTCGAGACCAGCTCCAGTCCATCCCTGGTCCGGGTCCCCATCGTCGTGGAGCCCAGCCAAAAGGTGCGACGGGGGGGCTAAGCTAGCCCACATGAAACCGCCCCTTAGACGATTCATTGGTCGTCGACGTGCTTGTCTTGGCCGGTCAGCCGGTCCAGCCGACTCCAGGAACGGAGAGCCAGCCATCTTTGACGTATTCGAAACATGCTGACATGTTGGAAATAGGTTGGCCAAGGAGAGGGGGGGGGGGGGGCTGGTAGATTCGAGTTGAACCAGCTATGAAGATGTTAATCTGAATTCAGTCTCTGTGATGAGCTAATTATCTTAGATACTATATAAATATGGGATTATATCTAAGATCAGCACAGCTGTCAATTCCCTAATAGCTTAGCAGTTAGATAGTAATATGGGGTGGTGTACAAGCATGATGATCAGAGGGTGCCTTAATTAATGGACCAGGAGAGGAGCAAATCTGGCCCGAGACAGATTGCGGAATGTGGTTGGTCGAAAAAGAAGAAAAGAGAGACCATCCAATTAACTGATTGGCCAGAAAATTGTTAGTGTCGCCCCCCAGTCTTTTCCCCAGGGGTCATCAGTGATTAGGGCCTCCGACGTCCAGGGGCTTGTTCGCTGCTCTTCCTCAACTTCCAACTTTCCAGGCACCCAGACTCGCTAGACTCGCCAGGCTAGCCGGGTTGCCAGGCGAGCCAGACACCCAAGCCACTCTCAAAACAGGAGTCGGATCAATGCCTGGGGTGCTAAGTAGCAGCAGTAATATGATCGATGTCCGCTGTATCGACCCTGGCATCATATTGACACGAGCTCATCTTATTACTGACCCCGGCGATCTAATATTATGACCCGTCAGACCATCCATCACCGGCCTCGTTGTGAGGGAGACATGGGCACCCTATAATTTTATGCTGCTATACATGCCGTCTATGCTATTCCTATCGAACGATAATATCACCGTTCGGGATATTTCCATCTATTTTCCCTTTTCTTCTGTCCCTTAAGTTTTGCGTAAATGTGAGTAATCCTGATCTGGATGTGTATAACCTACATATACTTGTCTACCTGGATACCTAAAGTACCCTTCATACATAACGTTTTACACAGCCCCTCGGGAGATTCACAGCCAGGGAGTCATTTCTAGAACCAAGAGATCAGCATGTTTGATTCTGACCGACGCCGCCGCTCGCAACCGTCGGTAAGGCGGAAATGAGATAAATAGCTAGCGGTGCCCCGTCCAGAAGACCGGCGCCGGCAAAGGGCATCGTTGGCGCGCCACCCTTCTTCTAAGTTTGATCATCAACGTTCAATTGAGCCTTGGTCTTATGCGGTGCCGGAGCTACGGGTTACGGACGCCAGTGAACACCTATGTTAGGTAGCTTCGCGATGAATATCAGAACCGACGGGTCAAGGGCTAGGTCTGGCATGGGAGCCAGGATATCTATCATTCATATGCTTCTTCTATGTAGGCTACTCATGGTAAAAAGAAAATGAAAAAACCATCATCTCTACCTATTGGCGATACGAGTTGAACCATAAGCCAGGCAGCACTAAGCCATCAAACCCATTTTTCATTATGAGTAGCCCGCGCGGCTGATATGATCATCTCTCTTAGCCTCGCACCCGAAATGCAATCGTACATATTCTCCCCTGGAAAATCTGGGTGACCTCCTTATGCGATGGGGGGACCGGCTAGGTCCTAAGTTTGGAACGGCCAGAAAACTAGTGGCGATGGGCTCAGACCGCATACGTCAAGACACACCGGCGCCAAATAGGTTTAGTAGATCGAGGGAGGCCTCTGGCTTGCCGCAGCTCTACGCAGTACCTAGTGCACATATAAGTCCGATCGTGGCCCCGCGAGGAGGCAGATGAGATCTCCGATGAACTACGTCAAAAGACGCGAGAAAGATGTCTATTGAGATGATAAGTCTAGAAAAGCAAGCGCCCAAGAAACCACACCCGACCCCGATGATAGGAGAATAGACAACAAGGAAAAAAAGAACGAAGGGCATTTCCCGTAAAAAAGGGCTCGGATTGTGTTTGCGTCCCGCTCCTGTCGTCGATATATTTCCAAGACTTCATCAATAGCCATCCGCTGTCATTCCATACCCAATGATAAATACCCCACCACATCTTTTCCCATCACCTGGTATCATACCTAGGTGCCTAGCCCGAACAAAGGGGAAGAAGGGAAAAATGAAAGGCGAGCATCAGCCGATGTGCGGTCGTGCTGCCGACGTAAGCATGTTTGTCGTGATGATAAAAGGGACCAGTGTCCTGTTCCGACTAGAAGGTTTCGTAGCCGTCTGAACCGCTAGACTTGATCTGGAAGAAGAATAAAAGAAACGTATTGTACAGCTGTCATTCCAAGCAAAACACCGTGGTATATCATGTATTGCGCGTAACCAAGAAATTCTCCCCGGCCAGCCGGCCTCGGGGAATACAAGTGGATGATGCGCACTGGCCTTTCAAGACCGTCCTGCAAAACTCCAGCTCGGGGGTATCTGCCGTAAGAGAGAATCATAGAAAGAAAAGAGATAAAACGTAAGTCGCAAACAGAAAAGAAGAGACAGGTCCTCCATTCCCTTTCTTAGGGGTTGTAAAATGTACCACCGTGACCTGGATGGGGAGAGTGGCCGTAAGGAGAAACCGAACCCGGGTGACTGCCATACCGGTCGACGGGTTGCATACCGGTGTTCGCGAGGGTTTCGTAGCCCAAAGTCTGAGTGGTATCCTGGATTCCTAGAGCGTTGGTGTCGAACTGAGGAAACGGCTCCGCCTCTTCTTGCTGCGGTAGGATATTCATGTACGCGTTGGCAGAAGGGTCATAAGCTGGTGTCGTAGTAACGGGTATGGGCTGGTACTGTTGAGGCTGGTGGTGTTGATAACTCGGACCCATCATGATGTTAGGCCCTTGATTTGTGTTCATCTCGGGAAAAGACTGCGGCATCTGCTGGGGCGGGTAGTAATTGCCTTGCAGCTGGAAACCGGTGTAGTCGATGTTGCTCGATGGATCGTAGCTCATGGACATTAGGTTCGGGTTCACGCCGGGGCCACGCGGGAGAATTTTCTCCTGTTTCACCGCAGGCGTAGGGAAGCTGGGACGCGGTGGATCGTGTACCGGGCTGATTATTGTATCTGCGTTGAGCTCCCTCGTGTCAATCAGCTTCAAAACCGGGAGGCTGATATGCTCCATATGCTTTGCCAGATGGACCGTAAGTTTCTTCCATGTCGGGAATGTCTTGCGGCAGAATCGGCACGGTTCGTCACATGGCTTGTCCGGTGTCTCGACGTGGCACTGCTCGACTTTGATCCACGTGCGGTCGCCGCCACCGGCCTTCTTGATGGCTGCCTTGGTCTTGATCTTGGGCTCGGTGAACTTGTGCTCGCGGACAAGATGCTGCAAGAAGTTGTCGCGCCTGTAGCAGACGTGCTGGCAGTCGTCGACGTCGCACTTCCACCACTCGAGGTGGCGGTGGCCTTCGTTCTCGTGTCGGACCCAATCAGCCTTTCTCTTGAACATCTTAGGCTCGCGGCACTTCTCCCACGTGCAGGTAAACGGCTGGACATCTTCATGGACGTGCTTAGTCCAATCGGAAGGCTTCTGAAATTTCTTGCTTGAGAAGCAGAGCTGACACTCGAACTCTGCCGGTAGAGACATTGCAGGAGGCATAGGGATGCCGGAAGGGAAACTCTCAGAATTAATACCACCTTCGAGAGGCGTAGTATCGCCATCAGATGAGTCAGGTCGAGCAGACAGAGGATCGAACCCTCGCTCGCCTCCCTTGCCGTCTATAGGCACGGCCTGCCCACCGAGTGCAATGCACATGGATCTGGATCTGCACGGGCAGTTCCGCTGTTGAACCTGCTTCAGGTGCTTGACCTTTGCTGTCTGGAGCTGTTTGTAGCGCTGAACCATCTGGTACGCGATGCGGTCAGCTAACCACGCATTCTCGCTTGGGAACGCAGGGTTCAGTCGATGAATGTGTTCCCGGAATCCCGACATGTTTGGCTCAATTGCCTCCATTCTTGTTGGCTCGGGCTTCTCGTCAATGTCATCAAAATCATCGTCCTCGTCGTCCTCGTCCTGCTCCACTGCCGGCTGATGCCTTCTTATTGAAGCAACAGGCGGACCACCTTGTTTCTTCAGCATCCCGACGAGATTCGGATGTGAAAGCACCTCATGATTGGAACTCCTAGGGAGCTCGGTTTTGCTCCTTGGTCTTCTCAGAGCGCCCTTTACAGGAGGCATGTTAAGGGTAAACGGGGTCTTGGGGGAAGTCATCGACGTTGCGCTGATAGAGCCACTCCGAGTATGAGTAGTCCCGATCGCGGCCGCGCTCGTGGCGATTCCGACAAGAGCAGTGTTGATGCTAGGTGTCGGCTTCTTGATATTGATCCCCCAGCTAGAAGTACGTGATGGCGGCGCCAAGGTGTCTTTAGAGTCTCGACGGTCCGGTTCCTCGAGATCTTCAGGCGGCACATCGCTAGCGTTGCTTCCCTTGCGCTTCAGGAGCTGACTGGCGCTAGGTTTCCGGACGAGACTTGGTATTTTCTTCATAAAACTTGGTCGTCGGGAATGACTAATGGACAGCTTCTTTAAAAAGCTACCACTGATGATGCCTTCCATATCGACGACGCTAGGTAAGCTGCGCCGACGGGTTCCCCAGGTAGCGGCTCGAGAGACGATCGACTCGTTGTCCTGGCATTGCCGGTTGAACTTGTCCATGGCAGCTTGCGACGTGGGTGGTTGGTACGGCTGGTTGCCGGGCTGGATAGGCTGGATAGCATGGATGGCCGGCGCGTCACCCCAAGTCTGGAATTGTCGCATCATGTCATAGTCGACCTGCGTTAGAGGGCCACCTGGCCCGTCCACGTTGAGATACGTTTGACCGGGAATATGTCTGTTTTCAGTTGTATCTCCTAGGGCAATTTCACCAGAAGGTATGTTGTCGTCTCCCGCATCCTGTCCTCTGGCAACCATGGTAGAAGAGCCCCCCGCGCCTCCAGGGGTATCAGAAGAGCTGTCTTTTGTTCGAGAAACCCATTCGTACACCTTCTTGTTCGTCTCGGCGCGCTCTCGGCGCTGTGCTTGCTGATTGGGACTTGGTACCTCGTCCGACGGTCGGTTTCCAGGAGCAAGACCTCTGTATCCAGAGGCAGAATTCGGGAGCCAGCTACCTTGCGCATCCCGCGTGACTGTCGTAGAGCTCTCGTGCGTTGGCTCGCCAGCCAAATCGCCAGCTAAGCTGTGAGAAGTATGCACGGCACGAGGAGTCTCAGCACCTGCAGTGAAGGACCTCTCAATGCCTTGGACTGGCGCTTCCTCATCCCTATTCCACATTGAGACAGTAACGCGAGGACTTTGGGCGGCCATTGGGAATGCAGTCGGCGCGAGGTTGTCGTCGCTCGAGAAGCTATCTCCGTTTGTGTCGGGTGTAAGCTGCGGCACAGGCTGGTTCGAGTCAATCAAGTTCGTAGAAGGTTGGGTCTGCGAAAATTGCTGCTGTCCAGCGGATGTCGACGCCCCAAAGTCGGCATTAGGTCCCACACCACTAGTGAAGGCTGGGTTTGACGGCATGGAGGGCGTCTGGTGAGGGCTCAAGGGATACTTGGTGGTATCCTTGACAGCAATATCTTGGGTTCGTTTGAAGTTAGCTATAGGTTTATTCAGGCCATCATAGTCCTTGAGAAACTGGGGCAGCCCGAATTCGACTTCGTCAAAGTTGATACCTAGGAAGGAATCATCAAACTCGCTGCTCAAGTCACTCGGCTGGTAGATGTCTATGGTAGAGGCCGTGTCTGCGGGGGTGAAGTTGGCTGTGGGAGAGGCCGAGTTGCTTCGGACATGGGACGAGTACGGCGACAGCAGATGAGATTCGACGGGTGTGGCAGGCCCCTTCTGGTTCTGATTATAGTTGTAGCTGTGGTGAAGATCGCGGTGGGTTTGCTGCGTCCGGTCCTTTAGGTGGTCGCGAAGGTTGAGGGACGCGGGAGAGACGGTGTAATCTACGTTCATAGCCATGGTGGAGATACGCAGATCGGGGACGTAAGGCTGGTATATATTATATAAGTGAACAATACTGGAACCGCGCAGTTCTCAGTACACGTCGTCAAGGACAGATCATGTTCTGACGCGGAGAAGCGCGACAATTGAGATGTGACGGAGCTGAAGCCTCGCGAGCTGAATGCGACGGGAGCCTTAAAACGATCGACTCTCCTAGATTATCTCACGCGATGATGGCAAAGAGACAACAATAGAGATGTGCTATTCGGAAATGACAAATCTGATCTGAGACTAATTATCAAAGAAAGGACTTTGGCTCGAGGGCAAGGAGAAAGGAGCTGGGTAAGAGTTCTTGACGGAGCGATGCTGGGGGGGTAAGCCGAGTACCTTGTCGAGATACTGCGGCGGCGCTTATGGGAAGTGGAGTAGAAAACGGAAATCGGCGCGCCAAAATGGAAATACCACCCGCGCGGACGTGGTCTCCTCTAATCTGATCGAGACCTGTGCCGATGGATTGCCAAGGGGGCCGTGCCAGGGATGCAAGGAAGATGACGGGACGCACAATGTGAAGCTGGGGACTGGCTGGAAGGAGAGTCGAAGGGGATAGGAGAGGAGTGAAGTAGCAGAGGCAGAGGCAAGAGGCAGAGAGGAAGCAAGAGAAGCAGATGAGGGCGACCCAAGACGGGCGGTACAATACACCATGTAGGCAGGCCATGTAAGTATAGGGCAAGCAGACAAGGCAAATCTCGCGGAATTGATGCGCCCAATCCATCAGTGATAGGGTCCGCGCACTAACTGCGGCTCCCCCCTCGAAAGGCGGCCTGGGCCCTCTGATTGGGTGCTCGCCCGTCATTCTGTCATCGCCAGACCTACGAGGCGTTCTAACCCATGGAGAGGTAGGAATCGTAGGGGTCGGGGGGTCGCAAGGCATTCTTGACCCTCTCCTCAGCCCCGAAAGAGTCCAGGGCTCCAGGGCCACACCCCACTTTGTGAGCCCACTACTTTGTAGTACTTTGTGTGTACCACGCTGTCGAGGTGAGATCGTAAGGCACGACGGATGGCCGACGTGATGACATGCGCCCGATACTCTCACCCATTCTCACCCGTCCATGGGCGGTGCTCCGTGGCAGTAGCCTACCTACGCCGACCTCTCAAACCGCCCGTTTGCCAATCGTGTCGCGATTCGCAACATGAGTAAAGTTACTGCCGTCTTTTGGCACGCCGAGAGGGCATGTTCCGCACCATAGAGAATCCGTTCGTGGCCATTGGTACCCCCCTCGAGTTCCCAGCCGCACGGCGGATTCGACAAGCCCAGAGATTGGACACTCTCAGACTGCTGTCTCAAGCCTCTCATTGGAAGAGGCACAAATCAGCAATGTTACTGTAACACGAGCTGATAGCCGGCTGCCAGCTGCACCTGAGAGGGAGGTAAGTACTTCTTGTACGGGGTGAATCTCCCTGAGAGTGCTGGCAGCAGAGCTATTCTCATCTTGAGCTCTACCGTGTTCTCTTCGGACATGATGAGTTTGGAAGAGCAAGGTACTTTTTTTTTATCAGGATTGTTTATGATTTCATAACGCGGAACACTGAATTTAATACGCAGCCGGGTTTATGTGCAGGTCGTAGTCAAAAAGCTGCAAGCATCGGTTCCTACTAGCACTTTAATGGCACCCACCAGGCGGGGGAGCTCAACCGCGGTCTGCTAAGCGCAGCGGGCACAGCCATTGCTGCGGCAGCACGGCTGAAGCCATCGAGATAGAATACCTATGATAGTAGTGTGCCATTATGTCACAAGGCTGCAAGGGTCAAGAGAACCAGATTTACCACCTGCCAGCCACTCTGCTATATCAAGAGATACCGAGATACGCAGACGGCTCGCGGAATCATCTGTAACAGAAAATACCGAGAGCGTCCGAATAGGGACCGTAGCCAGTCCAGATCTCGGGGTCACCGAACGCTGTCTGTATCGGATATCGCTGAAGAGACGGTACAGAGACCCCTTACGACCGTCTCGGCGATAACTGAAGCAAGCGCGCTGGCGTGTTCTCAGACTGCCAGCAAAAGAATAGGCCTGCTGTGTCAGGAACGGGTAACTCTGTCCTTGTGTACGAGGACGGCACAGCGCATGAGTGCCAAATATGATATTAACCGCGGGACGCGATGTAACACGGCCGGTAGAGACAGCCAAATTCGTTTGGCGCCGCGTCTGTCTTCGTAAAAAGAAATCGAATCCTCCATCATGTGCTAAGAGTTGGCGAGCTGCTGTGCCGCAAGCGTTGCATCATGAAGGTGTCAAGATGGTTAGGATTCCGGTTTAGAATCCAGCAGGTTCCAGATGGCCTGCTCGAACGAGACTGTTATAAGGACACAAGCCGGACACTGGCTTTACACGGCCTTGCCTTGCAACTCAAGACATTTATGCAACTCTCTCCCTTCTCCTAGAAAAAGAAATACTCCGTAGTTGACTCGATGATAACGTAATGCTAAAATGCACGTCATGACGGATACGTGCATTTACTTGCATAGCATGATGCAGTCATATGCATGTAAGAAGTAAATCTATGTAGCATGGCTATTACCTAAGTTTAAGCAAGCAGGGAGCTTGGACCAACTCTGGCTTGGCCAAAGCCAACGACGCGTGAGACCAGCTGCCTTGAGCTTCAAAGCCTGGACTAAACGACGGTCTCTGCATTCTCCATCGACTCGTACTCTTTTATCCTGACATCTCCGATACAAAATTCTCTTGATATCTCCCAGGGTCACCCCCAGCATAAGAAACCTCTCCTCCCGATCGTCTCGCCTGCTAGATTCAAGCCATGGATTCCCTCGTGGCCCGGTACAGCCGTCCGGCTGCTTTCCACAAGGAGACCTACGTAGAAGACCAGCAAGAAGATCTCCAGAATGACATGGCCCCGAGCCTATCCCTCAAATTTGCCATGCCTCCGGTAGCCCAAGTAAGTCTGACTATTCCATCAGCTGTTGCGTTTGCCGAATACACCCACCCCAAAAAGCTGAGCAGCAGAGCTAACCCGCAACCCCTCCTCCAGCCCTCGGCCTGGCTCCGCGCGGCGACGGACGACCGCTCGAACCCGGACTGCCCGATCAAGATCGCCCACGGCACGACGACGCTGGCCTTCCGATTCAAGGGCGGCATCATCGTGGCCACCGACTCGCGCGCGACGGCCGGCAATTGGATCGCCTCGCAGACGGTCAAGAAGGTCATCGAGATCAACAACTGCCTGCTCGGCACCATGGCCGGCGGCGCCGCCGACTGCCAGTACTGGCTCGCCTGGCTGGGCATGCAGTGCCGCCTCCACGAGCTGCGTCACAAGCGCCGCATCAGCGTCGCCGCCGCCTCCAAGATCCTCGCCAACCTCGTCTACCAGTACAAGGGCATGGGCCTGTCCATGGGCACCATGTGCGCCGGCGTCACCAAGGAGGAGGGGCCCGCCCTCTACTACATCGACTCGGACGGCACCCGTCTGGCCGGCAACCTGTTCTGCGTCGGCTCCGGTCAGACGTTTGCGTACGGTGTGTTGGACGCCGAGTACAACTACGACCTCAGCGAGGAGGATGCCCTAGAGCTGGGCCGCCGAAGTATCCTGGCCGCTACCCACAGAGACGCATACTCCGGTGGTTTCATCAACCTGTACCACGTCAAGGAGGAAGGCTGGGTCAAGCACGGCTTCAACGACACAAACCCGATATTCTGGAAGACGAAGCTAGAGAAGGGAGAGTTCACCAACGTCACCAGCGCGCTGGACTAAGCTGCAGGCTTGTTGGGGACGGAAAGAATACTAGACGCCGTGCACATCGCGATGTGTTTGGTAAGTATTAGTACAGAACGAAACAAGATCATTAGGGGAAGCAGACGGTCAAGCAAAACGGAAGTCAATAGACTGTCAAGATAGCTAGCTCTTAGTTAAGCCAACTCCCACGGGTCCTTTGGATTCGCTCTGTCAATGTACAACAATTCAAGCATGGTTGTCTTTATTTTGGTTCCTAAAACCACGTAAGAGTGTCTTTGCTCTATATGTCCCAACTCCGGTATATGCTATGCTGTGGTATCTAATACAACCTTTTCGTACGCCACTCAACCCAAGCGAATTTTCCTTACCGGGGTATATCACGACTCTCCACCAGCAACATCCTTCCACCCCGGAGCTCCCAAGATGCCGCCGCCCTCGGCCTCCGGATCCAGCGGCCACTTCCGGATAGCCAGGATGTCGAGGTCGCTGCGCCAGCCGGCCTCGTACATCTCGACGCCGGTCCAGGCGATCATGGCGGCGTTGTCGGTGCACAGGGGCAGCGGCGGGCACACGAGCTCGACGTGGGCGAAGCCACGGGCGTCGAGCACGGCGCGCAGGATGTGCATCAGGTAGCGGTTGCTAGCGACGCCGCCGGCCACGACGCAAGTGCGGACGTCGCGCAGCAGCCCATCGCCCTTGTCTCCGTCTTCGTCCGCGGTCCCGTTTGCGAGCGCGAGCACGAGCCGGCTCGCCAGGTGCTCGAAGGCCAGGCGCATGGCGTGGCGGGCGAGCAGGCGGCGCTCGGGCGCCTCCATGGCCGGGCGCTCCAGCAGCACCTTCTGGACCTGGCCGTTGAGCCCGGCGAACTCGTACGCCATGTCGGCGGTGCCGGACAGCGGCGGCGTCAGGAACCAGCCGAGGCCCGAGTCGAAGACGGGGGGCTGCCGCTTGTCGGGGGACGGCGCGTACTCGTAGCAGTCGGCGCGCGCCGGCTCGGGGCACGAGGTGGAGATGTCCGGGAAGGCGAAGCGCTCGAGCAGCGGGCCGTACATGACGTCGGCGCCTGCGGCGACCTCGGCGGCGGGGATGATGACGCGCGCGCACTTGTCCAGCATGTCGCCAACGGCGATGTTCTGCGCCTCGGCGAGCACGGCGTGGTCGTTGAGGGACCGCGAGAGCACCAGCAGCGAGTGGCCGCCCGAGACGAGGAGCGACAGGAAGGGGAAGGCCGGCTTCTTTTCTTCTTCTCCTCCCCCCTTCTCCTGTCCAGTAGTCTCGTGCCCGCCTCTCGTCCGATCTCCGGCCGAGAGCGCGCTGACGAGCCGTGGCGTCAGGGCGTGCGCTTGCATGTGGTTGACGCCGAGCAGCGGAACGTCCCACGCGACGGCGAGCCCCTTGGCCGTGTTGAGGCCCGTCGACAGGTTCGACAGCATGCCCGGGCCGCGCGTGACCGTGACGAAGTCGGGCTTTTGGCGCGCCTGTCCGTCGACCCAGAGTATGTGCCCTTTCTCCCCCACGGCCGTGTCCTCGCAGCTTTCTGTTCTACTTCCTCCTTTGGCCGTGGGGAGCGAGCGCGTCGCCTCTCGCACCATGGCTGCCAGATGCTGCGTGTGAGATGCGACGGCCGTCATGGGGTGCACGCCTCGAAACTGGCGGTTGTCAGACGTGAGCTTCTTATTGAAGAGAAGGCGCGCCGTTCCTGCAGTAGCCACATCCTTTTCTAGGACAGCAACGCACGTATCATCGCAGGACGTCTCTATGGCAAGCGTCAACAGAGACCGCCCGGATCGGGATTGCGAGGGCAGGAGACATCGTCGGAGCGGGGCTCGTGGGCGCAGACTATGCCGTAAAGAGTACGTCCACCTTGCCGTAGACCATATCACGCTCATGAAGATGGTTCGAGGTTGCTGCGACGTCCGGCGTGACTTCGATCATGTCCTTTTCAAGATGTTTAAGAAAATAACCATTCCTTATCTATGATCGGATAAATCTCGGAGAAAAGGGATACCGCGCCCATATCTCTTTTCGATCAAGAACACTTCCTCCACCTCTTACCAATCCTCAATTTCACTCATACCAATGAGATGCTTACCGGAAAACTAGCGTTTTATAGGTATATACGATAGCTCGGGCTGGTCCCGTCGTCAATGCTCCGTGGGATCGGGAGAGGCCCCAAAGCCTTGATGCTTAAGAGCCATCATAAGTGTCGTTTCTTATTGGTATCCATTGGTAGGGAGGCATCGAGTCGCGTCTCAACATGCATGGCTTATTGTTGAGGCTACGTGGCGAAGACGTGCATCTTGTGCCCTGAATCGGCCTTGCGTCGACTGGCCTAGGTACGATGAGAGTACACGCTTATAGGGGTAGCCGTTAGGCAGTATCTGCATTGTGCCAACACACGTGCTGCGCTGTAAAAGTGGCTGGACAGCGGCTGAGCAAGGCTCTGAGCATTTTGTACCATCACGTCACGCTCTCTCACCATCAAGTCTCCCCCCACTCCAGATTCACTACTCCGAGAGCCGTGGTGCTAGCTTCTTTTAACTTGTCTCGTGTGATTTCGTTTACATATCACGAGATCCGAGGCGCAAAAGATAGGAGATGAACAGAGACGGAGAGCATGCTGAGGGCTCAAGCCTGTTGTCTCCAGCCTCGGGACTCAAGCGCCGCTGGGACTCGGAGATCCAATGGCCGGGGGGTATTGAAGCTCCGGATGGGACATACATAGATCCCCAGAAGAGGCGTTATGTCTCCGGCTCTACCACCCTTGCGGGTTCGGTCGCCTTGGGGTCTTCTTGCTGGGGAGAACCCATTCCTTTGCCCTCATTTCCTCCCGCGCTTGAATCCACTGCCTCCACGGAACTGACCACATTGAACTCAAACGTCCTCTACAATATACCATCGCAGCCGCTCTCTGACTCATACGAATTATCAACAGAGCAGCTGGAGCAATATGTTAGTGGTTACTGTCAGCTTTTCAATTATGCGGGCAATGCAAACACCACATGGTCGGCTTCTGGCTTTCCGACATCACAGGTGCCTGTAGGCTGGTTATCTGGGCAGTCTTCAGGATCTAGTGAGCAAAATTGCGTCAACTCGATAGAAACCAGCACTACCCTAGGATCATACAATTATGATATTGCCGTGAGCGAAAACCTATTTCCGACCCAGAGCTACTCTGGAAACCAAGAGTTGGCGCAACATGATGTAACAGATCCGCCAGCGCACACAACGTCAGCCGATTTCCTTGCCGTGTCGAACGCTGGACGACAGCAACACCATAATTGGTCATTTAGCACCGACGTATCACCATACGACTCATCACAAACCCCTGTGATAAGTCCACCAAGCGTCAGCGCGTTCACGCCTGGACACCACTCTCAGGCCCCTGCCTTCGAATTGCAGGATCCGGGCATGGCTTCGGCTTCGGGCGAAAACAGTCGGCTCGGCAGCGCGTTAAGCCCAGCTCAAGACGCCTCAGTTTTTACAGCCTCGACTACCGTGTCGGATCCACAAGATTCTACAGGTCTCGGCAAGGATCAGTATGAGTATGACTGCTGTTTTGGTCTGGTAAGTACCCAGGTAGTTATGTATCCATATTCCCCACGAGCCACACGATTTATTGACAACGGCTGGGCAGGTCATTTTCAACACATTCCAGCTTGGGCATGAGTTCCTTGGCAGAAAAAAGGTCAAGGAAGTTTCTCTTAAAGCTAATGGCTCCATGGCAATAATAAAAGACGCAGATACCAACGCATACGGCGGTCTCCTGGGTCAGGATGAAGCCCGGGTCGTGATTAGCTTACTAGAAAGACACCATGTGGAACTCTCTGCGTCAATCAAGACCCCGAAGAGGATGGAAGTGCATATATATGGCTGGCGTAAAGAAAGTGACGCTGTGGGAGACACGCTCTTAGAGCAAGACTGCTTTTGTAACGAGGGCTGATATAAGACTCGGAATTAGTTATTCAATTTTAACTAATAATTCTCTTTAATTTCAAAGGCCTTGTCTTTTTTTTTTTATGAAAAGGAGGGAGGAAAGGCTTTTATTTATACACGTTGGGTTGACCGCTTTTAATCAATTATTTTTTATTTTTTCCAAACGCTTTAAGCGTTATTTAAAGCTATTAATACATTTTTACAAGTTGCCGTATAATAATCTAACTTATAAAAATATCCCTAATGCTTTTATTGTTAATACTTTTATTTTAAAAGTTATATTCTTACGTATATTATTTAATTAATTGGTTATAAAACTTTAATATATCTTTTAACATTTTAAACCGTATCTAGCCGTGTAATATAACCTTTTTCTTTTTTAAAACTTGTTTTTAAACGCTTGTTATAATTTATTAATTTAAAGGTTTTTAAATTTGTTAGGATTATATTAATAAAATTATTTAATTATAACCTTTGCTTTATTATTAAATAAATGCTTTTATGGTTTTTAAATTTAAATTTTTTTTTTTAAACCATCTTTTTTATTTAATTAAATATTTTATATTTTCATTTATAATTAAAAAGTTTTTAATTACTTTTAATTGATAGTTTTTAAACTTTATTAGATTTATTTATTATAAAACTTAATTAAAATTAAAAAGTGTTTAATTATTAACGCGGTAAAGTTTAATAAATAAAATATAAAATAAATTATAAATTTTTTAACTTTTAGGTAATATAAGTTTAATAATAATAAAAAATATAATCTTTTAAATCTTGAAAAAATTAAACATTTTTTTATTTAATTTTTTTGCAAGCCTTTTAATTTTAATGTTTTTTATATTTAATATAATTAACTAGTTTTTTATATATATAAATGTTTTAATTTTTTGCTTATTTGTTTAATTTTTTATCTATTAGCGACTTTTTTTTAAATTTTATTATACCTTTTAATAAACCGTAGTTATTTAATAGATATATAACTTGCTATTTGAATTTTTAAAAGCGTTGTATAATAAATTATAAGCTATAAAGTAATATTTATAATTTGTATAAAAAGGAGTTAAATATGTTAAAAAGGAAATAATATTATTATATATAAATTTAACCGTAGGTAATAGGTTTTTTTAATTATTTATTTTATAATTAATAAAGGTGCGGAGATATATTTTAAACGTTTAATTTAATTGTTTGGTTTATTTATTTATTTATAGATAAAAGGTTATATTTATATAAAGGTAAATACCTATTAATTTAAAAAAATCTTTTTATAAATGGGCGGTGAATTTAAAGTTTCTATTAAAAATAATATTTAAAAGCATTTCGTAATGCTTTTAATAGGTTTTGGCAAAGATTTTTATTAAGTTTTTAACCTTTTTTTTATCTATTTAAAAAAGTATAAAATAAGTTATTTTAATAAATGGATTGATAATTGTTACGGCTTAAATTACGACCTTGTCGGAAGTTTAAATGGTTCGAGGGTCACGTGATTAAATTAAGATGCTTGGTATTTAGTTGGAGCTAACTCGATTAAGTTGGCAATAACTTTATTGAGTTGATATTAATTTAAGATAGTTAAGCCTAATTTAATTAACAAGTAAAGGATTTAAGTATGAAAAATGAATATATAAGGATGGATTTTTTATTATATCTAGTTATTTATTTTTCAATTATTAATTTAAGTATTTAAGCTTTTTTAATATTTAGATTACATTTAAATATAAAGTACTTTTAAAATCTTTTTTACGATTAGAAACGTTAATTTTAAACTATTGTTATTTTTTAAATTAAAACCTTTAGAGTATATATCCAATTTATAAAGTTAGATTAATAGAAATAATAGACGGGATTGTAACATTTTGATAGCTTGTTTGGTTAATACTTAGTGTTAATATAGGAAGAAGAGGACTCATTTATGGATAGTTTTTAAAAACTTTTAAGGCATGTTATCAAAAAAAATAACGGAATAGATAAACGTTTTAGCAATATTGAAATTAAATTTGATAATTGCGTTAATAGCCCCGACGTAAAATTCACTAATAACTAGATTATAAGTTGTTATAATTAAGGCATTTAAACTTTTAAAACCTTTTTTAAAGACTAAAAAACCTATATAAAAAATAATAACTGCAACACCCACTAAAGTAATAGCAAAAGCTTTAACGTTTAAATTTATAAAGGCTTTAAAAAAAGGAACCAATAAATTAAAATAAATAATACTATTTATAGAATAAAAATCATTATTATTAGAAAAAGAATTTAAAGAAAAAAAAGGGATTGAACCTATATAACCTTTTGAAAACTTGTTAAACCTATAGGATATTAAAAATATAGCATTTTCTTAAGCCAAAAGCTTTAAATTTATTGCCTTTAATAAGTATAATAAAAAAGAAGATTTAAATGCATTTTTTATTTAAATGCGTATCCACTTTAAATTTTATAAAGGTTTAATTAAGGACGAGTAATAAAAGGTTTTAATAATTTTATAGCTACTTATGGGACCAGCCTTTAAATGGTTTAAACCTATTTTTAAAAATCGATTTAAAAAGAAACTAGCAAATGTATTAAACATTATTAAATATATTTTTAAAGACTTTGATCATTTTAAAGAAAAGATTTAATTTATATTTAGCGACCTTATTTGCAAACAAAAAGCCAAAGCTAAATTACACCATCTTTAATAAAATAAGTTAGCCTTTAATTATGTTATTAAATTTAAGAAATTGGTTATTAAATTAAGCTTATTTATTGAAAGTTTTTTTTATTTCTTTTATAAAGGATTAAAGGAGTATGTTAAAAACAAACTTTATAATAAGAAAATTTACAAAGATTAAAACCTTAAGCAGTTTAATACCTTAATAAAAAAGATTATTACCATTGATAATAAAAACTTTAAAAGATATTTTAAGAAAAAAGAAGGGATTTTTTAAAACGGAAGGCTTTAGTTTAATAAAAATAATAATCCTAAAAACAAGCAACAACGAAACGAATAACACAAAAGCACAAGCATATGTTCAAACCCCATTAAATTAAACAATATTTAGAAATAATAGCGAAAATAATCAATTAACAAATTAAAAATTAAATGCTTTAATTATAACAAAATAAAACATTTTAAAAGCAAATGTTAAAACCCTAAAAAATAACAACTTTAATAAAGAGAAATATTGCAACCTAAACAAAAACAAGCGTTTTAAACTAAAATCAAGAAAAAAAAAAAATTAGTAGCATCTTTACGATAATTACTAGCTTAATAAAAGATAATAAAAACCTTAAAATTAACAAGTGCTTTATTTGCAAAAGAAAGATAATGCGTGCTTGCAAATATTATTTTAAACACTTTTAATTTTTAATGGTAATTATAAACGGTTATAAATGCCATAAAAATAGCTTAAAAAAATGTTTAAAATATAAGATTGAACGCCATGATAATAACTTTCTAACAATAAAGGAACAATTTAAAGCAGCTTAAATTAGTAACAAAATTATAAAAAAGTTAATTTGAAATGAACGGCAGATATTTAAGGAATTATTAAATTAAAAAAAACCTTTTAATTTTAAATATTTTAAACACCAGAAAGCTAAGAAAGCTAAAGATATTCCAATTATAAGCCAACATTGGCTTAATTTTACTTAGAAAAAATAACGAAAAAATAATTATTAATAACTTTATTGAAATAAGTATTAAAATAAGAGTTGTAAAAAACATTAATAAGATAAGCATAACTATAAATATTAAAGATATTATATAAACGATTTATATCGAGTATATATAAGCGTTAAAATTGATAACGTATGGTTTTTAAAAAGTTTGAAGCCAAGCAACGACATTGAAAAAAACGAGTGTATTTATAAAATAAAACCACGATGGCTAGAATTTTTTAAAGCCTGCTATCTTTATTTAAGATTAGGACGTAGCCAGATAGTAATATTTAAAAGATGTATATGTTACAGTTTAATATCATGTAACTTGTATAACCTTTTAAATATAGGAGTAAGTTTAAAAGAAATATAAGATAAATTGAAAAGCCTTTATTTTAGCGACTTTAAAAGTGTTTTTATATAGAAAAACATGGAAGAGCAAATTATTTAAACATTACAGTTTACACTTTAAAAACGATTACAATTCATTTAAAATAAGATGGCAGAATATTATAATAGGAGAAGGATTAAAGGACCAATTTTTAGGAAAAAAGACAAGGTTTATTTACTTTAAAACAAGTAAAATTTAACGCTTAAAACATTATAAATTTACATGAAAAGGCCTAATAAAAAATTGGATTTTAAGAAATTAAAACCCTTTTTTATAAAAGAAGTTCTATTTAAAATTAACTATTAATTAACAATCCCGTTAATAATGAAAATCTATACCAAAGTTTTTCATATAATAATGTTAAAATTAACACTTAAAAACGTTAAACTTGCTAAAAATGTTAAATTAAAAAAAAATTTAAAAGAATATAAAATTGAAACCATATTAAATTTAAGGTTAGATAAAGGATAAATTAAATACTTTATTAAATGGAAAAGATATTTATATAAAGATAATATATAGGAACCTATCAAGCATTTTTAGAATATGAAAGAGATGTTTAAGACATTTCACCGTTAAAATCCAGATTGGCTAAGATTGTTAAAGGGTTCGTGTTTGGATTTAAACCAGCTTAAGAGAAAGAAAGGAAGGCCGTAAAAACATTAAAAGTACCAGCTTTCACTTGATAAGCCTTTTCTTTTTTATGCTTTAAACGCTTAAGCTTCTCTATGGATTGAACGCCTCGATCCATTATACGCTTTACCTTTCTAGCTTAGAATTTTTACTGTTTACGTAGTTTTTTAATATGATTAACGGCTTATTTTTTAATCCGTTTAGCTTTGATTTTAGTAATCTTTATTACTTCTTTGGTAGCCTTCAATTCATTTTTAAAAGAATGAAACTTTTTTGCGATATCTGTCACGTTAGCTTGTAAAAAATCATATACATTATAGTGAGCGCAACCTAACCGAATACACTCCTAATAACGATCTGAGTTTTTAAAGGCAACGTAAGAAATGTTGTGATTTTTGTAATAGGAATAAAGCATTTAAGAAAAACCTTTTTTTAAGATTAATTTAAAGAAAGCAGCTTTATTTTTTAAAGCTTTTTTAATGTAACAAAAATTGCTAATCGATTTTTTAATTTTATTTAACATGATAATAATTAGTAAAGATATTAAAAGAACTAATATAAGAAAGGAAGAAATTAACCTATTTATTTTTAAGATAAAGATTTTAAAAGAGAGGGAATAATGTTATAGCTTAAATTATAACCTTGTTAGAAGTTTAAATGGTTTAAAGGTTACGTGATTAAATTAAAATGTTTAGTATTTAATTAAAGCTAACTTGGTTAAGTTAGCGATAACTTTATTAAGTTAATATTAATTTAGGATAATTAAACCTAATTTAACTAATAAATAAAGGACTTAGATATAAAGAATGAATATATAAAAATGGATTTTTTATTATATTTAGTTATTTATTCTTTAGTTATTAATTTAAATATTTAAGCTTTTTTAATATTTAGATTATATTTAAATATAAAGTACTTTTAAAATCTTTTTTATAATTAGAAATGTTAATTTTAAATTATTATTATTTTTTAAATCAAAACCTTTAAAGTATATATTTAACCTATAAAATTAAACTAATAGAAGTAATAGACGGGATCGTAACAATAATTATTTAAATTAAATTACATTTATTAAAAAGGGGTAGGTCCGTGATAAAGTTTATTGTTATTATTTGCCATGATATATAATGGAGTTTTATAAGTTAAAGGTAATTGTAAAGGATATAATGTAAAATTTTATTACGTTGGCATTTTAAATAATCACGTATAAATTTTTTAACGGAAGATTTAATATCGGGCCATTAAAAGTTATATATAATAAGTTTTAAGGTTTTATTTATTTTTATATATTTTATTATAAAAATATTATGTTTTAAACAAGTAACTTTTTTTTTTATATTTGCAAGTATTTAAAATCTATTTTTTCGATATAATAAATTATTTTTAATGATTATATTTTTATTAAAGTTTATTTTAATAGTTATATATTTTAAATTTAACGTCCCTTATTTTTTAACTTATTAAATAAAATTAAAGATTTATTTAAAAGTTAATAAATTGTATAACCGATTAAAAGTAAATAAAATTAATGTTAAAGTAATAAATTTAAAACCTTTTAAATGTAAAAAATGTTTTTTTTATAAAATTAAAATAATTGGTTGGTTTTTAACTTCTTTTTTTTTAAAGCGGTATTATAATAGTTAAAATAAAATATCAACCTTTTCATTTTATTTATTTGGTTAATAATTAATGATAAACTAATAAAATAAAAGCTATTACGCTTATTAAATTTATTATTTATTAAAAACTTTAATAATGGTAAAATACGATAAGTTTTAATGATTAAAATAAATTTTAATTTAATATTTAGCATCTTTTAAATATTAATACTAACATTTAAAAGAATCTTGTTACGAGCCTTGCTGGTATAAAGGTCGTTAGGGGGTCTCGGTTTGAAAGTAACAATAACGTTAGGTTCAAAAGGTTTAAGTTGTAAAGATTTCTCTTTTATATTTAAGATATGACTATAAACTTAAGTTAGTAGCTATGAAATTAATATATTAAAGGAAATGGTTTTTTTTATATATCTTGTAATTTTTTATAAAACGCCCTGGCGCCGGGAGGTCCTAGGGTAGCGGCGCCTTACGCTTTAAGGGTAGCAAGGGTAGCAGCGCCCTGCGCTCCGAGGGTAGCAAGGGTAGCAAGGGATGTCACGTGACCCTAACTACCTGGTCGGATAAACCCTTTATCCAACTGGCCTTTTTGGCTATGCTAGCCACATCCAATATTAGGTTTCTTTTTTGGCCTATAAGCCATTAAATTATAACATTATCCTTCCTTCCTAGGATCTTTATTTTTAAAGATAAGTAGGTGAGTGGTTCTACCCGTATAAGTATGGCTTATTTCCCATCCTTCTTTTCTTTTTTCACCGGTTTGCTATATCTAACATCGTTAATTTTAAAAAACGAGCCGCCAATCCATTTAAGTTAAATGAAAATAAAAAAAAGCGTAATCGTTACTTTAAACAATTTATCTTTATTAATCATATTAATCAATTCAATATCGTTGCAAACGTGATGTTTTACACTCATTATACGAAGAAGAATTTTAAATATGTGATTACACCTAATTGTTTAAAGCGGTACAATCAATATATCTTATTAAAAAAAACCTATATAGGTTCCATGATTAACGTTAATTCCTTTAAAAAACTTAATTTGGCAAATTAAAAATTATCCTAAAAGAAGCGGGATATTAAAAATGCGTTATTTACTTTACAAGTGAAAATAAACAAATTAATTGTAAAGATTTTACAAGTCTGTTGCTAATGTAAGAACTTGCAATCGCGAGGTTTTAAAATATTATCTTAAGGTTTATCCGATCTAAATGCCTTAAATAAGTTAAAAAAAAAAGAGGAAGAGGAGCGTTATATTACTAAGGCTGTATAGATTAATTAATTAATCGAAAAGGAGGTTAAATATCTTTAAGCTGGCGTGTTACCTTCTAAATTTTCTTAAAACATCCCCTTCGTTTTTTTTAGGGCGATTAACTTGACCGATCTGGATTTCTTTGGTGAAAATTTTCCTACTTTTTTACGCAATTTGTTAGGTGCTTCTTAGGTTTCCAAATGTTATTTACTAGTGGGTAATCCTTCCATTTAATTAGGTAATATAATTGCTGATTAATTATTTTAATGTCTAGGATTTCTTTGACTTTATATTTTGTTGGTTGTTTTTTAAGTTTTATTTTATTGTTGATTTTTACGTTTTATAATGCTGGTTTTAACAAAGAAATATAAAAAATTAAATATATTTACATGCCTTTTAATAATATTAATTGGTAATTTATATTTAAAATAACCTTTTTAATTTTAAATGGTCTTAATTTTTTAAAATTTAATTTTTTACTTGATTATTTTATTCGTATTTACAAAGTTTTTAACGTTGAGTGCTATTTTTTACAAAGTAGGTATACCTTGTCTCCCTCCGCAAAAATTGGTCCCTTAATTCTTTTCTAGTTATAATATTTTATTATGCGGTTTTATAAAAACTATAGATCTTTTTAAAATGATTTTTAAAAGTATTATATTTCTTTAGCTTTAACTTTTACTTTTAATGTTATGCTTAATAGTTATGATGCTTATAATAACGGAATTTCACTTATAGGCTTATTATTATCCAGCTTATAGATTGCTTTGTAAGGTATAATGTTCATATTCTCGTTATCTGAGTTATTATATATTAATTAAGCTAGTGATAACCATTTTATTCAATCATTTTATTTGTAATTAACATAGATTTGTAGGTATTATTTAATGAATTAATTTAACCTTTCTATTTAACCATTTATCTAAGGATGTGCTATTATTAACATTTTTTATTTGGTTCCAAACGTTTTTATTAATATTATCCAAAACTTGGATATAAAAAGCTTATCTTTATCAAAAATGATTTTTCGTGATAGGTTATGTTTTACTACGTAATGCCGTAAATATAAAAACGTTAAATCTTTTGTTATATATATTTCTTTAAATAAAAGGAAGATTTCATACTTGAAAAGTTTATTAATTATTACCCATATGCTATTATATTTAACCTTATTAACAAGGTTTATTAATGCGGGTAGTTTTATAATAAAGTTTTAAATTATGATATCTTATGCTTATTTTGAAATTTTTATGGGTTTAAGTTTCTTATAAAGCTTATACCTAATTGCTTTAACTTTGTTATATAGGTTATATTTTTTAATCACTTCTTTAATTACAGTTTTCAATTAAGGGAAGTCGTGGTTTTTTTAGATTTTTTAAGTAGTTTTAAAGATTCTTAAATGTCCTAATAAGAGGTTTTCATATACCTTTTTTACAAATGCTTTTTACATTAATTGTGGCACGTATCTTTTCCCATTATAAGCGCATATTCTTTTTTTTTTAAAGAAGTTTGTCTTTTTTTCATCTATTATAGCGTTTTAAATTTCTTAATTCCATCGTTTATTAATAATGATTTATTTAATTTAATATACTCCTTATTATTTTTTAAAAAGTATGATCATTAGTTTTTCCTTTACTTTTTCTAGGTTTTGTCTTTGTTAGTTAAAAATATCCGCTTGTATATTTTTTTTTTTTTTGATGTGATGGATTTTAAAATTAAATCCATCTAAGAACTTTTTCCAACGCTATTGACGTGGAGATAATTCTCGACTTGTTACAAAAGTTTATAAATTGTTATAATTAAAGAAAATAATGACGGGGTTTAGGGTGTTGTTAATATATGGTTTTTATTGCTTAAATCCTTAAATGATAGCGAGTAATTCTTTATTATATATTGGGTAGCATAGTTTAGGTCTTTAAAAGGCCTTTAAATAATAGGCTATTGGATGTCATTGTTTGCCCTTATATTGTTTTAAAGTTCCTTTACAAACGTAATTGGATGCGTTTATATGCATTCGTTTTTTTACATTAAGCTTTAAAAGTTAATAAACTGGTTTTATAGCCATTACTTCTTTTAAAAGTTATAAGGATTTTTTAGCTTTTGCTATTTAAATAAAAGGTTATCGCTTCTTTTATATGGTATCTATCATAACTTTAACAATATTTGCAAAGTTTTTAATCAATCCTCGAAAGAAGTTATAAAATCTATAAAACTATTAAACATCTTTTATATTTTAAAATAAAAGGTTATTATTAATGAATCTTCATTCCCATACTTATTTTAGTTTTCCTTCTTATATCCAAATTTTATTAAAAGTAATTATAAATCTAAAGAAGTTAATTTTTTACATTCTCCATTAACATTTCTTAAATTTAAAAATGATCTTATACTCTTTAAGCTTTTATAAAACTAATTATTTATACTTAAAATATTCCTTATAAAAGTTAAAATATATAAAGATATTATTAATGAATATAAAAATAAAAACGTCAATATATTCTTATAAAATTGTTATCATTATATGCTGGAAAATGGTTAAGGCATTGGTAAGCCTTTGAAACATTATCAAGTATTCGTAATGCCCGTTATACGTTCGAAATGCTATCTTTCACTCCTTTCCTTCTATCATTTAAATACCGTAATATCCGTTTATAATGTTAAATATTATATACCAATATGCTTCACTAGCTTACTTTTTCATATATTTAAATAAGGTTAACGCGTGGCCATTTTTCACAATGATTTTATTTAATAATCAATAATTGTTAACTATTTAAAATGTTGGTTTACCATTGTCGTTAAATTTCTAAATACCATCTGCATTTTTCTTTAGTATTATTAATATGAGATATTTTATTAATGATTCGGATTTTTATATAAATCCTTATGCCAGGTTTTTCTTAATCCATTTATTTAACGCTTATTATACTTATTAATTTAACCTATATATTAGCTTAAAATAAAGTTAACATCCCTTTTTTAATGGGATCTTATAGTTATATATTATATGATTAAATAATCTTATAACCGTTAATCTTTTCTTTTAGAAAACTGCCAAGAATTCTTTTCTAAATTTTTCAAATACTTTGCTTATCTTATTAGATTTTAAGCTTAAAGTTTCCCCAATGATTTTGTTTTTATTAACAAATGTTACCATAGCTTATGCTATCTTCTTATAACTTATAAAGGCCTTAAGTATTGGATTTAACTCTTCCTTCTAGATTTATACTAATTTCCACCCTATTACACTAATGGTCCAATCGATCTAAAGGTTATTAACTTTAAACCAAGGTAATTTAAAGATAATTTGATCTTTAATTTTCATAATGTTAAATAAAAGGTTCTCGAAATGATTGTTAATTTATATATTAAAATCTATAGTTTTTTTTTGTATAAATCCATCATTGTAATTAAATAGTTTTCCTTTAACCATTCTTATAAGATAGATTTCCTTTTTATTACAATATAGAATATTATATTAATTTATTAGTTGGGGATGAATGTAATTAATCTTTAATTTTAAGTTAATTACTACTTGGGTTTTTTAATTATTCCATTCCATGGTTACTTGGATATTCCCTTCTTTAGTGAATATTTGCAAAACTTATTAAGGTTTTAGGCTAACTTGTTACTTGTTAACGAGTTGCCCTCTTTATTTTTTATAAATGAGAGGTTGTTTAATTCTTATTTTCATTCTTTGAAAAGCTCTTTATAAAGCTAATTAAATGCATCTCCCAACTTTTAGATAATCTAGTGAAGCTTTTTAATCCTTTGTTTATATTCTTTGATAATGTTTTAAAAAAAATAAATTTATTATTATATCAAGGCGTTATAACTTTCCTTCATGGTTTTAATCTTGCTGTTTATAATTTTAAACTTGAGATTATTAATCTTATAATACTTTTTAAAGGTTTGAAACTTTAACGCCTTAAGTTTTACATGGATTTTGCATCTAATATTGATGCAATCCAATCATTTAACTTGTTTTTAGATGTAACTTTTAGGTCTTTTGAGGTGTGGTTGAATAATGCCGATTTCTTACCTCGACTTCACTTATATTCTCTTTATGTTTTTTTACCAATAAATTATATTCGAATGATTAATTTTATATGGCTAAAAAAAGTTTTTAATTTTGTTAAGCATATGGCGCAAGCAAGTGTTAATATGATAAAAGATCTATAAAATCTTTATATGTTTAAAGTAATAAAGGCTTTTAATCGACTTGCTTTATTTATACATTTTTCATTCGGTTTGGCTTTCTTTCTCTAGAAACTTTCTTTCTTTTAAGAGCTTGTTTTGTTGGTTCATTTGTTTTGGAGTGCTGGAGATAAGGATCTATCCTTCCTTATCTAGGTTGGTTTTACGTTTAGCAAACTTTAATATAAGCGATGGTTTGGTAAAAGGTAGGTTTTTTAATTTAAACCTGCTTCTCTAATCTCTAGGTGCCTTATTATATATAAAAGGTTCCCAATTCTAATGGTTTAAAAGCCATTGGCTGTATATAACCTTTTTTTAAATCTGTTATTAAATGGGCTTTTGAGATACTAATGTTATTGCGGTATTGAAGGCAATAAACTGGTTAAAATTAAATTGTTCCATTAGCTTAACAATTTCGTCCTCTTTTTCCTTTTATTAAGGCTTTTTTTTATTAGTTTATATTATATTAATCTTTAAAGCTGGCCTTGTTCTAATTGCGAAATTCCTTTTCTTGCTTTTAAAAACCTTAGCCTGCTTCTTAAGGCTTTTATACTAGCTTTTATAATGTCCCTTTTTCTTATAGTTATAGCACTTCACCTGGCTCATATCCTTTTTGCCGGTGCGGATCTGGTTCACGTCCATGGGTCCGGCGTGCGTACCAAATGCAATGCTTTACTAAAAATTCTTTTCTTTTTTCTTATAAAAAGGTATTTAAGGGTTCTTTTTTTTAAACTTATACTAGAACTATCGGTTATCGATTTTAATAATAAGTTTATAGTAATTTTCAAAAATCTTAAGGCGGTTTATCTTATAGATCTTATCTTTAACTCTTTACTTTAATCCGTTATAAAATAAGATAAATAATCTATTTATAAAAATATTAATTTAAGCGGCATACTTTTTAAATTTAATGATATAATTAAATGTTAATTTGTTTTATTTAAATTATAATATCTTTTGTTTAATAACTTAAGCCTTATTAAAATTGCTATATATTTTGCAAAGTTTTTTTATAAATCTATTATAGCTTAAGAATATATAAAAAGTCTCTTTCTTTATATTACTAAAGTCATTATGCTTTAAGTAGTTTTGTATAAAGGGTTTAAATTATTTAAAAACTTTTTTAAAAAGGAATCCTTTAATAGCCAAAACCTTATTATCTTCATTTAAAAAAAAGTTCTTATAAAACTTAAAATAGGCTTGAAATTAAATGATAAATCTGTTAAGATCAATGGTTTCGTTATACTTTTTAAAGGCCTTAAGTTTATATCCCTTAACCAAAGCTTTTTTTAATTAATCTTTAAAGGCGTTAATCTTCTTTTATATACTATTCAAAACTTGCAGTTTTTAAATGTTAAAGGTAGTAGCCATATTATTAATGCGTTAAAATATTTCATTAATTAATGAAAGATCTTCAAAGGTTGCTGGTAAATTAACAAGTTTAAATACTAATTAAGCTATTTCTTTTTCTAGAAATTCTACTTCCTTATATTCTCTATCGAACTTTTCTTTTAACACAGTTTAAAAGGTTTCGTTTAATAACTTAATAAATCGCGTTAAAAATTAATATTATATTAAATTATAAAACTATTTAACTAGTTTTCCTATCGGTTAATTTATAAAAATGTTACTTATATTAATTATTTAACTTGGTTAAACTTATTACTATTAATCAAAGAACTATTAAAATGTTACAAGCCTTATTAATATAAGGGTTATTAAAGGGTCTTGGTTTAAAAATAACAATAGCGTTAGATTTAAAAGGTCTAGGTTATAAAAATTTCTCCCTTATATTTAAAATATAATTATAAACTTAAGTTGGTAGCTGTGGAATTAATATATCAAAAGAAATGATCCTTCTTATATATCCTATAATTCTTTATAAAGCGCCCTGGCGTCGGGAGGCCCTAGGGTAGCGGCGCCTTGCGCTTTGGGGGTAGCGAGGGTAGCGGCGCCCTGCGCTCCGGAGGTAGCGAGGGTAGCGAGAGGTGTTACGTGACCTTAACTACCTGGTTGGATAAACCCTTTATCCGACTGGCCCTTTTAGCTATGCTAGCCACATCCAATGTTAGGTCTCTTTTTTAACCTATAAGCCACCAAATCGTAATAAATCTATTATGGTAAATAATTTTTTATTATAAATTTTATAGTTTATTTTTATAAGCATAAGTTTGCAAAAGTAATAAGTAACAAGTTAAAGCTTATTGTTTTTATTCTTTTAAAAAAGCATAGCTTTAATTGTAAAATTAAAAACGTTGGCTTTTATAAATGCCATTTTTTAAAAGTCGAAATGGGTGAAAATAAAAGTTTAAATGAATAAATATTTCAAATGTTTAAAAGCTTTATTCATTTCTTTAATTCATTTTTAATCTTTTTTATCCCTTTTATTAGCACCGATAATAAGTTAAATAATAACGGAAAAGGATTTAATAAAACGACGGTAAAAATTAACAAATCCAATAAACTATTAAAACTTTTTTAAAGTTTTAAACGCCTGCCATTTAATGATATAAATGATTTTATTTTAAATTATAAAAATGTTATGGCTTTTAATGATATATCCAAGGAATTTTACTTTATAGGCTTTTTATTTACATTTATAAGGCGTTATAATTAAATGATAGCTTATTAATTATTAAAAGACTTTTTTTATTAATTAATTATACTTTTTTTTTATATTAATGTAAATTAATAAATCGTTTAAATATATAAAAAAACCTGCGTTAATTAAATTATAAAAGATGTTATTTATTATAATTTAAAAGGTTGTTAAAGCGTTAATAAATTTTATAGGTATAATCATGTATTTAAATAATTTATATTTGCATTTAAATGCCGTTTTTCATTTATCACCTTTTTTAATTTATATAAAATGAAATCTTAATTTAAAGTTAATTTTTATAAACCATTTAACGATATAAAACCTGGTTTAAAGTTTAATAATTAATAAAATAAAATATCGAATTAAAATTGTAATAACGTTAAAGCTTTGGTAATTTATAACGAGACGAAAAAAATTCCAAAAGTTTAATTTTTTAATAAACATTATTAAAGCTTTATAAAAAGAAATAAACTTGCATATATGTTTATTATTTAACATTTTATTTAGCTAAGGTTTAAAAACGTTTAATTTTTGTTTATTTATAATATAAATAAGTTTTTACGGCAGAGATTTCCCGTTAATTAGATCGATGGCGTGATTTTAAAATTGATAATTAAAAAAGCGTTAACCGGCCTCTTTTATTATAATTAAAAGAAATTTTTAATACTTTTTTAAAATGTTATTTATTATAATAATGAAACGCTTTTATTATAAAATGATCGCAACTTTAAAAACATTATTGCTTAAAACGTTTTAATTAATATAATAACGTTAGTAATGTTTTAAAGAAAAGGTGATTAACTTTATATTAAAAAAAAAATAAGCAAGTTAATATTATTTTAGCCACCATTATAAAAAAATAGCATTACATTTATTTTCTATATTTATTAGCTTAAAGTTAAAGCAAATGAAATGATTTTTTTAATGTTAAAAAACGAGAAGATTTATATAATATTACCCTTTTTTAAACATTAAAATGGCGTTAAAAGCTATCATTTAACAGGCCTAGGCACGCTTAATAATAAATAGCTTTCATTTATAGGCTAAAGTAATTAAAAAAACGAAAACGGTACTACCGGTGTTAAAAAAAACCTTGATTGGATGCTTTTTGGTATTAAATAATAAGGACATCTTAACGATAAATTGATTATTTAAATAAAACTTATTAAGCTTGCCTTTTTTTTTATTTCGATTAGCTTTAAATATTTAATGGTTAGATTTATTATTATTATCGTTTAACGCTTGATATATTTTTAATAACTTTATAAACATTAATATAATGTTTTATTAAAGCTTTTTAAAAGAAAAAGATGCTATTATAGGTTTATTTATAAGCCATAGGGTTTTTATTAATATATTTAAGTGGCTTTTTAAAAATCCAAATCGAAATTTTTAATTTCCATGATTTTAAAAAAAATCCTCTTAATTATTAAAGCATTTATTTATACCTTTTTTTTAACTAATAAAGTAAAAATATTTTTCGTTGCTTTATATTTTATTAAAAAAGTTTTTTTTAATAAAGTAAATAACTCTTTATTTTTAACATTTTTTTTAACGTAATAAAAAAAGGTTTAATAATTAAATTTATCATATTATTAACAAGCCTTTTTATCTTTTTTTTATTTATTAATGTTAGCCTAATTAATTCTTTTTAAAGCTTTTTTATTAAAAGCTTATTATTTAAGTTTAAAATTAAAAATTAAATTATCTATTTAAAATTATCCTTGATTTTTTAAAAATCAATTTTAACCGGAGTTAAAACTTTTTTTTTAACCTTGTTTTTATTAATTTAACTTTAAATACTTTTTTATTAAAGTGGGCCCGTTTTTTACCAATAAAAGGGCCGGATTTGCAAACATATTTTTATAAATAAAGCTAGCTTTTTTAATAGCGTTAAGATAATCTTTGTTATTTTTAAAAATATAACCTTATTATAAATAAACCATTTTAATGATTTTATATAATATAATTTTAATAATATAAGTTTAAAACGTAATTTTAAACCATTAAACCTGGTTATTAAAATTCATTAACTCGGTTAAATATTAGGTAATATCCCTTTTATATTTAAAACTATTTATTTTTATTAAGTTATAATGTTTTTTAATTAAGTTTTTAAATTATTTAACGAAAGCGGTAATATATATTAACTAGGTATTTTTAACCATTAACCGTTTAAATTAACCTATTTACTATTGATATTATAGTTAGCCTTTATTTATAAATAACAAGTTAATTTAATTAATACGATGATAATTATATAAAAAGCTTTTTATATACATTTTTAAATACGTTTTAACCTTTATTTATTAAAAATAAAATTTTATTAGATCTTTTCCGTTATAAATGGATGGCTTATTAAGTTATATTGGGTTAATAAAAATAATAAAAAGGCAAATCAGTTTTTATAAAATTTAAAACAATTGGCTGTTAAGGTTTCGTGAGTTGTTTAAATTTTTCAAGCCTTTTAGCTAGGATGGAAATGGACCGCGAGATGGTTTTAAAGGTGGCCGGAATGGCCCTTTATTATTGGAATTATCCGGGTTGGAACCCGGAGCTTTAAAAGCTTTTAAAGTTAATTGGAAAAATAATCTTTTACCGTTAACGCTTATTATAAAAGGTCCGGCGTAAATTGCGTTAAATTGGACCTTGGCTTTTTTCGAAACGGCATAGGTTTATACCTTTTAAATAGCTTTAATAAAAAGAAATGCCTTTTTAATAAAGCTAGAATCTTTAATTTAAACGGCGTTAATAATTTATAAAAGTTATTAATTATAAATAGGTTAAAAAAGTTAAAAAAGCTACCAAAAAGTGGCGCATTTTTTAAAGCTTTTAAAAATTAAATTAATATTAATTAATTGGTTAACGGCTAATTTTATTTAAACCTTAATAAAAGCGGCAATAATATAAGTATATAAGTTATTAAATTGATATTAAAATTTCAAATTCATTTATAAAAAATCCATATATTAATAGGTAAAAAGCTTATTAATTTATATCTTTTTTTATTAGCTTTAATTTTTAATTTATTTAATAAAAATCTATTAAATTTAAGCCTGGTTTTAAAATTTTTATTAAAAGTTTTATATGGCCTTATATTATTATTAAATTACTTTTTTAAACTTATTAATTATCTATTGCTTATTTTTAATTTAAGTGGCAAATTTAATAATGGTTTTATATATTTATTAAAAAAAAGCAAAAGTAAAAGATTTAAACTATTATTTAATTTATTTAATTTATTTTTCCGATACTTTTAATTTAGCACGGTATATAGCAATCATGGAGTTATATATGTTTTATATTAAAAAATATTACTAACGAAACGCGTTTTAATTTTAAACATGGCTTGCTTTAATTTAAATATTAAAGGTTTAAATGGTATTATAAACCTTATATATATGTTAATAAAGCTTTATAAACTAAGGGTCTAGATTATTAATAATCACGTTAATGGTTATTATAATTCTAGAAATTATTATAATTACATTATAGTTAAAAAGATTATATAAAATTAACCGGTTATGGTTAGTGAGTTAAAAAAAACGGTTCGCCCGTTTAAAGGTAGAAATGTCTCCTATTATTATTTGGTAATTAAAATCGGCCAAATTTTACGGGTTAGGTCGGATTGAAAATCGTTTATATTTGTTCATTTAACGGCGGGGTCGAAAGGTTAATCGGTTGATCGTGTTAAAGATTTGTTAAAGCGAAAAAAGAAGGTTGGCTTTAAAAATAGGTTCTTAAAATAAAACAAGTGAAAAGGTAAAATTAAAACTTGCTAAATTATATAACAATCCGAAGGCAAGGCTTTATATTTAAGCTAAAAGGATAAATGAGTTTTTAAACAAATGAAAAGGCTTTAAAAAAGTTACGCGTGATAAAATTTTAAATAATATAGCTTATAACTTATTTAAATGATAGCAATAAAAAAACTTTAATAAAAAAAGCCGATTTAATTAGTTATAACGGAAAGATTGCAATAAAGGATTTAAGTTATAACTTAAAAAGTTTAAAAGTTGCAAAAGCATAAAAATAACGTTTAATTTATCTTTAAATTTAAGATAATTAAGGCTTGGAAAATAAATCGAAAAAAAAAAAAAAAAACTAAGGAAATTTATAAGAGATGGTTTATTTAAAACCGTAAAATAAGCAAAGTAATAATTATTTCAATGTTTATATAGGTTTTAAAGCTACCGGGACTTCCTTAAAAAAAAAGAGAATTATATTATAACAAAGGTTAATATAAGACTTAAAATTAATTATTTAATTTTAACTAATAATTTTTTTTAATTTTAAAGGCCTTGTCCCCTTTTTTTTATAAAAAGGAGAAAAGAAAGGCTCTTACTTATATACGTTGGATTGACCGCTTTTAATCAATCATCCTTTATCTTTTTCAAGCGCTTTAGGCGCTGTTTGAAGCTGTTAATACGTTCTTATAGGTCGTCGTATAATGGTCTAGCCTATAGGAATATCCTCAATGCCTCCATCGCCAACACCTCTGCCTTGGGGGCCATATCCCTACGTGTATTGTCTGATCGATTGGTTATAAGGCTTTGATATGTCTCTTGGCACCCCGGACCGTATCCGGCCGTGTGACAGCTTTCTTCAGCAACCGGACTCGTATGATGCGACGCGACCGTATCATAACCCGCAATACCTTCTCCATCCGGACAAGGAAACAGAAACATCATGGAGTTATGACGAGATACCCGCAAGGCAAGCCGCAGTCTTGGAGCAAAATGAGAAAAGCAAGGTCACGGAGCTTCTGGACTCGGCAGCAGGACCTGGGACTTTTAGAAGGATCGACGTTTCCGATATTCTTGTCACTGAATTGAAAGAGTCAGTATTCGAAACCCCAGCGATGATATCATGACTAAAGAAGGCATAGTCATCAAAAGAAAGCTCTCTCCATGATGGTAGAGAAAGAAGCAGGGCGTATTCGGGATGCTGAGTTTGCTTCCGTGTGGGTTGAAAGCTCCGGTGTAGGCCCATCTTATGCCAGGTATGAGCCTCAAGAATACCTTGGTGCATGTTGAGTTTTCTCCTGATCTTCCACAGATTCCGCAACACGGTGACGCAACAGCTTGTCGCCCAAGAACCAAAACTTTGCCTGGGTGGCCTCCTAGCAGATGTAAGATCAGTCCACCTTTCCGGCCAGGCTTTACTGACGTAGACTCGAGGACATGGGACTTGGAAAGACCTTGACTACATTGGCTCTAATCACAACATCATTGGGTGGCAAGGATCAATGTTCTGGTGGCACTCTGATAGTGTGCCCGCTGTCAAGTACCGCGGCCCCTTGCCGCTGATTTCTCCTGGTACACTTAGCTGATGCTTATTAGCCATCACTGGCTGGCAAGATCAAATAGATAAGTGAGTGTTGTTCACCCTTATTTGAAGTAGTTGTCAGGCTGAACGTTCAAGGCATTTTAAACCGGGTTCTCTAACCTATAGGATATATCACGGATCGGCAAGGGATGACAATGCAGCAGCTTTAGGGGGCTTTGATATCGTCCTCACATCCTACGAAACTCTCAGATCCGAGCTACCACATGATGAGATTGAAAGAATGAAGCCTAGGAAATCCCGGCGAATTGGTCTCCTACACAGCATGAACTGGCACAGGGTCGTCCTCGATGAAGGTAGGTGACAATTACTACTATGTCTTACTGGTAGCTAAGCAAAATTTTCAGCACATATTGTGAGAAACCGTCTATCAAAGACGTTTGAAGCCGTCAAAATGCTCGAGGCTAGGCATCGCTGGTGTTTATCCGGCACACCGATTCAGAACCGGTTAGAAGATCTTGGTTCCCTTGTCGAATTCTTAAGGGTGTTCCCCTTCCATAACCATAGTGTGTTCAAGAGCACATTCATCACCCCTATTGAAGGCGGAGACTTGAGAGGATGGGAGAGACTCAGATCATTGATCAAAGGGATTGCTCTCCGTCGAACCAAAAAGGCCCTCGACACAGATCTTAAGCTTCCGCCCCGGCAGGAAAGGATCCACGAAGTCTACTTGAATAACGAGGAGAAGGCTGTCTATGACTTGGTCAAGAAAAAAATGATCCAATTTATTAACTCCAGTGCGAGTACCTCATTCCAGCTTATTCTTCGGCTCCGTCAGATTTGCAATCACGGCGAGGACCTGCTTCCGTATAGCATGCAAGACTGGCTTCGCAAAGTCTCAGTGTTTGGCAATGCCAGCTTACCCCAGCTACAGAGTTGTGAGGCGTGCGATACATCTCTGGATGATGGCCATGAGTCATCTTACTGCGGTTCCTCGTGCATTCACCAAATCTGTCAAGCATGTCTTCAGAGGCTGCACAGTCTGCGTGATAGTACCGACACAGTAGCATGCCTACTGTGTGATAGCGAGGTCTTCGAAAAAGTCAAGACAAGTCCAAATTCAACGGCGACCCCTAAACCTGGATTGTTATGTCATCGCCCCTCCTCTAAAGTCAGGGCATTGCTCCAGAACTTACAGAAGGACCATGAGGCCGCTATCGTTTCCGGTAGGCCCCCTATTAAAAGGTAAGCTGCAACTCAGAACGCCACCACTCACCTACCTACTTATTAAGTACCTAGGCTTAGTTCTAACTATTCACAGTGTTGTATTTTCCACGTGGACGGGCATGCTAGACCTTATCGGCAGGGCGCTCTCGGCGAAAGGAATCGCATATGAGCGGCTCGATGGTAGCATAAACTTGGCACAGAGACACAACGTGCTAACGAAGTTTCGTTCGAACCCAGGCTGCACAGTGTTACTTGCCTCGCTCGGAAGTGCCGCTGTTGGGTAAGCTGTGAATGTTTTCAGTCCTACGATGGGTCTTTTCGCTAACCAAGAGCAGCCTCGATTTAACTACGGCCTCACGCGTGCACCTGATGGAACCTGGTTGGAATCCCTTATTAGAACAACAAGCTATAGATCGCGTCCACCGCTTAGGACAAGAGAAGGCGGTCGTAGCTACCCGCTACATTGTGTCTGGCTCAGACTCAATCGAACAAGTACGGTCTAGCAATTTTATGGATAGGCATTTTGCTGATCAGAATCTTAGTATGTTCGGAAACGGCAAGTGCAGAAGATGAACCTCATAGCCTCGTCCCTCGACGACTCCATGGCGCGCTTGGAAGAGGTCAAGGCTCTATTAACGGTCAGTCTCATTAACACCACGCAGGACCCAAGCTCACCTCAATGTATATAGGGCTTCATGGAAATGATTCGCACGGAATAAATGCAACACCGTACCATAGGGAACGAATGATATGTGATGTAAAATCACCTCCAAATCTAGCTTGAATAAGTTCGCCTTGTCGCCTTGATCCGTGTCTTAAATTTGCCGGTATAAGCCGGGTACACGTAATAGTCGAACCCTCATTTTCCATAGTAACCTAGAAAGGCTATGCCTCAGTGGCCTATGTGACTCTAGACCTATATTTTGCAAGTAGCTCGGCCCTTTTGGATATAACAAGATCCTCTCCTGCCTTGATCCTCTGAACAATCTCTTCCCAACTGAGTCCAAAATATCCTTCGATTTTCTTCATTCCAGCTAGGTTCTCGATTCCAGAACATTCCGGGATGTCGGGAGCCGCACCATGCTGCAAGAGTATTTTCACAATTTTAGCCCCACCCCTCGTTCCTGATCGCACAACACCCCATAAAAGGACTCTATTACTGCTACCCCTCCATTTTAACAAATTAGGATTACCTCCATTTTCTAAGCAGACCTCGAGAGCGACGGGGTTACGTAATTCCACAGCCCCCCAACATCCTTCAGTGTAAACTTCAGGCCAGAGAATATATTGCCTTATCTCGTTGAAACGCCTTCTTGCCTCATGAGGGGTGATGTGTTGAATTCCCGGGTTGGCAAATATCATGTGTCCACTGTTTCCAATCTGGGCGGGAAGCTTGACGTGGCATTCGTTTATCAAGAATGCCATGAGGCTTGGGCTCCAACGACTTATCGCGCGAACATAACCACTCATGGAAGAACCCTTTCTCGCAATCCTCCTCGTGGAAGAACCCTTTCTCGCAATCATCCTCGTGGCCTTGGACTCCATTTCATAAGAAACACTCGTGTCCATTGCCATATCCGCTCCTTGCAAGAGCAGGTACTCGATGTTCGGTAGATTTTCTGCCTCCAAAGCCGTTGCTAGAGCCGCTTCTAGTAAACCGCGTGTGTCAAATAGGCCACAATAAATATCACGCTGACGCTTTTCGCAAATTTCTTCGGTCCTTTTCCTAAAATCCTTGATCGTGTAGTCAAGCATGGCCGGAGTCGCTTTCCAGGTCGCGTAGAGAATCAATCCTCGGCTTCCGATCCAATACTCGTTGCCAGTCCTTCTCAATAGCTCCTGAACAGATTCTATTTGATTGAGCGTTATAGCGTGTTCTAAAAGATCGAGGGTGTTAGTAACGGGTTGGCTTTGCTTGAGGCTTGAACCAGAATCGTCTTTGGAGTGTTGTGAAGGATGGATAGCGTGCGTGTGATTGTGAAGCTCTGCTCTGTTATGGAACCCTATCTCCGCAAATAGGCAATTCTCCACAGAGCATTTGTAGGGTCGATTGTGCTTTTTAAGGTGCAAGTCCCTTTCTATCTTGAATCGAAACCCGTTCCAATATGAGTGGCAGGAGTATTGATTGCAACAATATATTTTCAACCCGTATAGCCGATTTATCAACGCTTCTTGAGCAGTTTCTTGGCTTGTGAGGGACTCCAGGCAGTGGCGAAATCTACTTCGGGCGAAGAATAGGCCCAGGGGGTCACTGATCGGAGATTCTATGGCCTCTGAAAAGGAAGTTATTAGTACCTGGGTAGCTGGTCCATTATGGGTGATATTCTGGGAATGTTTCTTACCATTATTGTTCAGCCATCCAAGTTGAGCGCTCCTCTGAAAACACGAGGCAGCAGAAAGGAGTGCGTGATGTCCCGGATTTTGGGCGAACTTCTCGAACAGAGAAGTGAAATGGCTGGGGATTTGAGAGATGTCGATGGAGCCATGTCCCCGATTCGCCTGGAAGTATTCTATTGTCTTGGTAAGACACATGTCCAGACCAGAACCCTGATTTTCACAGAAAGACGTAAGGTGTTCTATGAATGCTATCGATGCGTATTCGAAGATGACGAAGTCGCCTTCTACAATCTGCTTCTGTGCAATATCCATATTGTCCAAAGAAGTAGAGAATAGCAGATCCAAGGAGGAGAAGGATAAGTATGTCGCGCAGATAAGAGCGGCGTCAAGGTGTGCTTCTGTGAGATTCAGGAAGTTGTTACTTTGCTCATGAAGAAGATATCTGTATCATATTAATACCTAGATTATCTAGACGAGTGCGGAAGAAGTCTTACTCTTTGGCTGAGAAATGGACGAACCGAATGGCATCTTCGCTAATCTCGATGATAGAACCGCACTCCTTGAGAATGTCACGAAACTCCTTGCGCACCTTCGTAGGACCGCTGTGAGCGAAATCGCGTGTTTCGGGTTTGACAGCCAAGATCTGCAACATTTCCTCTTCTCTCAAAGGCCGCCGAGCGCATGCAACCCACTGCAATATTTTACGAGCCGCCGGCTTGTTCTTGATTCTGACAAGTAGGCGTCCGTACCTGCGTGCTCGTTAGCGGCTAATTAAGTCAAGTTTGCTTCGCTTCATTAGTACTTACACCTCGTCGAGACCTCTTGGGAGATTTTCTACTTCAGCTTCGATGTCTGGGAGTGTCCTCTTTTCTGCCACCATATGAAGAACCAATCTGGCGTAAATAAACATTCCTGTTGCTGGTTAGTATGATATATCGCCACGTGTTAAGTGTAGACCTCCCTTCTGTGTTCTCCGCTATACCATTCAGGACTTCCCTAATCCTGGAACACGTCTGTTTGTCCGCTCCTTGGGTCTTCATCTCTACGAGCAGATCCTCGCATTCCACCTGGACGAATGAACTGATGTCTTCAAGATTTTTATGATCAATCCGGAGAAGAGTCGCTTTGTCCTTTAAGAAAATTGAGATACCGCGTTCGTCTCTGCTACTGATGAGCAGTTTCATCTCTGGACAGATTTTGTACACTTGGAATACATCATCCAGTAAGCACTTCCAGGATCGCTCGTCCAGCTCATCCAGGCCATCTAGAATAATAAAGCTGGGGCCTATGCACTTAAGGATCTTGCATAGCACCTCCCGAACAAAACTAGTATCGCTCTTGAGTTTCCTGTGATTGGAGTGAGAAGCCTCGTAGAGGATTGGTCGGAATTTCGGGTTGTCCTCGAGGAGCTGAAAGAGGATGGCGTGAAAGACACTAATAGTATCGCCGGCAGGTTGGTTATCGTGTGATAAAAACACGAACAGGACCCGTTGCTCGGAGATTCGCATTCTTCTTACGAGATTGCCGGCAAGGAACGTCTTTCCTGTGCTATTGGTTAATTTATTATTGTATAACTGAAGTATCTCACCTACCAGAACCAGGAATGCCGTATAGCCACATGCATCTCAATGTTCGATCTGAGGAGTCAAGCCATTTCATGAAGCTCGGCTCCGTTTTCAACCATTCCCCAGACCTTACAGAGCTTCGACGGTCGATGTCGACTAGCCTTGCGTCGTAGTCACAGGGATTAAGCTCATTGCGGATGGTGCTGTAAGTCTGTTTGTCCCTGAACTCTTGTTGGTGTTCATTTTCCTTGAGTGCCAGCTTCCGGTCCTCGTCAGCTCGTTGAATAGCTTCGAGATTCACGTTCATGGTCATCATCGCCTTGTGTTGCTCCATGTTCTCTTGGATCTTCGCAATCTTCGAGCGAACATTGGGCCAGATTGCCTCCAGAAACACATTTAACCCTGAGTGACCGTAACATTAGCAAGTGATAATGTTTCGGCCTCGAGATCTACTCACTTCGGTTGGCAAGGAAGTTCAACAGGACAGCGTAGAAGTCTAGAATATCAGCGTAGAACAGAAATAACGCCTGGCGGATATCATGGTTCGATTCGAATAACTGCGCATATACTTTGAAATTTGGGAGGACCATTCCAATGTCTCGGACGACCTGCACCACTTTTTCGAATGCGAAAAGGACAGAACTCGATGCCTAATTTTGCAGAATGATTAGGATGCGAGACCCGGATATTTCAAAAATACCCAGCAACGCAATCTTACCTGAAGTATCAATTTGAGCGGACCCTAGATAGACATTATGGCATATGCCAGCCAGTTATTCAGTCTATTTTGGAGGATGAAATACCCAGATCAGACTCATCACATCGGGCTTTACTTGTATGAACACTTCCACAACAGCAGAGTACTCCTTGAGTCCATTGATGAGTGGTTCAAGCCGCTTCAGTCCGCGGAGCGTCTTAGTCTTTGCCTGCTCTCGTTGTATCCGTGTTGCCTCATCGTATACGTCCTCAATTCGAACAATTTTCGAAAAGTCGTATGATGCTGGGGATTGTAGATTTCTCTTGAACTCTTCTTTTGTAGTCTGGAAGGCGTCGTCTAGCCACGCAGAGGTCGTCGCCATCGCAGCTCTGCTGGGCTACCCACGCCGAAAAAAGGCAAGCAAGAGAGAAAGACATGCATCAAAATCGATATATAAGGAAAGTCAGAAGTCATCAAACAAGAACAGTCTTCCTAGAATCTGCCTCGTCGGTACGTGATGGTGCGGAGAAGAGGGCAGTGCGGCACTGCGATAGGTTCAAGTTGACCTATCAACAGACTTACAACTCACCACGCAGAGAAAAGCAGGCTGTGTCGTGTTACCGTAAGCCGCCCTGTTCATAGTTAGGCGCCTAGGCAGATCCTTAACATATGTCTCTCCCATTACCCTAGAGCCCCTAACACCCTCCTGTCAGCCCAAGAATGTGGCGAAGGAAAGCCCCTCAAGCAAGGCTCCCAGTAATACAGATATGACCACCTCACATACGACCATGTACTGTACCGTAGCTAGCATACACTAGAACCCCCCCTCTCCTCCCTTCTTCCACTTCATCACACCACTCACCATCACAGAATCCCAGAGCCAAAGACCCCAAGAAGCCCCACGACCAGTGCCACCGCGTGCGCACCCACAGGCCGCATCGCCACCCCCGCGTTGGCATTACCAGAAAGCAGAGCGCTTCCACTTCCAGTGCTGGCACCGCCGGCAGTCGTGGCCGCAGCAGCAGCAGTGGCGGCGGCGGTGCTCGCGCTCGCGGCTGCGCCCGACGTCCGCGGGCCCGTCGTCACTTGCGAGCCAGCCTGCTGCTGCTGCCCGCCTTCGTTGTTGCTGCTGCTGCTGCCGCTGCCGCTTCCGGATTCCGAGTCTGAGCTGGAGCTGGTGCTGGAGTTGAAGCCAGACCTGGGTCCGGAGGTAGAGCTCCCAGGGGTAGGCAGCGGCGGCCGCAGAGACGCCGTCGCGTTGGAGAACTTGAAACCGGCGCTGGCGCTAGTAGTCGTGCTATTGGAAAACAGCGCGGGTTTCGGGGTCGCGGGAGAAACAGCACTGGTTATCGGCTCGGCGAGAGCTGGTGTTGAGACGTTCGCGATGGGCTGGAACCCCTGGGCTACGGCGCTCGAGTTCGCTACGGCGGCAACGGCAGCAGTCGTTGCCGCGGGTACGATCTGTTGGGGGCTCTGGGGGCCTTTAACGGTCGTTGTGCTGGAAGATGCAGCGATAGCAAGAGCCTAAGCGCGGTTAGGGGATGGGAAGAGTGTTGGCCAAATAGGGGGTAATGACTTACTGATGTCTCAGCCGCAGGAGCTTGGCTCACGGATCCGAGTACCGCTGATGCATCGCTAGTAAATGCGCTCTTCAGTTCGGAGACTGGGCTGGCATATATGCCGTTCAAGGCCGTCCCGAGCGTGAAGGCGAATGCCGTGATTGTATATGTCTGCCTCATATTTCCTTCACTCGACCACCTGCTGGTAAGGTACTGCTCGTAAGGACACGCTACGGCGGTGATAGCACGGTCGGATATTAAATGAATATAAATTAAAAGACTAATTAGAAGAGGTATACAAGTAAAGAACGTAAACACTGCTCAACAGGATACGCTGACCAGCAGCCTAACGAAAAAAGAATGAGTGACTGTAGAAGGGAATGGAAACGAATCTCTACTCCAGAGCGAACGAAGTCTGAGAGAGAACGTCGTTGAAGAAATAAGTCGGAAGAGAGGCAGAGCACCAACCACCCATCATAATCAGACTATATGAGCACAGCTAATGCCGCCGTCAATGGCATCTAGTACTCGCCTCCGTGATCTTCCAAATGATGTCTGAGCTCGGAGCACCGTCTCATAGCTGCTTTTGACATGTCATCTCTTGGCGTCCTCTTGCTCGTCTTCGCGAACCTCAGCTCGCCCAGCTCTGGATGCCAAGAGTCTCAGTCTCTGAGAGGAAATAATCGAATGCCGACAGGCCTGCCTTGTCTGGGGAGAGAAACATTGTTGCCGATACCTAGGTATCCTAGCCAGGGAAGAAATCCCGCAAAATGAGATAGTCAGCTAGACTAGAGCAAGGAAGCAGAGAAAGTCGAGACGAATATAGATGGCAGTAACCATCGTCTGCTCCATGCCCGGCGCACATAGCGAATAGATGGAGTCAGAACGGTCCGCACCTGCATCCCTAGCTCAAGATCCGACGACGCGGTGCCAGGAAACGCGGCTCAAGACGAGCCGGGCCCAGGAACAGGCTCGTTAGGGACCAACCCCCTGGCCTGTCAAGCTTACCCCAACCGCCCAAGCGAACCACTCCTTAGGGCCCTCTCCCTGTCGAAGAGCTCCTTTCCTCTTTGGATCTGTCTTGCCTCAAGGCTCTTCGGAAGCCGGCTAGATTGTTTCTTCTGGGTAGGTCGGGTGCAGACAGGGGGATAAGTATCGTACCTCAGCTTCCCAGTACATGCTCAGCAGGCGAGGCAGGGCTTGAGGCTCTGACACGGAACCCTGCCTATCCTGAAACCTGCCTCACCGAACCCGCGATGCAGGCGAAGCGAGTCCTAAATCAGACTTCAGCCTCTCACCGTGGCTCCTTGGCTACAAATCCGTGAGTATGTGTTTTGGCTTCTCGCCTACGAAGAAACAGCAATACGTCGTCGATGCGTCGCTTGTAGATTAACCACACAAACCCGCTTTGGTTTACTTATCATCATGGAACATGTCTTCATAACCGATAGGATACGCATCTGAGTTCATAACCTCTAGTATTTTGCACTACCCAGACACACCTTAGGTAGACTCACCGAAGCCAACGCCACCCGTACTGCCCTAATAACACAACTGAAGGGGAGCGAGCGAGCCCAGCCACCTGCAGAACAGCAACGCGTGAACTCGGAACGTCCCCCGTATGAATACATGGATTGATTTGCCTCTGAAAAACAACTTTTGCCCGGCCACTTCCGTAGCCTGTAGCCGTGTAAACTCCTCACTCACTCGCCCTGGCTGATCCATTCCACTCCAAACTCGACGTCGTCAGGGAGCGAGAAGCCCTACATGCCGCCCTCGGCGGGCGCGTCGCCCTGCGGCGTGTCGACGCCGTGGAAGGCGTCGCCAAACGCCGAGTCCTCCATGTCCAGGTCCAAGCCCTCGGCGAGGTCGCCGGGCGTGCCGCTGAACCCAGCCATCGCATCGCCGGCCGTGTTGAGGTCGTCGAGCGAGCTGAAGTCGTTCTGGTCGCCGTCGAAGCCTGCCGAGGGGGAGCCCGTCGCCGAGGCTTGCTTGCTGGCGACGCCCGCCATCCTCTGCTGGTTATGAGCCGCGGCGAAGTTCGCGTCGGGGACCGCGTTGGGAGTGGCGCCGGCCTTGGGGACAACTACCCAGTCTCCGCTACCGGTTCCTTGATCGGGGGCTGTTCCGCTGGGCGGGTTGCTAGTGCTCGTGCCATCCATCTTCGCATCAGCCGATCCGTCCTTTGGGAGGGGCTGTCGAGGCGAAGGAACGTTCAAGTTCGCCGGAGTGGCGGCATTGGATTGCATGGCCGAGGCGTGGGCTTGGGGAGTCGGAAAGTTGTTCATCGGCGTAGAGGTCGATGACGCACCAGTTCCGGTGTGCATCTGGTCCAGAAGCCCAGCAGCAGTTCCGCCCATATCTATGTCAGAGTCACCAATCATAAAGCCGCTGTGCTGGGATCCCGCATGCGACGGATGTCGGGACATGGGGCCGCTTCCGCTTGCGCTGCCACTCTGAGGTCCGCCAGCAGTGCCTGAGGTCGTTAACGGAGCCGGCTCAGGAGCTGGTTCTTGATAGCCACCATCTTGTATTCTTCTCAGGTCGTATATGACCTCGGCTCGCCGACCCAGATGCGCTTCAACTTGGGACACAATTTCTTCCATCTTCTTGTGCTTCGTCGGCCAGCGGTTCGTGCCATCCTCGCTTTCTTCGGGTCGGCCCTCGAGTTGTATTCCACCAGGACCTTGCTCATCCACGGCCAGTCGAAGCTCCCTCTCGGCAACTGTCAAGACAGAGTTGCGCTTAAACTTGGCCATCTTCTTCGCATGATCCGCCTTCATCTTCTCAATCTCGGCCTGAGTTGACTCGACTCGCTCGTTAACCCGTTTTCGAAACTCCGCAGCCTGCTCTGTATCCAGTTGGGTTGCGGTGGGCTTCGAAGGGGATTGGGTGGTAGTGTTAAAGCCATGTGCCTCAAAGATGCCTTCCGTCAGGTTTGAGAGCTCGCCCTTAAGACCAAGCCCGAGATCTGAGAATCCGATTTGGGCCATTCTATAAGGCGAAGACAAAACCTCTTCCATCCACTCGTGGTTCTGCTTGTATCGAGATAGACTAACCTCTCGAGGCGTCAGATGGTCGAACATATCGCCGCGAGATGTATCCTCCTCATCGTCATATGCGCTGTCTTGCGGGGAGATAGCAGCCATGGCAGGAGGAACTTGGCTCTGCACGGCCTGGCCGGTTCGAGCGCGCTTAGAAGGCGGACCGCCAGGTGCAGGTGGGTGGGGCGGGTATGCCATCGCCTGAGGAACGCCGCGAGGACCAGGATACATTGGCTGTCTTGATGGCTCTCTAGGCCACGAGATTTGCGGCCAGTTCACGCGGTCGCCAAGGATGAACTCCTTGCGCTGGATCTGTCCGCAACGTTGAAGATATGCGCGAGTCTCGAGGATGGATTGCGTGCGAGGGTCTCGCGGAATCACTTGGGACGGAATGCGCTCGTTGTTATCGATCGGGCCGTAGTGGACAATCCACAGACTCGGGTCAACCTGGGGAGCGTTGGGGGTGTGGACGTTGGGGGGGATAAGGCGAAAACGGCGTCTAGAATGCGTCGCGATCGGCTCGCCGTAGGCAAATCCGGCCTTGTGGTAGTACATCTCTAGAATCTGGACGGGTCAGTACGAATTAGCTGGAGACATGGGATGGGTAAGAATAGGAAGAACGTACGACACCATTGCCAACCTCCTGCTGGAGATACTGTTCCTGGTGAGGCCAGATATATCCATCGCTGGCGAAGTTCAGACCCATCTGCTGCAAGGGTTGCCAGGTAAGGAAGATGTTTCCGTTCTCGGGACGATCAAGGTAGGTCCAGAAAAAGGGTGCTGTATCGCGAGCTATCTTAGGAGCCTGCATCAACCAGCTGGTCACTTCCTGGGGATCGACTCGAGCCTTGAGCGTATATCGAAACGTGGAAATGAGATGGACGTGGGGGAGCTAGAGGCATACGTATATTAGCAAGCGATGGTAAAGACACGCGACGACTATGCGAAATAGTGACAACATACCAGGTCTCTATGGACCCCGAAGCTGGGGTCGCCCATTGACGACATGGCGTTGGAAGCTTTGACGATGGAGGCCAATTGCGTTGATGAGTCAATCCGTGTTTTTATCATGTACTACGTAGTGTAGTATCAATGCTAGAAAAAAAGAAAAGAAAAAGAATGATTGGCAAATGAAAACGGGAGCCCAAGGCGCGTTCACGACTCTTGGCGATTTTTGCTATGCGTCGCAAGATCGATTTTTGATGGTCGCGAAGATGCGCGACAACTTTTGAGCTGGACTTTTGCTTAGGGGAGTTTGCTCAGTGAAGACGGCTGGAAAGAGCTCTGACGCGCCTGCTCCCCCGGGCGGACAGGCCAATCAAAATCCGATGTCACGTGCAGATATACACATATCTGTACTTCGTAATCCGTACTTGAATCCGATATATCAAGCCTTCGATTGAAAGTACTCGAGTCTTTTACTTAACCAGAGCTAGAAGGAAAACAAGAGGGAAGAATAAACTCTAATTTCGAAGAGTAGAGCTATTTATTGAGTCATCTCTACAGGACATGTCCACCGACTCCCGTCTCTTTTAAACCTTACTTCATACTTTCGGTCCGGTCCAATATCCAGGCCGGTGAATAGCTGGATGGTTTCGACCTTGATAAACAACCAAGCATGTTAAGTAGAGAGACGTTCAACATTATTAACTCCCGATGGCTTGTCCCCGCGTTTTCGATAGTAGAAGTTTGTAGTCGCAAGTCGATTGGCTAAGGACTCACTTTGTGCACATGAGACCAACTGATGGCCACTTATCAAGTCTGCCAATAATAAGAGCGTGGATTCCGGTATCCGTGCCGTCCGAAATAATTTGCCTCGCCTACGGCAGCAGGGCTAAGCTTTCTACGTGGGAGTATATCAACTATTATAGACAGATATCCTGACCGACGTTAGCAATTGGAACGACAACTTTGTGACAACTCTGAGCCTCCTTGGTACAACCGGACTGGCGGAATCAACAGACACGGCACACAAAACAAGCTCCCCAGAGGATTTATGTCTAATTTATTCTCTAATGGCCTGTTAAAATTAACATTCGTCATTATTTCGCGTATTTTAATTTCATACTTCTAAACCACGGAGGTGTGTATCATGCCCTATGTGTGGTATGCCAGACTGCGATGATCCGTTGTCCCTCCAGTCAGAAGCAGTTTACCCGCATACCCATCCTACCGTTGGCGGATATGCTCATACTCCTCATCTGAGGACATCGCCTATGCCTGGTACGTAGAAGCCGACACGTTACCTCCCCGACCGGTCCAGTTGACGTGCGAGTAGTTGCCAACAGGGAACTTATCGTTAGCAAACTCGGGCTTAATCTGGAACGTGTGCGCTCCGAAGTAGTCACGCTGGGCTTGGAGGAGGTTGGCGGGAAGGTCCTGCGTGCGGTAGCCGTCGAACCACGACAGCGCAGTAGAGAAGGCCGGTGTCGGTATGCCGAGCAGGGCGGCCTTGGCGACCACGTTTCTCCAGCCGGGCTGCGCCTTGTGGATGGCCTTGTTGAAGAAGTCGTCGAAGAGCAGGTTCTCGAGGTCAGGGGTGGCCCGGTAGGCGGCAGTGATATCCTTGAGGAAGACCGAGCGGATAATGCAACCACCTCTCCACATCAGCGCGATCGAGGGCTTGTTGAGCTTCCACTTGAATTCCTTGGCGGCCTAGTTGTCACGCAGTTAGCGAGTTGTCCCAAAGGATCGTGAGTCTAAGAGTGCCACAAACCTCTTGCATCAGCATGAAACCCTGGGCGTACGAGATGATCTTGGAGGCGTAAAGAGCTTGCTCAAGGTCGTCAAGGAATTCCGCCTTGTTGTCCTCGAACTTGGACGAGCGGCCGACGTACTCAAGCTTCTTGGAAGCCTTGGTTCGCTCGTCCTTGATGGAAGACAAGCAACGAGCCAGCACAGCCTCGGCAATCAGGGTGACGGGCATGCCAAGGTCCAGCGCGTTAATGGCAGTCCACTTTCCGGTACCCTTCTGGCCGGCCTTGTCCAGGATCTTCTCGACCAACGGAGTTCCGTCGTCGTCGTTGAAGTACATGATGTCACGGGTAATCTCGATCAGGAACGAGTCCAAGACACCCTTGTTCCACTGGGTGAAGACGTCTCCCATCTCCTTGTTGGTCATGCCAAGACCGCGCTTCATGATATCGTAGGCCTAGTCGAGTCAGCTTAGCTAGGTCATCGGCGAGAAACGAGGTGACAAGGATAAAATGGGAGAGGTAGGACGGGGGAACACTAACCTCGCAGATAAGCTGCATGTCACCATACTCGATACCGTTGTGCACCATCTTGACGTAGTGGCCAGCACCCTCGTCACCAACCCATTCGCAGCATGCCTCGTTATCGCTCTTGGCCGAGATGCTCTGGAAGATGTCCTTGACGTAAGGCCAGGCTTCCTCATTACCGCCGGGCATCAGGGAGGGGCCCAGTCGGGCACCCTCCTCACCACCGGAGACACCGGAGCCGACGAATCGGATGCCCTTGCCCTGCAGGTATTGGGTTCGTCGGTTTGAGTCGGGGAAGTGAGAGTTACCACCGTCAATGATGATGTCTCCCTTCTCCAGGAGGGGAAGCAGGGTCTCGATCCAGTCGTCGACAGCCTTGCCGGCCTGCACCAGCAGCATGACACGGCGCGGCTTCTTCAGCTTGGAGATGAACTCCTGGTTGTTGTGGGCGCCGACGACGGACTTGCCCTTGGCCTCGTTTGCCAAGAAGTTGTCGACCTTGGATACGGTTCGGTTGTAGGCGCAGATGGTGAAGCCATGGTCGGCCATGTTCAAGATCAGGTTCTGACCCCTACATGACAGATCAATACCTCGGACAGCACAGCGGGAGAGGAGTTGGAGTTGGGGGTTAAGGCGGGAACTTACATGACGGCCAAGCCAATAAGGCCCAAATCGGCGCTTTCGGATCAGTTAGCATGACTTTCTACGGCACGGCTTGTCTATTTGATTTCTCTTTTTCACGAGCGAGGATGATGAAGAGTGAAAAGAAGCTCGCCTCGGCCCTCCTAAAGAACTGGTTATATTGGCAAGACGAGCCCTAGAGAAAAGGGCCCGAGAGAATATTTCAGTTACAAGGGTCGAGAAGAGAGAAGGGGCAGAGAACAATCTGGCGGGGGTGATGATGGATGGCGGGGTAATCCTCATCTGCGCTGTTTTGCTCTTAGAGAAGGACAATTGCACTTACACGGCACCAGACATGATTGCGGATGATGTTCTGTAGCTCAATCGGATAGGATTCGATACGAGGTTCGAGGCGGTGATATAGAGAGAAGAGGAAAAGAACAAATTCGGCCTACGGATGAGCGCGGGAGGACGGCACTTTTCTATGATAGAAGCTGATTAAGGGAACAGGCGGATGGGGGAAGACAAGGAGGGATGGAGGGGTAAATATGTATGCATGGAAGAAAAAAAAAATATTATTAGGTGGGAGGGGGGGGATGTTTTTTTTTTTTTTTTTTGGCCTGCTCCTTAGAATACCAGGTAGGTTACAGGCAGTATACTGTTACATACATGGCCAACACGGCCCTACGAGAGACCCCAACCAAGCCTACCTAGGTACCAACAGCCTAGAAGCAAGAGCCTACCTAACCTACCAAGGTAGACTAGAAGCAACTCAGGAGGTACAAGACGTACAACAAGGCATCAAGTCCCCGGTCCTGGGTTTGGTTATCCAGCCCGTCTTCTCCCACCTTCCACCCGCCTTCTTCGGCCAACCAGACTCGAGCATCAGGTTTTGCTAGCTCTAGTTGAGCCATGCTTCCTGCATCCCATGCAATCCAAGCGACTTCCGGGACGCACGGGCTTACTCACGTTCTTCTTTCATGATCCGCCGTTGGCTTGCTTGGCCAGCTTCTATACACTACACGCCTCTACCCAATAATGGCTTCAGCGAAGGGGTCCTACTCAGAGCTACCCAAAGGGGCATCGAGGTCATAGGGGTCCTTGAGCGCATTACAAGCACAACCCAGAAAGATGCCATTTTCGTTCTTCTGTGACGGAAGCCGGCGCCTCACTGCGGTCTTGGATGATTCAGATTGTCCTCCCGTGCCGCGTCAATGGCGTTTCGTAAGAATCCACCCAGAGGCCGTAATGTTTTGTAATATGTTGGGGTCCACATTGAGTCGGACTGTTACAGTCTACTCGAGCTAGGTCGTATATGCCTGTTGATCCCATGCAAAAACCAATTTATCAGCCTGATTTCTCCGGCCGAGACTCATCGCTCGGGTCTGCCTCTGCGCCTCTACTGGACGACAATCTCCGACCTCCCCGAGGCAGGAGGAGGAACAGGAAAAGGAGGATGCTACGGTTTTACCTTGGGCCGCCATCTTCGACACAGGAGAACTCGCTTCTTCCGATTAGCAATCGCTGAGAGTCCCGGGTGGAGCCGTGGCCCGGTGACTTGTGGAATATCATACAGTAACTGGCAGACACGGAGACGCCGGAAGACGATAACGACCCTAGTCACTCGTAACGAGGGGTTCCTCCAGGTAGGACAAAGCGAAACCAACGCACGGCCTGTCAACTCAACATGTAGCCCTACCTAGGTCCAATTCGGCTCCGTAAAAAACAGGTACCTGTCAGTCTGGGTTAGGAAGGCAAGGTGAGAAGCTCAAGACGAGGTCGTAAGCAAGCTGTCGATAGACCTGTCCTGTCTATGTACTTCCTACCACGAGCCGTTTCGGGGTCCTCCGCGGCCGGCGAATCCTCGCAAACCCCAACCCGTCACGGCCGAGCCTGAGCTGCTGTGCAACCGAGAATACTATGGATAACAAGCAGTCTCGTAATGGCCTTCACATCCAGATCCAGCTGGCTTGCTGGCTTGCTCGCTTACGGCGAGGCTATAAAAACAAAATGTCTCATGGCGAAAAGCGGGCGATAGATTAAGAGTCTAGCGCCCAATCATCGGCCCTTTAAGCGGCTTCCCGGGCCACAAACACTATGAGCCTTTAGCAGTGCCATGCATGTGGGTTGAGATCTTGGCAGACGTTCGGGCATCTGATCGAAAGCTCGGGAGATAAGCCAAGGGGGAATCCCATGCGCGGGGGATACTTCTGCTTATGGGCGACGGACTTGAACGGATTTACAGTCATGCCAATTTGTCAGTGTCAGAAGAGCCAGCGTAAAACCGCTGCGGTTTTTACAGCGCAGTGAAGCTCGCGGTCTCGGTGAGGACTTAGCTTCACGAGGTGGAATCCCTTACCCACAACCTGACTGAGGGGCGTGGGAGTGCTGTAAGCCGCAGACTGACAAACCGATAATTCACTGGAATTAGGTAAGCATTGACTGTAAATGCAGCCACAGCTACCTCAACTGCCACACGAGCCACAGATGATAAGGTACTATGCACGTGACTATACAGTATTAGCTAAGCATTTGACATTTCAATGGCGTACGAAGAAGTACAGAGTACATGAAAGATATTCAACCCTCCCAAACTCATCAGCGTCACCAACAATACCGACTCAACAACACCACATCGCATCGCACATCTCGAGCCTACCTACAATCTACACAATAGCGATCAATCTTAAACCAAGAGTCTTCAAACCGAAGTCGCGAGAACACGGGAACAAGAAAAAACACCGGAACAAACAGAGTCTCTACTCTTAGGTACGTGTTGAACCCGAAAAAGCAAACCTGTTCGGGCGCACAGCAAAGTTCATCATGTCGTATCCGCCTCCTCCAGGCTCCAACTCGTCGCTCCCGCCGCGGCCCCCGCCGTCGCGCGTCTCGGGCTTCAAGCCCGCCTTCTCCCCCGCGCCGCCCGCCCACACCCCGAGCCCCGGCGCCGCCGTCGCCCACCCCTACGCCGCGCCCGCGCCACCGCCCGCGTACGCCGGCTCGCCCGCCTCCCACTATGGCGCGCCCCCTTCGTCGTCCTCCTCCACCCCCTCGTCCTCGTACCAGCCGTACGCGCGCCCGGCCTCGGTGAGCGGCGGCGGCACCCGCTACCAGCAGCCGGCGGCGTACCAGTACCCCGGGCAGGGACAGCAGCCGGGCGCCGGCGGCTACCAGCAGCAGCAGCAGGGCTACTACGGCGGGCCCCAGACGGCCGCTGCGTCGTACGCGGCGCCGCCGCAGATCCGGAACCCGTTCCCGGCGCCCAGCAGCGGCGGCCACCAGGCGGGCCGCGGCGCCAACGACGACTACGACCCGGAGATGGCGGCGCAGATCGCGCAGTGGCAGAGCGCGTACGTCAAGGACCCGAGTAGGGAAGGGGCCGGCACGCCGGGCGCTCCTGCGGCGGCTCCCGGTCGCAACAACGGCGGCGCCGCGACGGCGTACTCAGCAGACCCGTCAGTAAACCCAGCGGCCGGTAGTGTCGCAGCAGCAGCAGCAGCAGCAGCAGCAGCGGGTCAGGCAGCCGGCGGCGCGGAGAAGAAGAAGACGGTAGTGCGCTCGGGCGGCGGGCAGAAGTGGACGGACGACACGCTGCTGGAGTGGGACCCGTCGCACCTGCGGCTGTTCGTGGGGAACCTGGCGGGGGAGACGACGGACGAGTCGCTGTACAAGGCGTTCGCGCAGTGGCGGTCGCTGCAGAAGGCGCGCGTGATCCGCGACAAGGTGGCGTCCAAGTCGAAGGGCTACGGCTTCGTCTCCTTCAGCGACCCCGACGACTTCTTCCAGGCCGCCAAGGAGATGAACGGCAAGTACATCCAGAGCCACCCTGTCGTCGTCCGCAAGAGCACCACCGAGATCAAGCCGACTTCTGCCAAGGATAGAAACCACAGTCATCATAATGGCGGCCGATGGAGCCGGAATAACAAGAATAAGAACCGTGGCGGCAATGGAAATGGAAATGGTGCTGGTGGAGGCGGAGGAGGAGGCAAGCAGGATGCCGGTTATGAGCCCCGTCTCGGTCCGGCTCCCGCCGGCGTGCACAAGCCCGGCCAGAAGACCAAGGGCGGTCTGAAGCTGCTTGGTTGAGAAGGGAATAATACATTGCGTTATGCTAGCTACATAAGCTACATGATATACGCCTTGCCCTCGGAGTTGCACTTGGCTTAGTCGAGCGGCAGGAAAGCAGGGAGACGAGACCGGTAGCCGTGCGAGAGAGGTGGCGGAGGCGTGGGATATTCGTTTCTCAGCATCAGGAAGCATGTTCGTGTCAATTCGCTAGAGCCCTAGTACTGTAGAGAAGAAGTGCCTTCCTATTCGGACAAATCAGTATACCGTTACATCGTGCAGTCTGGTCTTGTTTAACCAAGATACCTAGTTAAACCCCTTTTATAAGTAGGCCACCCGTAACAATTGACCTTACATAGAGTACCATTTCCAGTGTCAATTGAGCCCTTCCACCCAAGCATCTAGCAAGATAAATGTCTTCCCTAAATCTGCAATTGGGGTATCTTGTATATTTCTTTGTTCATGGCTCAGCACAGCTCTTTGCTTGCCTCTGCTTTGCTTTACGTCTCCCCGTTTTACGCGTTGATTGTCGACATCCCCTATTCGACGGGGAGACGTGCGTTGCCGTAACCTTCCTCCCCCTTTATTGCAGTCTCGACCTCCTGCTTCTTACCAATCCGATGTCACTTGTCCCCCCGGCCCGAGGTTCTATTCACAGCCTGACAGATAACCAGTTTTCCAGTTTTCCAGGTATGCCATATTCCGTAGATATACAAGTGCGCGCCTTGAAGAAAATAATATTGCGCTTCTATTCTAGCGAGTTCTGTACAAACGAAAAAGGGAAGCTTCTCCTGGATGCTACGTCCGGTGAGGTTCGATCGAGCTCGATTGCCTCGGCGTCGGCACGTAGCTTCCATCGGTCGTAAGTAGATTGTCCTCGACTCCGCTGGTGTCGTCGTGGGCGAGAAGTCCCGTTTCTTCCTCGTCCGAGTCGCTCCCGCGATCGACATCGCTCGATGAGCTCGACTGGGCTTGCTGGTAGGTCGTGTTATGCGCCTCCATCCGCGCCTCGTTTCGCATCTTGCTCAGCTTGATCCAGTTGTATGCGCCGATGGCAGCGATGGTTACGAGGAGACCAGATATGTTGATCGGCGTAAGCCTCTCGTCAAAGACTAACGCTGCGGCCGAGATGGTAACAACCTCTTTAAAGATGCCGGCGATGGACAACGTGACGACACTACTTCGCTGCAGCAGAGCGAATTCGCTAGCCGTCATCAAGAAGGCGATCGTGCCGGGGAACAGAATAATTAGGGGCGTCCGCCAGGGACCCCATGCATCGGCCAGCGCTTTCAGCCCTTCAATCAACTCGAAGAAGCCCTCCACCGGCACCGCAATAAGTATCAGGGTGAGGAACATGGCCGGCGCGAGGAAGAAAATGCTAGAGAACGGGTTTGATGTTGCAGGATTTCGGAGTAGGAGGATCTGCGTAAGGCCCCATCGGAAACCGGAGAAGAAGGCAGCAGAGATGACGAGGACGAAGCCGCCCAGCTTGAATTCCACCTCTCCTGCTACCATCATCACCACACCGGCAGTCATCGTCGCGATAATAGCTACTAGCTTCCATGTCGGGGTCTCTAGACGGAAAACGAAAGCGAAAAGAAGCACAAAGGCTAGGGAGGACGATTTACACATGGCTATACCTCTGTTAGCTTGTCCAACAGCATCGCATTCTGTACCATGTACTTACTGTAAAAAGTCAAGGTAATAAATTTGAGGGATGTATTCCCTAGACCGATATCTAACCCCGTTGCCGCACCGCACGGTCCTATCCTCGTCAAATAAAATAATTTGGTCATAAGCGGATGCTCGGGCTCGGCCTCATGTCGCGATCGGCCCAAATCTGAGCTGTGTTGGGTATTGCTAGGTCGTAAAGAGGGAATAAAATATAGTACTAAGCCTGAAAGAGTGAACTGTACGAGCATGTGCGTTGCGGTCGTGAATAAAGGGAATGGGAAGTTGAGCTGGCCCGAGTCGAACATCCATTTGTTGTACTGCGTATCGAAGATTTGCGTCAGCAAAAAGATGATGATTCACCTTCAGAGGCGCGTGAGACAAGACTGTTAACTTACCAAAGAAATAGAGAGTGAAAATAGGTACCAAAGCCCGATCAGGACAGCATTGATGGCCAATTTCTTAAACACGTTCTGATCCGCCTCCTTTCGTTCCTCGTCCGTGATCTTCTCTCGCGCAATCCGCTGGTCTAATCTGGTGTTGCGCCGTCGCTTGGCCCGTTTCCTCCGCCTGTCCTTCTTCGTCAGGCCTGTTTCCTCATCGTCGTGCAGGTCTTCCTCTGACAAGCTATCGCCTTCTGTGTCTTCCGACTTGGACGCGTCGTGGGTCTGGCTCTCTTCGGAAATCTTGGCGTCGAGCTCGGGCGGGTTCTTAACGCTGGTCGCACGCGGGCGCGAAGTTCGCGGGTTGGAGGGCGAGGCGCCATTCGGGTTGGCGGTTAGGGTGCTCCGGCGGCGTCGGTGGCCGGTGGGAGCCATGGAATCCATCTCGATGTCTTCGGGACGGCGACCAGCGGTGTGGGCAGAGGAGCGGTTTCCACCATCTGAGGACCAGTCGTCGATTTTGAAGCTGGTAGTGGCGGAGGAGGCTGAGGAGGGATTGGACAGGTCGAGGTTGGCAGAGTGAGGCGCCAGTACGCTGCTAACAGACAGAGTCGCTGGATGAGGCGGGGGAGAACGTGTCAGGCGTCGTTGGGATGATAGGGATCGGGATGGCTGATGGTTGGACAAAGGAGAAGGCATATTTTATGTGATTAGTATACTGTATGGACCGTAAGGGGGGTTCAGGGACCAGGGGACCAAAGACTGGGGAAATCAAATAATACAAGCAAATCGAGTAAAAACAGGCGTCATGTTCGACTGTTGTCCTCCCCCTTGAGCAGGCCTAGTGGTCGATAGCCATAGAAAAGCCGGGTAGGACCAATGAGAGACTCGTCTGCGACAACTAGGGCTGGGCCAGCTCGAATAATGAATCTCTAGAAAGAAGCCAAAGGTCGAGCTAAGCTGGCCAGATGATGCATCAACAGAAGACCAGAAGGCGTGGAGCCGTTGGATTCAGCGATTAAACCTGGATCCACCAGCCAAAGTTATGCACGACAGATCAGCACTCTTGGCAGCTGTGCATTGGCCCGTACCCGTGCCGTACTGCTCTAGCAGTTCTAGGCACATATGTACCCGTACCCGTACTGCTTTAGGTACTGCTTTAGGTACTGCAGGCCGCTCTCAAGAGCTGATATGAACTTAACGGGTACAAGTATAATCACAGCGCGACGTAATATAAAATCCCTCTCTCGATATTAGCCATGACCTCATCCTTCACTGCAATCTTGCAAGCCACGAATGCCTTGGCCTAACCAATCGAGAGCAGAGATGCTATATCGATGTTTGTTGCGTAGTTGTCGACGTATATGATGGCTTGCCGTTGCTCCTACGGTTCACTCTGCAAACAGTCGAGTACATGGTATGCCTGTTGTGATTTGCTCAAATCTGGTCACTACAAGAAGCCAACTCTACAGTATAAGGAAATCAGCTTTACAGATATTGTTACGTCCATCATGTATTGAGTGCACATAAACGCCCCGCTGCTACCCAATTGGCCTATATCCAATGTGATTCACCTTATCACCCGGATCCGAGACAGGCCTGAAGCCGGCCTTCCCGGCCTCGGCCGAAGCGGAATAGCTGCGACTGATACCTAAAGTAGGTATGTACTAACGCCGAACTACATGTGGCTGACTATAAAGAAATGCCCAGGAAACCAAACTATAAACCGTCGGATGCTAAAATCTTCCTTGCTGGCACGCGACCATTAGATAGAACGAGAGCTCCATGAAGTTCAACGGACTAGCCAGCCACCTCCCTCATCAGCAGGTGAACCACGCGTGGTTGGGCCTTTTCTGGTTCGGGCTTTTTTCGATTAGAGAGGAGACCTGCGTCAGCACGAGTCCCGGCGGTTGGCCAAGCTAGAGTCCGCTTCCCCGGGTTGTGCCAGTGCCGAACGCAGGGCGAGCCATACTGCTTCGAGCAACGTCTCTCAACTCGTCGATTGTTTAGCGGTGAGGATATCAGATGGCCAGGTCAAAGAGACGACGGTACAGTTTATCTCCCATTTACTGCTGATATACCAGCAGGACAGACTCCCTCGCTGTTGATGGGCGCCTTCAACTTCAGCTGCCCTCCTAGTTAGTAAATATGAACGAGCAATACACTCCAAAGATACTCATTGCTAATTGATAATATCACTATAAAAGAGACACGCTAACCATCGACCTTGGGCATCACCACTCTTTCACCACGCTGCCACGTACATGCAATGTACAAGTGCCCCCCTCCCGTACCTGGCAATCCCCTCCATCGCACATGTAACCCAGACCCGCGAGCGCAGATCAGGTGGGTATCTAGCGCTGGCTAGCGCGACGCTCCGGTCCTCCGCCGCCGTCACCGCCGGGAAGAAGAAGAAGAAGAAGATGGCAAAATGTCTGGCTCAGTGTGGGGCCAGCCGAGCGAAATCCGGGGTCAGAAGTTCTGGGAGTAGTAACGTCGAGTACAGCGAGCTCTTCTTCTCCAAGCAAGCAAGGGTGCCCCTAAATCAAGGGACACACGCCCGATCTTCGATCCCAAAAGCGATTCCGGGTCGCGCTAAGCCAGCTCTGCGAAACACCGCGGATCGAATGGAAGAGGCTGCTCATGATGGCGTTCATAATGACGATGACGACGTGGATGAGCCATGTCGATTCTATGTGTCAGCCCGTCGAACTAAAGGGAGTAGAAGATAAAACAGGGCAGTGCGGGTAAGTCTCGTTCCTCTATTACATGCATGGACACCCAATTTCCAGCTTAGATAGGTCCGCCCAGAGCCCGAGGCTTAGACAATGTCCAATTTTCATCTTTAGTCGCGAGTGAGTGTAGGCGAATTACTATGTAATAACACTTCATGGCTCTATTAGTTACCTCGAGAGCCCCAGAACATTATAGATTTCATCTGCTTATACAGCACACACTACATCATATCTAAATACGTCCAACGTTACGAGCAATAATACAAGAACAGTCTCTGGAAACCCATACTCGAAACCCGTACAGGCCTAGGCCAATATCTGCAATTCGTCTTTCCTGTCAGGATAGAACTCGTCCTTATACCTGTCCCAGAGCTTCTGCAGCTCGGCCACGTACAGGTCGTGGAGTCGGTTGATCTCCTCCTGATCCACGGTGGCCGCCTGCGTCACCTTGATAGGGGCGCCGACAACGATATTCAGCGGGCGACGGTACGGCATAAGGCCCACGTCGTAGTTGAAGATGCCTCGTCCGTGTAGGAACGGCAGGGTGAACTTCCACACCTTGAGGACGAACATCTGCAGCTTGTGGACGATGGGGTGCTCCTCGGGGTGCAGCTGATCGTACAAATTGTTCTCGCCAAATGCCAGCACGGGAACCAAGTCTGCCCCGGTCCTGACGGCTATCTTGACGAAGCCCTTGCGCTCCTTTAGGATTAGGCGCATCTTGCCGGGTTGGGCTTCCAGACTCTCTCGAGCGCCTCCGATGACGATGGTGACGCCACGGCCCATGCCTTCGCCGTTGCGGCCGCCTTTGGTTAGGATATTAACAATGGACTCTTTCGAAACTGATCGAACTCCCGCGGCCAAAACGTACTCGCGGTATAGCGGAATACGAAAGTTGGAGTCCAAGGTAAGCAGGCTGTTTGTTATGCCGGGAAACTTTTCAGCGAATCCGAGAGCCTCGGTAGCGAAGGCGGCCCACGCGCCGTGGGAAATGATACCGTGGGGATGATAGCCAAAGATATATTTCCTCGTATGGGGAAGATCGTGCGTCTTGTGGAGTCGAGCTGGGAAGTAGTCGGCAAACAGACGCCACATGTAGCTTTTTCGAAACCATTCCGACCTGTACCTCAGCGATCCGTCTGTGGCGGCTTTGGAGCTTAGTACGTGTAGAAGATAGATAAGTAGTAGAGGCCAAGCGAGAGGATTGGCGCAGAGGGCGAAGAAGACGGAGACGGTCAAAGCGATGCACATGCAGTGCATGAGAACGACCAGTGTCTGCATTCTGCGCTTGAGGGGCACGTTCCACGGCGCCCATCGTATGCCACCGTTGACGTTCGGTTTAGGGGGCAAGTGTATCTCGTCGACAGTCAAGTCATCTAGTTCGGGGTACGAATCATCGTCGTCGTTAGGTTTGCGCTCGGCGGTTACATCGTGGGCATCTTGGTCGTCCAGACCAGATTTGAGAGCAGCGGCATAGCTATTGTCGTCCATGGTGGAATTATGTCCGTTGGTTTCCTGTGAGTGATCCCCATTGGTCGTATTTTCTACTCCGTTGGTCGGCGCTTCAGGGCCTCCCTCTGTAGAGTTGTCAACCTTAGTAGCGCTGGAAGCATCATCATCGTCCTCCGTAGACTTGACCCCGTTGCTGCCATTAAGTGTTGCAGACTCGTCGGACTGCGCTTGAGCCTTGCCATTTGGAACACGTTTCTCCTTCAGATTAGAGCCCGCCATTGCGGATTTCTCATCCTCGGGAATGTTATCCATCTTGGAAGGATCTTTCGCCGGTCTGGAGTCTCTACGTCTCGAGGGTTGATGAGGCGAACTGCTACTCTTGGAGCCCGAGGATCTAGGAATGTGAGAGCTACCAGGGCTAACTAAAGCAGCCCGTGCTGCGCTTAACGACTCCCTGGGCGACGGAGGAGTGTAAGGGCGCGGTACTTGAGTATAGTCGTCGGTGGCAATGCGCAAGGTACGGGCTTTGACAGACGGATATCTATTCGTGCGGCTGGGCGCTCTAGGACTAGGAGAGTCGCTGCTTTCCTGGCTGGCCTGAGGCAAGAAAGACCGGTTAGCTTCTCGTAGACAATAAATGCGAATGAACAAAGATCAAGACATACGATGCTGGACGAGCTAGAAACCCTGCGCCTGTGTTCGCGGGGAGGCGTAGACCTGAAGTCGGGCGTGGAGTGAGTCGGGTTACTATTCTTGCGAGAACCTGAGGGAGAGTCAGCGTCAGCATCAATATCGTGACGCCTTTGTCCCGGACGTGGCAGCTTGGAGCCTCGACTGTCACGGGAGGGCTCCTGACGCCGAGGCTTTCCACCACTTTCGCCTCTGCCACCCGTCATGATTAATTGGTGGTGGGTTCAGTGTTTAATTCTGTATGATTCGAGTCTTTGTAGTGCCGAGTAAAGTCGAGATCCAACATACCCTGAACTCTGGTAGATCTAGGACTTTAGTAAAAAAAAAGTAAAAATTTTGCTTACTCCTCTTTGGATCGAAAAATGTCGTAGCCCGTCTTTTAGAGTTCTAACTAAGAGGTTCGTCTCCGTTTGCTAAGCAGAGGCGGGTTCGCGTTGGCGTTGGATTCGCAGCGGAAGTCAGCGACGTCAGAACTGGTACCTATCGGTACCTCGGCATGTGACGGATTGCGACAGGAGAGAACGGACCGAGCGCTAGGAAGTAACGGCCAGAATCGCTCATCAGAAAAAAGAGGAAGAGATTTTCCTGGGATGGAAATAAGTAAGGCAGCAAGGTTCACAGCCGACACTGACGGAAATTACCTACAACAGGTAGATGGTGGAAGGGCCGAGGTGGTGGTCGCACAGCTCTGCGCAACGTAACCCCAAGAGAGGTCTTTCAGGTGGCAGAGGTCCAACCACAGGCTGTTCCAGCACACCGGAGCGTGAATCGCCAGGATCTTTCGGGGCTGTTTATTCGCTGCAGTGGGGGCCTCGTTCAGCACAGCTTCGCCCGTTCAGCCACTCTGGATACGAGGGGTGACGTAACGCGCTGATCCGTGACGCTTAATTGGATGTGGTACGTATAGTGAGGCCTGAGAGTTCACCGAACCACCTGATTTCACTGTCACGGCTTCTCTCCCTTATTATAGTCCACCAGGTAATATACTACTGATTCAAATTAAAAGCAAGGAAGAATAGGACGATATTTCCATGCCTGATGTTCTATAAGGTACCCCTTGCGTGTACATAACGACTTACATATATATACCTGACAATAGGAGGCAGTTAATAAGACAGTATCTGTACCGCAGCATATATCCAAACCCCTTTTTTATTATCTTCCTATAGTATAGTATTTTGTAACCATCCGGTGCCAAGAATCTATGCTACCATATCTAACTAGGAACCTCATAAGGATCCAGAACGAGACAGGTATCTAATATACGCTACAAAGGTAAGAGAATCATGGTTAGCTGAAAAGGATCATTGCTTCAACTTCAACCTCCCGTTCCAGCCCACGATACATCGTATCAGATCCCAATCGCCATCCAAGCCAACCCAATCTGTCACCACCAGGCCGGCACTCGCATCTCCCACCTTCAAGCCCTCCGGCCCCTTGCCCTCCGCCCCGTGTCGTATGCAGAGGTACTCGATGATGGCGGGGTTGACCTTGGCCGCGATCTTCTCGGGCCAGCAGTTGGCGTTGAAGAAGTTGCTGCCGCTCAGGAAGTTGATGAAGAACGGCTGCGGGCTGTCCGTGCCCGGGAGGGGGCACACCGGCTCCGCCGCCCGCTCCAGGTGGCTGCGCGCCAGGTCGATCTTCTTCTGGATGTTGTGGCTCTGGTCCACCTCGTAGAAGTCCTGCACGCGCGCGAGCCCGCTGCCGAGCAGCCCGTCCGCGCAGTTGTCGGGCCACACGCTGCCGTCGAGCCCCCAGCCGCGGCCGCCCCACTCGCCGTCCAGGCTCGCGTCGTTGACGTGCCGCCGGAGGAGCACGATCTTGCCGCGCACCTCGCCGATCCGCGGGATGCGCGGCTCTGTGTACCACCGCCGCCCGTCCTCGTAGAAGCGGTCCTTGAGGATCTTGGACAGCTGCTGGTCCGTGCCCTTGCCCGTGCCCTCGCGCTTCACGCTCAAGATCAGCGTCTCGGACGGGTTGGCCTCTAGGAAGGCGTAGATGACGTCCAGCATGTCCTTGAAGTACTTGTTGCCCGTGAGCGAGATGGGGAACGCGCTGTGCACGAGCGCCAGTTCCGAGGACCCCGAGTTGACGTTAACGCGGACGTCGAAGAACCGCACGCCGTTGTCCAGCTGCTCTCGCACGTTGACGGCTTGGCATCGCACGGAAGGCAGCGCCATGTGGCATGTCGGGCTGTTATGCGTGCCCGGGATAGACAGGGCCGACAGGGGGCAGTCGTCACGCAGCTCCCGCATCCAGCTCGAGAGGTGGGCGGAGCTGAAGATAGCAAGACAGCAGCCAGCCTGTACGTAGATAGTCGTATACTCGTTGGGAGCGCCGTCCAGCTTCTTCATGACCGTGCTGCGCTGCGAAGAGCTCGGCACGTCTACCTGATACCGGTGCCCGTCCGACTCGAAGGTGAGACGGATGACCTCCCGGCCCGGGTCGGCCGAGCGAACGTCTGTAGTACAAGCCTCGTAGGGCCCGACAGGAAACGAGACATCGTGGGCGTCCCTCGCTTCGCCTTGGATGCGAACATTGGGCGAAACAGAGGAACTAAAAATACCAGTGATCTTACTTGTGATGTTGCCAACGGGTGTCGAGCGGCCGGAAGCGGGTTGACCTTCGAACCGCTCCACGAGCTTGAGCTCCAGCTGGGTGGTTGTAAGATTACGGATGGTGAGGTCGGCCATGAAGTATGCAAGGTGCTAGATTGCTGGTTAGGAAGTTATAGGCAGAGGTAGTGAGATAATTGGAGACCAAGACAACGCCGCCCGGACCTGGTCTTCAACTTATGTAGAGCCATCTCTCGACCAGCCGCCAAGCTGGTATCTTGTCTTAGGCCGGAGGATGGCTGGATGGGTCCATCGTTATTGGACGGGGAAACGTACGAAGTACACATAGTGGGGAGGCTGGGACGTTGTCAATGCTCAGATTATGAGGTTCTTAGTATTCATGTATCCAGCATATGTGGCAAAGCATTAAACACAGCTTATGGATACAGAACCTGCCTCCTTAGGTACATACTAAGTGACCTAAGAGAATATCATCGAGCAACTCTCACTCTTCTCGTCAACAATCAAGTAAGAGTCATGCGGCCCTTGCTATTCAGCAGTCGCTTCGTATCCAACTTCCGTGGTATATTGCTGAGGCGCTTTGCTAGCCAACATGTTGCCACTGAGAAGCTCACTCTCACTATACCAACAAAAAGTACGAAAGTGAGTGTCGAATACCAACAGCCATCTAGATACCGATACCTAATAACATCTTCCGTAGCAAGAAACTATAAATGAGCTGAAGCGGCACCGTATTAGCACCCCCGCAACACCATTGGGTGTGTCGAATGGAAGTTCCAATCACGAGGCAGCAGTCTTTGCTTCTCCCGACTTCGCAACCTGGCTTGAAGATGAGAATTTCATGTCTAGCCTTCTCAGAGCTCTCTTTGAAGAGAATGGCAATAGGAGACTCCAGTCCGGCGACAGTATCAGTGTCCTGTCTGCGGTAGCGGATGGGCTCACGCCGAGACGCCTGTTCGCCGAACCGCAGACGGGTCTCTCTATCCTATACAGCTCGAATTCTATTCTTCCCAATATATGGGATAAGGAATCCGGGCCAGGCGCTAATAAGGACAGGGCGTCTTCTGTGTCATTCACATCATTCCCTTTGCCCGGCAGGACTGGGCCTCTTGAGGCCACACTGCCGCTTGCAAACACAATCTTTCAAAATGGAAGACGGTCTACGCTATTCGTTAGCAGATGGCAACGTAAGGACAACGAATCCATGCTACCTGTTGCCATGCACGAGAAAGGGTCTCAGATAATACGTCTACCTATTGATCGAGTAGACCACACGTATCCCCTCTTCCCGTTGTTGCCATTGACTCCTCCGCGCAAAGTTGTCGCGGGTCTGGGCAATATCGTACGGCAGGTCGAGATCAACGGCTCTTCAACACCAGCTTCGAAGGAGTTAGAAGACCTCATACCCAAGGTGTTTGACATAAGGTCTAAACTTGACAAGTACTATACGCCGGGGCCTATGGGGGTATGGTGCTGGGTTATACCGCCTCACGTCATGGATGAGCAAAACCTCGCTGCACTGAAAGTCTTTCAGGCCGAGTCAACACAGTCAGAGGCAATACAGTCTGAAGCGGATTTATTAGCGGAAGCCGCGGTTACGTTCACGAACCTACTATCCTCGAAATGTCGGCTGCATAAAATCCGTAGGTGTTTCCACATACCTCATGAATGACACGCCTTCTAACTGATGGACATCCAGTCAGCGGAGGGGGAGGATGGGGTCTCAAACAAGGCCTGCTTTCCCTCGACCCCGAGACGAATTATTCTCTATCTGATCAAGACGACGTCGATATGTTCATCAAGGCTTTTCAGGAGCGGGACAAGCCCGGCACATCTGAGGGCCTCGTGACTCCAGGCTCATACCTCATGTTCTGCATAGAACCGCACTGGAAAATGAAAGCAACCGAGTTAAACCCACGACTACCAGGGACGATAAGCCTTGGTGTTGCTCCTAGCAATGACGAAGATGCCAATCCCGCAAGGGGATCAGAAAAGATGGAAGTTATAGGCGACGAGTTTGGGATAGTATCAAAGTCTGGTCTTTTCTTAACGTCCATGGATGAATATGACCTAGGGAGCATAAAGTCCGGTAGCACGCCCCGACCACCGTTCACCACCAAGGTCAGTATTCCACGAGCCTCTCTTGTGGTGTGATGGAAGTCTATACCAATAGCTACTGTCGTATGACAAGGAATAGCAGAAGGACCCATACTAGTAACAATATCGTGCAAAAGGGATAATATATGTGTTTTACAGTTCATATTGAGAGGTCTATATTTGATGGTCAGGGGATACATAGATGTATGTAGATAATGCGGCTTAGAAGTACCTAGGTACCTAAGGTATTGTGCAGTGCTGGGCATGCATGCAGGGCACCTTAGGTACAAGCCCATCCACTAAGCCCGCTAAGTCTGATAGGCCCACTAGAGCTAAAGCTATCACTAAAAAACACGCCAAAGCTCACTGCGACACAACCTTAACAGCCTGGCAGCAACAGTTTGACGTGCTCACTACAATCTGCAAGCTGAGCCGCGTCTTCAATATTTGTTTCCCTGCCTCCAATCCATTTTCCAAATACCCGTCAAGATGGACCGCAGTCTCGATGAGATCGTTGCTGAGTCTCAGGTACGCAATTGGCTCGGATAAATGCGAGCCGTGGCCTATTCGACTCTCGACACGCTCGATGCTAACTCGACCTGCAGCAAAGAAAGCGAGGCCCCAGACCTCGTCGCGGTGGTGGCGGTGGCGGCCGACCGCGAGAACGCGATGCCTTTCCGCGCGACGGCGTAAGAAAGGTAGCACCTCAACACCTCAAGCGCCCTCCTGAATTGGCCGGTGAACTGACCCTTCTTTTCCCTTCGCAGGTGGATTCTTCCTCTCCCTCTTCGACCACGTACCTCCCTACCTCGAGCGACGCGCCAAGTGATCGATTCGCTTTCCATGTCTCGGACCTCGATCGGTGGTGATGGTATACTTGTTCAGTGACAGCAGCTAACCAGCGATCTCGTCTCGCGAGATAGTCTACTAGAGACGAGTCTCGGAACTTGGATTCGTAAGTCGGCTCTTCTGGCCCCTGTCCATTTTGCAATACGAACTGACAGTTGCGTAGCGAGTGGGTTCACGACAGATTCGACGACACTCACTGTGAGTTTGATCATCGCTCTAACATCCAGGCTAAACCAACTGACCGCGCCTCAGCTCGTAACCGCCCGCGATACTCTAGACGACAGCGTTCCCCTGAGCAATTCCAGTTAGTTTCGCCTCGCCCATTCTTATGTGATGCACCCTCTGACAATGCCATTAGGGACACGCGCGGAAGAACGAAGGTCAAGGTGGAAAACCTGCATTACGAGCTTACCGAGGATGACCTCTACGTAAGGGCAGAAACAGCCGTCTAGCAACGAATCACGTTAACCGAGTTATAGGGCTTGTTCAAGCAAATCGGAGCGGTTCGCAAACTCGAGCTGGTGTACGACCGCGCCGGCCGCTCTGAGGGTATAGCCTTCGTTACGTACGAGCAGGAAGAAGACGCGCGGGAGGCGGTTGTCCAGTTTCACGAGGCCAACGCCAAGGGTAAGAATACCACCCAATCGCCCCAAGTTAGTCGACAGACGCTGATCTAGCGTAGGTCAGCAAATCTTTGTGACGCAACTCAGCGGAGCTCGCGAGAGGAACCCCTTCGACAACGCTCACATGCCTGGTCGACCGTTGGCCGAACGCATCACGCGACCGCGTTCCTGGTCGCCCCGGCGAACTTCGGACAGGGACCGAAATATCGACCGCTACGTGCCCGGTAGCAGCGGTGCCCGGTCGCGCAGCCCCCCGCGTCGTCGCGGCGGCAGACGACCTGGCGCGCGCCGCGAAGCTCGCGAAACCCGGGAGGGCGGCGACAGCACTCCGAACGGACGGGAGCGGACCGGCAGGGACGGCCGTCCCAAGAAGACCCAGGAGGAGCTCGACGCCGAGATGGCTGATTACTTCAACCCGAGCGCGACTAACGGAGCTGCTCAGGGTGCGGAGCCGGGCGATGAGATGGACATGATTGAATAATCTGGTCCGAGGGGCTTTTATTCCGTACACGCTGGCGGTAGGAGGAGAGGTGAGGTGACCCATAGTGGCCTGGCATGGCAATCATAAATAGCCTCCATCCCAAATTGTAACCCGATCACTATGCTGCTATCCGCTTAGTTTGTGTTGCTCTACGGTACTCGGACGCAACGGGTTACCCTACTACCCAAATGTTACGTAAAAAAGGAGGAAGTACTGTAAGCCAACCATCTGGTGTCTATAAGAAAGGGTCCTGCCATAATCTGAGTAACCGACGCCGTTCCTTTTATAGTGATAGCCCCTTTATTTATCATTCTATGTAGATCAGGTCTAGTCGTCCTTCTTGCGCTTGGTCTGCATGCCGTCGGCCATGGCGGCGGCGACGTCCTCGACGGTGGTGCCGCGCTTGCGCTTGCCGATCTTCTCGCGGCCGAGGACGGTGTCGTCGGCGACGGCGCGGTAGACCTTGGCGGCGCCGACGAAGGAGTCGGGCGCGAACCCGCCCTCCTCCGACACCGTCCGCGCGATCTCCTCCATCTCGCCCACCCACCGGTACGCCTTGGGCGCCATGCCGACCACGCCTTTGGAAGCTAGCTTGTAGTCTGCGAGAGAAAAGGGGGGTTAATGGTTTGGTACTGGCCTCTAGGGAGGAAGGTAGGCAACGTGATCAGGGCTCTTGGGATACGTCTAGGTCTGCTAGGGAGTAATATCGGCATTTCCAAAATAGGTCAAGAAAAGGGATGAGGAGGGCCTTGGTGCTGTTACTCACGAGGTCCCAACATGTTATGCAGCTCTTCCTGCAGGTCACCAAGGATGCCGAGCCGGTGCGCCGTCGTGAACGCCTGTATGGCCAGCGACGTGAAGCCCTTGCTAAAGCTCGCGAAGCACATCTTGAGCCCGCTCGCCGCGCCCACGTCTTCCGACACGTGCCGCATATTCAGCGTCGCCTCCAGCCGCGCGCCAAACCCCGGGATGTCCGCGAGCCGGTGCGGGCCTGACGTCGGGATGCTGGGCCGTGTCCACGCGGCCGCGATATCGTCAGCCGCGTCGCTTCCTCCTCCTGCTGCGGCCGAGGATGAAGACTCGGCCTCAGTCTTAAGAGAAGGCGGGCCTCCGAGAATACACCCGTCGACGAAGCGCACAGACGACTCAGCTCCGCGGCCGCCCTTCTTACCAAACAACGCGGCGATGCCGCGCACGGTGGACGGCGCGACGGCGTTCAGGTCAGCAAAGTACAGCGGCTCGGCCCTAGGCACGGCGCCGGGGCCGGACACTGCATCGGCGACGCGCTGGGCGGTGGCGAGGGTGTCGCGCGGGGGCACGACGGACAGCACGACGGCGCAGGCTTCCGCCAGGGCCTCGTCGGACGGCAGCAGCTCGACGGCGGCGGCGCGGGCCCGGTCGGCCGTGTCGGCGCTCCGGCCCCGGCAGTTGGTGGCGACGGCGAAGCCCGCGGCGCCCAGCAGCCGCGCCAGGCCCGCGCCCATGTCGCCGATGGAGAGGATGCCGATCTTGGGCGGCAGGGAGGCCATTTTATTGTCTTCCTTCCAGTGTCTCCTTTCTTACGGTGGGATCTTGGTTAGCTGATTTGGGTAGTACGGATGGAAATATCAAAGAAAGAGATGGTTACGATCTTTACGTCTAGGCGTTACGCTGCAGGGAGCGAATCTCGCACGTCGGCGAAGTTGGTAATGTCCTAATCCCCGCCCGATGACGTTTTCTGCTACCGGTAGAGTGAAATCCGTTCTGGATCGTCTATGTGATGAATTGTGCATATCCCTAACCCTGTTAAGCACATACATATATGTACATATGTACGTATGAGATAGACATATTCTTCTCGGCCTGGGTACTGGACTAGGTGCTATAATTACATTCTCTTCTACTTGGGCAATTTCCGAGGTAATTTATATCTATAGGCTTACTTACGTATCTCGATGCCTCGGCCTGTCAGCTGTCTCGAACAAAGGGTTCGTAGATGCGGTAAGGAACACATCAGCAGGGCTCGCAAACCATGTAAGCTTGCAGAAGCGAAAGCGAAAGCGAAGCCGTCTATTGTACTACTATGTCGGTGCTATGCAGATATCGCGAGCAGAGGCGCATTATCTCGACCTCGCCGATCCAATCGCAACCCGTCCTTGGCACGTTGGCAGTTTGGGTCGCTCGGGAAGCCGGGGTTCCGCGAGTTCAGACGATCCCAGCCAACTGGCCTTCTGGAAATCTGAATCCAGCAACGACTTCGTCTCGGAACCGCGTCGGCAGGTTTCCAAGGCACGCACAGCGTTCCGCGGATATTATTCTTCGGCGTCCACTCATCCCATCCCCTCCTCTTCCTGATCGAGTATTCAATTCACAACGGCTGAAGAGTCTGTCCAACGGGGAGGTGTTTTCAATCACTCCGTCCAGCACTGGAAATCTATCCGTCCCTGCGCGGTGGGGTTTCTCAAGAATTCATCCGATCCCCAAGGCATTTGTCTTTCTTTCCGATGCCATAGAAGCGGTCGATGACAGGTCTGCGTAATCGGTCATACGATGCTAAACTAGCAATCCGAATCAAAGCTGATGAAGCTCATTGCGTCTGCTCTTCCGCCTCGATACTGTGCCTCCTGAATACTTACCTAGGTACGTAGGCATCTATATGCGGGTAGTCGACCGGGCTGTCGTCATCAGTGATCGAGATAGGAGGCGAGAGGTATGTATTCTCTCACCTCTTGTCCGGTACGGCGCACTACATACAAGATGTATCGTTACAGTAGCACAGTCACAGCGAATCTATAAACCCCTGCAACTTCTGCCAGCAAATCGTATCTGATGTTTCATGGAACCGGCTGGTGGGCCATGCTCGGTTTCGCTTCATCCTGTTCCCACTCACTATATCGTCCCCATACAGTAATCCAGCCTAGCCTTAGCTGTTTTATCTTGTCGATACGGCCACGTTATGTCTCTAGCCGAGCGGGCGAGCTGGGCCGGAGGTGAGCAGCTATATTGGCACCGACAGACAGCGGAGGCTTTTCCTTCATATCCTTCCGATTATTCTCACAGCCACAGCCACGAGCTCGATAGCTATAAGTTGCGGACGACTCGGACTATATCATCGACGCCGATACCAACAAACGGCTTTGTTACCCTGGATTTAAACCCCGGTCTCCTGCCGGCAGACTAGCGACCTCAGACTATCTAAGCACCCTTACTGCAATTAGACCGCGTCCACTATTTTATTGGACGGACGTCCAGTTCAAAAAGTCATACGTAGTAGAATAGGTAATCATACCGACGGGTCCCGTTCTTTGGCACTAGCCTCCTTTTCTTTTTCCTTCCCATCGACTTCTTTATATATGATACGCATCCCCGATCGACTATAGCTTCAGCTTGAGGACAGTTCGACAAACACAGCCGCTGGTTGACTGATTTACATCTCGCTATACACAATGGGGCTTCCTTTGCGGTTGTTTACTGCCGTGTCCCTTATTTCATCGTATCTCAGCTATCACCTCCAACCAGAATGGACGGCGTTACGGTTAACTGGCATATTCTTTGCCACTTATTTACTCCAGTCCCTCTCCTATGGTCTCTGGAGAGTTGTCCTCTATCCTAAGTTCCTCTCCCCTCTGCGTGGCTTGCCCGGGCCGGCTGGTGGTTCGTTCTTCAATGGGCATTTCAAAGAGATAAGACAGAAGCCGACTGGCATACCCATGAGAGATTGGTGCGTATACATTTCATAGTCCGTTCATGGATCTTGTGCCGCTGACATAGTAGCAAGGGTGGCCACGATACCTAACGACGGTATGATCCGATACCTCACGCTCTTCAACCAGGAGCGCTTGTTCATAACTGGGTCCAAGGCCCTCGCCGAGGTTCTGGTGACGCGGAACTATGACTTCAAGAAGCCGGGCAATGTTCGCTTCGGTCTTAGCCGTCTTTTGGGCGTAGGAGTGCTTCTGGCAGAGGGCGAGGAGCACAAGTTCCAACGCAAGAATCTCATGCCCGCCTTCGCCTTCCGTCATGTCAAAGATCTTTACTCGCAGTTTTGGGAGAAAGGCCGGGAGGTCGTTGAGGCCATGTCTGACATGATCATCGCCGAGGCGCAAAAGACGACATCTACGCAAGACCCGGAGAAGGCGAGCAAGACGACAGTGATAGAGGTTGGCACCTGGGCCTCTAGGGCGACTCTGGATATCATTGGCCAATCTGGGCTCGGAAAGGACTTCGGCGCCATCAAGAACCCCGACGGCGAGCTCAACCGAACCTACCGCCGCGTCTTCAAGGCTTCCAAGGAGGCCCAGGTGCTCGCCCTTCTCGCCCTGTTTATCCCGCAATGGGTGATCAACCACCTACCCGTCAAGCGCAACAACGACATCAACGAGGCAGCCCAGACCATCCGAAACGTCTGTCTCAACCTGATCCGGGAGAAGAAGGAGAAGCTGGCGCGCAAGGAGCTCACGGACCGGGACATCCTGTCGGTGGCGCTCGAGTCGGGCGCCTTCACGGACGAGAACCTGGTGGACCAGCTGATGACGTTCCTGGCGGCGGGCCACGAGACGACGGCGACGTCGATGACGTGGGCCATCTACATGCTGTGCCGGTACCCCGAGGTGCAGAAGAAGCTGCGGGCCGAGGTGCGGGAGCGGCTGCCGGCGATGGCGTCGGACCGGGAGGTGACGAGCCTCGACATCGACCGGATGCCGTACCTGAACGCCGTGTGCAACGAGGTGCTGCGGTACTACGCGCCGGTGCCCATGACGATGCGCGAGGCCGCCGTCGACACGACGATCCTGGGGCAGCGCGTGCCCAAGGGCACCACCGTCATGATGTGCCCGTGGGCCACCAACCTCGACAAGACGCTCTGGGGGCCCGACGCCGACGTCTTCGACCCGGAGCGCTGGATCGCCAAGGGCCCCGACGACAAGCGCGCGGCCAGCGGCGGCGCCAACAGCAACTACGCCTTCCTCACCTTCCTCCACGGCCCCCGCAGCTGCATCGGCCTCGCCTTCGCACGCGCCGAGTTCGCCTGCCTGCTCGCCGCCTGGGTCGGCCGCTTCGAGTTCCGGCTCAAGAACGCCGCCGAGCTCGACGAGCGCAACATCGAGATCAAGGGCGGCGTCACCGCTAGGCCTAGCAAGGGCATGCACGTCTACGCTACCGTGCTCGACGGATGGTAATCGATTGGTGATGGAGAGTGTATAATGTGTGAACAGAGTGTGAGTGTGTGCTGCTGGTATGTCTTGGACGGGACGGGATGGGACGGAAATAATAGGTATATACGGCTGGTGGGAAGTGTGGTATGATTCCTCGGTATGCGTGTATAAACACCTAATACAGTAGGTAGGCGGTATATATCGAATATTCTGTAGACTATGCTATATATACCTTTTGTAACGAGAGACTTTACATACACACATGCACCCCTATTCTCTAGTATCAACATTCATCATCGGCCATCTCACGGATCGCCTTTCCCTCCTCACAAGCCATTGACGCCGATCTTCAGGTATTCAGGGTCCTCGTCGATGCGCTTGCGCAACTCCCCGGTCTTCAGCCCCTCGACGTCCCAGTTGGCCCACACGAACCGGCCGTGCAGGAAGGCGGCGTCGGGCGTGGCGGCCCACACGGCGAACTGCCCCGAGAGAGCTCCTGCGTGGGGGAGGTAAGTCAGCAGTAGTTTTCGAAAAGGGGAAAGGGAAGGTGAGTTTTCGCGAAAGAGATCAGCTAATACGTACCGTCTTGCCAGGCAATCGAGTCCTTGGTAAACCCGTTGCGCTCAGCGGCCTCGGTAAAGATAGCACCGGGGTGGTAGCTAACAATCTGCATATCAGCAGCAGGCACGTCCTGCGCGGTGACCTGGAGAGCGAGGGCGCTGCCGTTCTTAGTCAGGCCGTAGCCGGGGTACGCGTTGCCGACGCTGAAGTCGTGGATGGAGAGGGTGGAGACGTGGACGAGGTAGAGCGGCTTTTTATTCTGGCGGCCCTTCTGCTTGTAGAAGCGCTCCGTCATGTCGAGCTGGCCGCGCACGTTGACCTCGTAGTCGCGCCAGAGGCGGGCGACGCCGAGCTCGAGGATGGTCTGCACCGGCGAGATGGACGCCGCGTTGAGCACCAGCACGTCGACGGCCGTGCCCGCGCCCGCGAGCGCGCCCCACAGCTCCGCCACCGACGCCAGGTCCCCCTGGTCGCACGTCCGGCCCTCGACCTCCGTCGCCGTCGTCTGCGCCTCCCGCCTCAGCTTCTCGACCGCGGCGTCGACGGCGGCCGCGCGCCGCGCCACGATGATCACCTTGCGGGCCCCCGCCTGCACGAAGGCCCGCGCTATCTCGAACCCGATGCCCATCGACCCGCCCGTCACCAGCACCGTCTGCCCGGCCTGCGACAGCTCGGGCCGCTTCGGCGAGATGGCTGGGTATGGGGCCACGTGGAAGGTCTTGGTGAGCTGAAAGCGTTCCGTCATGGTGTACAGGAAAGTGGGTGTATAGTAAGTCTGTTGGCTACACGGGCTGTTGTTTCTAGGAACTTCTTGTGGAACTTTTTCTCGCGTTTCTTTGCTATGTCTGCTTGAAGAGGATGCTGTGTCTCCTTTTCGTCCCTGCTTGAAGTTGAGAGTAGAGACTCGACTTATATACAAGCTTCAAGCCCTGTCTGGACCGTAGCGGGTTGAGTCATCTGGCCCGCGTACGTTATGGCGGATATTACATATCATCGTCGTCGTCGTCTTCGTCATCCATGCTATTCGACGCTATATCATACGTTCACCTTCGGCAGACCAGAGAGTCGTTTCGAGGCACCTAACGGCTTGTAGGTTGCTCGAGCGGCCGGCTATTACCAAGCGGACAAGCAGAGCGGAACTCCATTGTTTCCCGCTGCTCCAATTGGTCCTTGACCTCGTGTTTTTCCGCATATGGTGAGATGATACCTCCACATTTCTGCGAGCAGCGGGCTGACAAATGTGGAAGCAACCCTCACCAGCGGGTGTAACCAATATCTCTGGTCTGCTTGCCGACCTCTCTCCACTTAAGTCCGCTTCTGCAGGCGGGTGGTAGACGGGGGGGGGGGACCTGCATAGATGAGTCAAGCGGCCCCGGATGGCGTCAGCTAAGCCAGTATACAAAGCAAAGGTACCGACTGCGACGCGTCTCGCGTTCCAGCCAGAAGCACTAGATTACCAAGGTAAAACTGAAACCACTCAAGTTCTACGCGTAGATAGTCAGTCATGGAACAAGTCTGGCGAAGAGCGTGCGTCGGCTGCACGAAGTCGAAGCGGCAATGCACCAAGGGCATACCGTCGTGCCGGCGGTGCTTAGATAGAGGGATACCGTGCGTGTACCCCCCGAATCGGCGGACCAACAACCAGGCGGGTACGCGAGCTCCCGCATCCGCCGCCGTCCAGCCCTCCTCGACCATGGGCATTTCCGCAAACCCGCCGCCCGCCTCGACGATAGGCGGCATTGGCGCAGGCACCAGCACCGCGGAAGCGGGGGACATATGCGACCTGGGCTTCGACCCGCTGCAGCTAACGCACGCGGACCTGTGCGCGGGACTGGGTGGAGCGGTCCCGCAGCCGCCGTTCGGAAGCGGAGATAGGGACGACGTGGACATGGATATGGACGCGACGGATACCTGGTTCATGGCGCCGGACTCGTGGGCGCCGGACTACACGCTGCCGGAGATGGAGCGCGAGCTGATCGAGGACACGGTGATGCGGCGCTTCGTCGACGGCGTGCAGACTTGGGTGCGGGCGTGGGTGACTGAGGGCCGCAGCCCGCTGCACCACTGGCACCTGTACCGAGAGTCGATGCCGCGGAGCGTGCAGGACGCGTACACGGCGGCCGCCGCTTACTACTGCGCGGCGGAGACGCCAGCGACCCGCGCCAGCGTCGCGCGCATCCTCGACGACCGCGTCACGCAACTACTTCAGGACCAGGCCCTAGGCACGGCGGCGGCGTCGTCCCTGTCCGCCTCGTCATCCTCCTCCTCCTCGCTTCTCCTACTAACGTCACTGTCGTCGACGACGACGAGCTGCGACGGGCGCGCGACAACAAGCCTCTTCGACCACGTGGCGCGTGTGCAGGCGCTGCTGGCGTACCAGGCGATCCGGCTGTTCGACGGGGACGTGCGGATGCGGGCGCAGGCGGAGGCGCTGATCCCGACGCTGGCGCTGTGGAGCCGGCAGCTGCTGGAGGCGGCGCGGTCGTGGCTGTCGCGGCCGGCGCGCTTCCTCGCCGGGTTCGCGGCGTCGAGCATCGCGGGGGGCGACGCGTCGGCCGACGCGCTGTGGCGCGCCTGGGTCGTCGTCGAGAGCGCGCGCCGCTCCTGGCTCGTCGCCAACTACATGCAGGAGATCTACCTGCACCTCAAGCGCGGCTGGGGCGAGTGCCCGGGGCGCGTCGCCTTCACGATGCGCGCGGGTCTCTGGGAGGCGCCGTCGCCCCACGCCTGGTCCCGCGCCTGCCGCGAGCGCGGCGCCCTCTTCCTGCCCACGGCGCAGACCGAGAGCCTCGTGCTCGACAGCGGGCCCGAGGACATCGACGAGTTCAGCGTGCTCGTCCTCGAGCTGAGCTACGGCGCCGAGAAGGTGCAGAGGTGGCTGGGCGGCGGCAAGGGCGCGGAGCTGTCGTCTCTGGTGGAGGTGTCGGGATGACGGCGGCTCGATATGGGTAGATGGATGGTCGTTCGAGATGTCGTTTAAGCAATGTCAAGACGACACGTACCTGAGGGGTGACATAGATTCGATATACGTATTGTTCGATTAGGACACCTTTGGCGTAGAAAGTAAGGCTTCGGAGTAGACAGTACCAAGTCGCGGCGATGTACTATAGCAAATAGCGCCCACTGAGCCGTATTTGAGCAGCTGCGGCGATTGAACTAATCTACTATCATTCAACTATTGAAGACTTTGACTGTAAAGGCCCAACAAGGCCGTAGACCGATACTATGTCAACTTGGAAGAACATCTCGGGAAGCATGTAGGTATCCAGGCCGTGATAGAGCATCATCTTCCTCATGGCGATGCAGCAAGGCGTCGCACACAACGAAAACGAGAAGAGAACAAAAATTGCGCTGCCTACGATCCACGAGGGATAATAGAAAAGGGCTGACTCCGCGATGTGCAATGCAGGTCCTCCCCTTTAAGAACCTTCCAACTTGATCGAGGGTTCTTCCAACAAGGTAAGTATGAAGAAGAAAAGAGAAAAAAAAGGTGAAAAGATGGGAGAGGGGCCGGTATTATATAGTAAAATTCTAGGGCGGTGAGTAGCGGCAGAATCTGCCAGGCGGCCAGTGCAGCTGCCAGGGCGACGGGAAGTGACACCTACACTTTGCGTGTATCGTAGTGGCCCAAGCACTCACTAGGAAGACGCTGCTTGCGTCATGTTGTTTAACCTTTGCCCGTTCAAGGTATATGTACAGCTGAAGCATAACAGGAGGCGAATCCTCTCTCTTGGTGATCTGCAATCTCGAATCATGACACGGTAGCAAGTCTTATAAGTTCTACGATTCTGGCTTCACTTAGGTACAACATTTCAGAGATCGACGACCATATCCCTAGACTCATTTTTATTCGCTACAGCATTCCCCAGTTGCCATCACGTCTGTCTCAACTCATAGCAATATCGTGTATCATTTTAACAGATTGTAATTCAAGAGATGCTAGTCTGTTTGACTGGACGGTTCGACTGAACCTGACAAGGTACGTGTATCTAGTACCTACATGAAGGTATTTACCATGCCCAAATCCACACCATTCGTACAAATGATTCACTGAGAATATCCTCCCAACCTGATCGTGACATCCTCCTTTTGACCAGACCGGCTTTGGCGTGTACAGTACAGTAGTCTAGTTGTTCGCCGTAATCCTACATGCCGGTCCCGAAACCTGCTCAACATCCTCCAAGGTAGCTCGACGCTAGCTTGAATTAAGAAATACAAGCTAGAATAGTACCGAAACTGGAGAGTGGAGTTTAATCCTAGAATGGTCGAGCAAATATGGTTTACTCAATCTTCTTGCTGTGGCTCACGATGAGCACCGCCTCGGGAATGATGACCATCAGCCAGAAGAAGCCAAGAGCAAGACCGGCAAGGAAGATCTTGAAGTAGAGCTTGACCAGTCGCATCCACGAGGCGCGGGAGAAAGATTCCCAGGCGTCCTTAACCGTGGCGAAGCCCTTGCCGCCAACAATGGCAGGCTCCACCTTGCTCTGGAACGAACGGTCAAACGGAACGATGGTATCTTCGTCCTCGGGAAGGAGGGAAGCCTGGACGCGGGTGAGGATCACCTGAGTAGGGATGACGAGGAAGATGTGCAGAGCAAGCGAGATGAGAAGCACGATAGCCCCCTTCCAGATGTCGTTCTTGTCGCCGGCCGGGATCGTACCAGGCTGGCTGCGGTCGGGCAGGTTCATCGACATGGCGCGCGCGACCAGGCCGGGGATGAAAGTTGCGAGCTCAGAGGCGAAGAAGTACATGACGACGGGGAGCGCGGTGGCGTGGAACGTCTTCTTGAAAGGGGGACGGCGCTGCCAGAAGGTCTTGGAGCTCGGGACCGAGATGACGATATGGGTCCATGCTGTGTAGAACTGCACGAGAGCAAGGGCTGAGAGGGGCGCGGCGATGAGACCCGGGACGAACAAGGCGGTAAGAACGGTGTAGAGGATCGAAATGATGATGCTCAAGACCAGGGCGCAGGCGAAACCACGGAACAAGGAACGCCAGCCGCTGATAGCCTTGAGGGTACGGTACGTCGAACGGAGGGACGAGGTAATGAGACGTTCTTGAGAGTTGCCGCGAGCCGATTCGTCGGCAAGCGGGCCGTTCTCCTCGGCGAACGACTGGGAGTCATCGTTCAGCGAGACGGGTTCGTAAGCTGGAGGGGACGGGTCCTCGACGATGGCGAGAGTAGGGAACACATGTTGGAGAGAGTAGTTGAGCTAGAGAATATGTAAGTTAAGTTAACCAGCAAGCAGTAGTAGAGAGGAAGTCATACCACTGCGATCAAGGGCAAGAAGAGCAGGAAATCCAGAAAGATCAGGCCCCATCCCCAGCCGGGCATTTCATAGCCGTTCACCTGGGACTCCCCGCGCTTGTAAATGGCGTGTGCAATGTCGCGATACATCTTGGGCGACTTGTATCTTGTTCGAAATAATTGGCCAGGATCAAGGAAAGAAAGTAGAATTGATGCAAGGAAAAAAAGGTTCAATGAAGTTTAGTAAGAAGAATTGAGAAGAATTGTGAGAGAACAAGGTAGAAAAGAGGTGCAAGGAAAGTGTATGAGAGAAGGAAGACGAGCTGAAGGTTTCACGGACAAATGACAGCAAAAGCAGCGAGAGGAGCTGGAACAAGGGTGGGATGAGGCTACGGCGACTCACAGTATTACCACACTGTCTGACTGTATGGTCTCGGGCTTGGGCTTTGTTAGCAGTTAGGCCAGGCGAATACAGCAGACCTAGCAGGTGATGCAACCCACTGTAACCCTTGGAGGCTCCTTGTAGCCGTCGGACGGTTACGTATGTCGCCCTGTCGTACAGCCCGACGCCAGGCTGCTAGGCTGCTAGGCCAGCGCTAGGTGGGTGCTAAGCTGAGCGTCGGAACGTCGGCAGCACAGTGTGGTTTTGTTGGTCTCGGTCATTACGTTGCTTGCTGTGCCGCCCATAAAGCCAGGCAACAACATTTGCACTGCCTCAGTCCCAAACGCCCGACTTGTATTGGGTCTGCCGAGTCCTGCCTTGGCCCGTACGAGACATACCTACCTAGGTAAGGTATGTACGAAGTACATAGGTACGCTACTATCGCCGCACACTGTCGGACCCCGACACCAGGAAAATCATTGCCAGGCCCTTGATTGGCCCCTATCTGCTTCATCCTCTGCGTCTATGTACTACGTACTGTGTCGCGCTGACAAGCACAGAATCCTCCGCGGCCAATAATAGCCTCCGCACATGGACAAGCGGCCCCTCTCTGGCGCCAATACGTCACATCTCTAGTTTCATAGGGCTGCCGGGTATCTACACATCTGACCTGATCCTATGTATATATCAGATCAGTGTCGTTCCTCATGTCTAACATGTCCGCGCCGTCGATTCCCAATCTCCTGTCCCTACGCGGCTCAAGAGGTGGCTCCCGGGGTCGGGGCCGCGGCCGCGGACGAGGAGGCGACTCGCAATCTTCCGCTCCCGGGCATGACTCCACCATCCAGGGCACGGACACAGATGCCGCCGTGTCACGTATGAGCGCCGTAGAGCTTGGCTACCTGCAAGATCCCTTTGCGCAATACTTTGTCCAGAATACCGTCGGCGGCGCCGTCCGGAGACTGCCCATCATCAATCGAGGTAAGACGCCCGAGGGCTTACTCTGTTCTGTTCGCCATAGCGAGTGCTAAGGCTTAAGGTAGGCACTTATACCCGAACTGTCGCCCTGGACAGACTGATCTCGTCCTTCTTGTCGAGCACGGCGACACGCGAACGGCAGATCGTCTCGCTCGGCGCCGGAACAGACACGAGGTTTTTTAAGCTGTTCTCCCAGCCCGGTCTGGCCAATCTCGTCTACCACGAGATCGACTTTCCTGCCATCGCCTCCAAGAAGCTGCAACTCGTGAACGCCATTCCCCAGCTGAGGGGTATTCTTCCTAACCCCGTGGCCGAGGACAGCGGCTGGAGCAATCAGAATCTACGGAACAGCTGTCAATACTGGTGCCACGGACTAGACTTGAGGGATCTACTGAAGGATGACGTAAAACCTCTGAAGGGCCTCCGGACTGATGTCCCGACGGTTTTGATTTCGGAATGCTGCTTATGTTACCTTGAAGTCCCGCAAGCTCAAGGGGTGATGAGCTATTTCACCGAGAGGATTTCGAACTTGGCCATTACCATCTACGAGCCAGTCTTTCCGGATGATTCTTTCGGGAAGCAGATGGTATCCAACCTAGCAGCACGACGGATACGCATGCCAACGCTGGATGCTTATCCGAACCCGCAGAAGCAGCAGCTTCGGCTAAGGGAAGCAGGCTTTAGTCTTGCTAGAAGCTTAATCATAGGGGATGTGTGGCGGAAGTGGGTTACAGATGACGAGAGAGAAAGAGTCGACAGCCTCGAGGGACTGGACGAGGTGGAAGAGTGGAATCTCCTAGCAGACCACTACGTCGTCGTTTGGGGCTGGAGAGGGGATGGGTTCCAAGGATGGGAAAGAGATCTGACAGCGTGAATCTGCTAGATTCCTTGAGTATTTGTTAACCATGGCTAGAGAGCATCTATGCAGTCTTCTCTTACTAAACTCCTTTCCATGATATAAAATTCGGACAAAGAAAAATGTTGTTTGCAAAGTTAAGTTTCGCATTTCCCCATCATTTGGGGCCGTGACTGTACATTATATAGGAGGTACTTGGGTACTTTGGGCAAATAGCGTATTATCAACTCCCCGCCAAATGAATGCACGGCTCAACCTTTCACTTTCAACTTCCTTCCAGCGCATATAAATTCATTCAATCGCCATCCGTCGTCTTTCTTTCTTAGCTACCCAGGTCCGTCGGCGCAGTATTTGCAAAGTCACAAACTAGACCAATTCTCTGCTTTACCGTCATCCACCAGACCAGACAAGATGGGGGACAGCAATAAGCAGCACAAGTACAGGCAGGAGATCCAGCAGATGATGTACGTCTCGGGCGAGTCGGGGGAACCATCTGTCGAGACTACTGCCATGATAGAAGAGATCGTGCGTCAGCAGGTCGTCGAAATGCTGCGCAACTGCACCGAACTGGCTGCCCGCCGCGGATCTCGTTCTATCACTATTAATGATCTGATCTTTCTGATCCGCGACGACGCCCCCAAGGTCTCTCGTCTCCGCACCTTCTTGTCGTGGAAAGATGTGCGAAAGAGCGCAAAGGACTCGGACGACAAGAATGCCGAGGGCGACCTCGGCGTTGCCGACGACAATGGCGGCGGCGTCATGCAAAGCGGCCCCGCTGTCGAGGAAGCGGCTAAGAAGAACAAGAAAGCAAAGGTCAAGCTCCCTTGGGAACCTTCGTCGTACTACAGCCAGGAAGTGCCGGAGCGCGACGACGAGGAAGACGAGGAGGAGGAAGAGATGAACCACATCACGCTCCAGAGGCTGCGCAAGGCCGACGAGCGCACCAAGGCCATGACGAGGGAAGAGTACGTCACCTGGTCCGAATATCGCCAGGCCTCGTTCACCTACCGGAAGGGGAAGCGATTTAGGGAGTGGGCGGGGTTCGGCATCGTGACGGACAGCAAGCCGTCGGACGATATTGTCGACATCCTCGGCTTCCTTACCTTCGAGATGGTCCAGACGCTGACCGAGGAGGCGCTCAAGATCAAGGAGCAGGAGGACCTGTGGAAGGAGCGCAGCGGCGGCGAGAACAACGGGACCAAGAAGCGGAAGCTGGCCCAGGGACTATTCGACCCGCCGAACGAGGGCAGAACGCCGGTCGAGTCGCGCCACATCCAGGAGGCCTTTCGCAGACTCCAGACCAGACCGAAGAAATCCAGGGCCATGCTGAACGGAACCAACCTGCAGCAGCGGACGAACCTGAGGCTGTTCTAGATAGCTTGTCGAACTTGACGGAGGGCCTCAAGGCACTTGGAATTATGGCGTTTGGTGGTTACGGCCTCGGAGAAGCGGGAGATGAGGAGTACGGGCGACAGCATGCACACGACGGACAGCGGAATACCCACAGAGGAGCGGCGTTCGGAGGGACATGCAGCATTTTCAGAGCCATTACATCCTATGTATCGTCGCCATGTTCTTTAGTTGCCCAAGTTGACAGATTTATTATGGCGTTTTTTACAAGTACTCATTCATCATAGCCGACTCTGTCGAATTCCCTTCCTCTCCGGGGTAGCACAAATCCCTATTACGTTTCATTCCAATACACTGCATGCGAGGCAGAAGAGGTTATCATTGCGGAGATGCGTCCGTAGTCTGTAGCTCCCTAGCCAAGCAAGGAGCATCAACGTACTAGCAAGTAAAACACATGATTCGGCGAAGGAGAAGACCATATCCATAACGGGAGCCCGCCAATCATAGACGAAACTAACTTAGTCAGGGACAAGATGTGACTTTGCTTTGGTCAGGCAGGTGGATATTTAACAACGTCATCCTACCTCTCTGCATTATATTCCCTCGTCGTTATTCGTCTATTCATTGTAGAACACAATAAGCATTCAAAGCCACGAGCATCACCTTACAGGCAGACCATACAGAATAGAATTAGAATAGAAGCAGACCCCGATCAGACTTCTCACCATGGCTCCGAACTCCCGAATATTCCTCACCCGCCACGCGCAAGCCGAACACAACGTCGACCTTGACTACAGCAGTGAGTTTTGTTCCTCCCCTCTCATCCAACCCAACCTCATAAAGGAGTAACACTAACACCACCACCACCACCACCGCCGCAAAGTCCCCGACGCGCCCCTCACGCCGCTAGGCAAGAAGCAAGCGGCCTCGCTAGCGCGGCAGATCCCGGCGCTGCAGCAGGAGGTCGAGCTGGTCGTGTCGTCGCCGCTGCGGCGCACGCTGCAAACCACGACCCTCGGCTGGGGGCCGGCCGTGTCGCGGCTCGGCGGGCCGCAGACGGTCGTCCTGCTGCCGGCGGCCCAGGAGTGCAACGCGCTGCCGTGCGACACGGGGTCGCCGCGCGAGGCCCTCGCCGCGGACCCCGAGTTCGCCGTGTTCGACCTGGCGCCGCTGGCGCCCGACTGGACCAGCAAGCGCGGCTTCTACGCGCCGGACGAGGCGGCGCTCGCGCGCCGCGCGCGCGCCGTGCGCCGCTTCCTGCGCGACCGGCCCGAGACGGCTATCGCGCTCGTCGCGCACGGCGACATCCTGCGGCGCATCACGGCGCGCCCCGGCGACGGGCCGAGTGTCTACCTCTGGAAGAACGCCGAGGTGCGCGTCTTCGAGTTCGACCCCGAGTATGTCGAGTCGGACGAGTGCTGGCTCTTCCAGCGCGACGATGTGGCGGCTGCGGGCGGGTATGGGCCGACCAGTACTGAGCTTGAGATTGACGAGGCGGAGGGCAAGCTGTGATTGGGGTTTATGGCGGGTTTCGAGTTATGCTAGGATTAAGGGGGTTAGGGGGTCGGTGAGGCATAGACTAGACTACTGCTATGGTGTGTAAAGAAGTAGATGATACAAGGATTGATAGAAGAGACGATAGACAGTAGACGACCTGCGCAATCATGAATAAGAGCAAACATAAATCTTCACGCCGTATAAGATCTCCCAGTCATGCCGCCGATACCCAGCTAACTCGGCGGCTCGCAGCATCCTTCCGGTACAAAATCTTGGCTCATCCTAGCTGGAACGATCATTCATGAGCGAGCTATCACGATGGAGGCAAGCAGATTTTGCAAGCATACAACTTAAACCCGTGACAACCGCATATACGAAACGAAACAGCGAGTCGCCATCTTACCTACCAGCAAGACGTGATTTATAGCGAAGCTAAGCGCCGACACAAAGATTGAAGCATATGACATGTGCAGAAGCTTCTCTCGCAATTACATGTATACCAAACGTCCTCCCAAGCTCTACCTATCCAAGTCTTGGACAATCATACGACTGACCCCTTATTTCCCTACTTGACCTACTCTACCTCGATTCCCAAGAATGTATCAACCGCACAGTACGTATGGACCAGAACCCGAGACACCAAAACCCACGATACCACCACCACCATCAAGGTGTACGCGACGACCGGGACGCGCCCGCGGCGCGTACACCTGCACGAGAAGACAGCGTCCGGCGAGACCCTGTGCTGCGCGTCGGTGTCGGCGGGCGGCGAAGTGCCGATCACTACACCGATCCATTCATGATCCTGACGACAAGCGCGCTGTTACCCTCCTCCTCATCGCCTGATCCGTTGTGTCATGCAGACACCCTCGACGGCGCAAAATGCGTGCATATCGGGGCCCTGTGTGCCGGGACGTCGCGCGGCGCCTCGCCGTGGTCGCGGTCGGGGAAACCTCGTTCACCGCCGACGAGCTGCGGTGCGAGGCCCGCTGCATACTAGATAAGGGTCTGCCCGGGGGCGCCGAGTACACCAAGGAAACGGCGGGTACGCTGTACGTGCAAGCGCAGAGAAGAGAACGGCGCACCACCATTTCGGTCAAGCTGACCGGCGTGTACGACGCCGCCGTCGCGTGCGCGTCGTCAGATCTCTCGGAGCTGCCTGGCACGATCGTGAGCAGGCGGTGCCACTCCCTCCATTGCCAAGATCTGGTGTACCGCGCTGCGGCGGCCTGGCCGTGGTGGCGACAACGACGCGGCGACGGACGGGGTGCTGAGCGCTGCTAAGAAAGCTGGGCTGCTGCCCCCGGAGACGTTTCGGCGCCTCTGCTTTGACGTGCTCGAGGACGATTCCGGCCCGAATCCCATGGTTCTAATCGGCCGAATCGTTCAGATCCGGACCCCGTATCCGAAGACCGTAATGGTGGAGATTCAGAGCTTGGACGAGGAATCGAGGCCGGTCTTGACTTTCCCTATCAGATCTATCATATGAGGGAGGATGAGGGTGTCTCCTTGCACGGTATTTGCTATATGTATGAAGTCTGTGAATAATGGGTTAGGGTAGATAGTGGTAAATTATACGCTGGTTATACTTGATCATTAATCTGGTGATAATATTAACCGGGTGATTCTCGAAACTCGAAGCAGGTGAAGTGACAGATCCCTCGCCGTCGTTGCTACCCAAGGACCAGGTCAATCTACACTCCTGTAATATTTCTTCTCGGAGAAACAGGCTTCGTTAAAACTGAAATGATGCGTTGATATATCCCACAGTCTTTGCCGCCGACGTGGAAGCATCTGCTTTGTCTCCTACTCGGGCCTCTATGACGTCCTTTGGCCATTTTGGTCCCTTTTCAGGTTGGCGATAACGGGTTGGATGCTGTTGGCGTCGCGAAAATGGTGTCGTTGGTCTTTTATTTCGAATGGAAAACGTATTATTGTACCATATGCGTACGCTTGACGGACCTGCGTGGCTATGGGAATGACCTTATCTTTTCATTTGTATTGAAGACTCGTCAGGTATTGAGAGAGGTTACAGGTGGTGTGTATCTGACCAACAGTGCCGCAGGCCCCCTAAAGTGGCCAGAAGTTGCTGAAGAATCATTACCCCTTACTGTTATCTTGGCATGCACTCAACTTCGTCTGCTCTGGCATATGCTGGATTCGACCTTCGAGACGTCGTCTTGTGTGTGCTTGATGCGGCTAGGTTAACCCCAATCTGCCGCCGAATTCTGGCCATAAGTGGCCGCGAACGACTGCGCTTACTTGCCATTGCCTCACCCAGTGACATGAACATGCATCCCCAAAGACGTATATCAGTACCCGGTGACGTCCTGGGCGAACTAGGACGCCCGAGTCTATGCCGGCCTTATAGCCGGGCGCTTCCCCTTTGGATCCTCCGAGTTCCTCCTGTCCCTCGCCTCCCTGCGCTTCGTCATGACGCGCTGCAGGCTAACCGGCAAGTCATCTACCGTCTCATTTCTTTCGTCGTCGGTTTCCGCGACCGCGTCGCCGCCGGACGCGCCCGTAAACCGACGTCTCAGGCCGAAACCGTCACCGCCGCCGCTACCGCCGGCGGCGGCCGTGTCCGTAGCATAGGAGGGCGTCTTTACAAAGCTGAATCCCCGTCTCTTACGCACGAAGCTGCCGCGGGACCTGCTCCTGACCCTGCGAACCTCTTCCGAATCTTGCGATTCGGCCGGAGGCGTCTCCATGGCTTGGCTCAACCGGTGCTCCTTGATTTTCTTCGCGTACTCATAGAATTTGGGACGCTCCAGCATGCCGCTGCGGAACGCGTTAACACCGACTAGCAGTTTAGTAAGGTCTACTAATTCTTCCAGATACTCGATGATTTCCACTATGATCATGCCAAATTAGTACACACATTCTTGGGCAGTTCTTCAACCTAGATGACCAGTTGACAGCAGGACCGGGAACACTTACTCACGCCTGCTGAGCCGGCGTTCCAGGACAAAAAGTTCTGCCGAGTCATCAACTTCAACACGTGCGCCTGTAGAGGGATAGAGCCGCCGCCTATAGAGGCGGGTGTCTGAGAGCCAGAAGCTGGTCTCGTATCAGTTGAGCGCCCGGTTAGAAGCTCACGAACTCGACTGATGTACCGCAGCTGCGAGACGCGGCTAGAAGGTAAGAATTGCGGAAGAGGGAGTCGCGTAGTTAAAGCTTCGTGGACCGCGAAGAGTGTCAGCGTTATGCTTGCCGCTACGTTGCGGCGATAGGAAAGCACCTCGACATTCAACTCCTCGATTACGCTGCTACCGTATGCCCTGCGTATATGAAGCATGTTATCCATGCGATCAATAATCTGGAACAAGACGTAGATCATCTCGCCGTAGATGAGAGCTTGTCCCTTGAAGCTACCCTTGATTCTCGGCTCCGTGAGACAGAAGGGCAAGAAAGTGCGGGCTGCGGCAAGGGCTTGCTCAGCCTTTTCCTTTGCGTCTTTGAAGCTCTCGTTCAGTGCGCGGGATTTGATATCGATGTCCCGGGGCGAGTCGATTCCTATTGCTATAGCGCCTTCCATCTGTGTTATCTGCTGTATGCTAGAAGCTAGCGACTCGACGAGGCTGTCTCGAGCTCGAACGGGGAATAGGAACATCTCGACCAGAAGCGCGACCGTGCCGCCAACCACAAAGCACACAAGCCGCTTGACGAAGATCTGCCACGCCGCTTCTCCTGGCGGTTGAAATATCGCTGCTACATGTAATGTAAGGACGACGACCAACCAGATCGTGATATCAAAGTGTTACTCACCTAGCGCAACCACGGACATACTCACGATAGATATGATGCCCGTTTTGACATATGGTGTACCAAGGTGAACGTAGGACGAGGGTAGAATCCCCAAGAGGAGGATTATCACGGCAACTATGCGATTTCCTTGTCCAATCTCGTATGCAATGAAACCAAACACGCAGCCGAATACTACACCCAGGGCTCTGAGGAAGAAGCCTTGGAACGATGTTCCCACGGATACCTCAAAGACGAGTATCAGTTGGAAGGAAGCCCATGATCCTCGAACCGAGTTGTACCACGCATTCAGTGAGGGCACAAACGCGGGCCACGTCACGATAAATGCTGCTATGCACATTTTCAAGGCAAACGCGAGGTCGTCCGACTCGGCAAAGAACTCGACGGTGTCAGCAGCAAGCCCGCGTAGCCACAGTATGCTGCTGGTTTCGGACTTCAGGGGGCCCTTTCGCATGGGGATCTGGCCCTTCTCCTGATACGTGGGGAGCCTGGAGAGGGCGTAGCCATTCTCATCGTCCCCGGCCTCTCCTAATAGATGGTCATTCGGGTCGTCTTCTTCCTTTAAGCCGTAACCGGCTCTTGCTTCCTTTCTTGCATTTTCCGGGAGGGCATTGACATCGCGTTCACCACCAGTGGCCAACCACTTCCTCCAGCTGATTTTCGGCCAATAGAGTCTTCGCCGATTATTTCTCGCCCGCCTTCGCTCGACAAGTTCTCTGGAATGTCTTAGCATCCCCATGACTTGAGCAGCTGCCTGTCGCACGCTAATCAGGAATGAAGAAATCAAGTGCGTCTCCATCCTAGGCATTATATCGCCCTGTATATATAGTATCAGCATCACACACCCTTCCTTATTCGTATAGGAGTCTTGAAATTGTTATTAATGATTGTTTGGTCAGTCAATAAACGAGGCCCTCTCGAGTATTGCGGCATGTGTAGGGATAGTATAAACCCACCATTGATTCGCGTCCGTACTCTATCGAGGCTGCATGCTCCAGAGCCGCTGCAGAGTCTCTGTCAAATAGGTCCAATGCTTCCGTAAACATGTTGACTCGGAGATCGATCTCTTCTAGGGTGACACCCTTGGGCGTCGGCGCGCCAGACGGGAGATGGGGCACGTCGTAGCAGTAAGCCAGAGAAGAGGTTATGACGTGAGCGGCTTCCTGAATATGATGGTGCAGAACCTCGGTCGGGCGTCGAATTTGGTTAAGGATATGTTCCAAGAGTTCGATGTCACCAGACTCGATTTCTCGAACTGGTTTGACTAGCTGGAGATTCTCTACGAACTTGGACCTCCGCCGAGCCTTCTTCGCGCCACCCTCCGACTTTTTGCCGTCGCTATTGTCTTCAGATTCACTATCGGAGCTCGAGTCCGGGTCGGAATCTGAGCCTCCATTTTCGGGTTTCTTTTCGTCTGGCGATTCCGGTTCGTCTTCGCCATACTTGTGTCCCGCAAGCGCATACTTGCTCTCGCAAGCAGTGATAAGGCATATGGTAACCTGGACGAGGCGGGACATCAAGGTCATGCTAACGGGCTTCAAAGACCGCGGGGGGAGGACGGTAAACACAAGCTCAAAGTTACACTCTGCTTGTGCCTTCTTACAGCTCCCAAGCTGAGCCCTCAGCTTTTCTTTCTTCTCCGTCAGGTTGATCAGTCTAGTCCGCAGAGTCATCGAGGCCTCCTTCTCCTTTTCTGCGTCACCGTCGCCTCGCTGTTGAGAGTCGGACATAAACCAGTCTCCAGACTCTTGAAGAGAACCAACAGTGGCCCATAAGGTCTCGATCGTAGATCTTCCCAGGAACCCGCTCGAGAACTCGGGAAAGATGGTGATGTTTACAAGTACAATGACACCAACAGCCGTAAGGATTGGGTATGCTATGTGAGTGACAATGGAAGACGATACGGAAGTGGCAGCGCTCGTTAGAATAGTGATGTTGATAAGCAGAAAGAAGAAGACAAACATGAACAACCTAGGAGCATATGAACGCAGAATACCATGCAGGATCAAGGCAAGAGTGAAGAAGAGGGCTCTGATAGCCCAGGCTGCTTCGACGTTGTTCTGGTAGGCGAGGCTGGAGAGGTACAGTCCCAGCATGGACCAGGCAATGCCGGCGAAGGTGCCGATGGTGATGAGCATCAAGACCTCGGCCATCTGGCCAAAGCGCTGTCCGGGATGGCCAAAGACCGAAGCCATGGCTCCGAGATAGGTGGACGAGCCATAGACGGCGACTACGGCTGGGATAAGGCCGATGATTAGGTTGACAACGGTGCAGATGGTGTTCTTGACGATCCTCTTCCACAGGTGATTCCTCTTGAGATCCGAGACGAGTGTGACTTGCCATTGTCGAAGGCTGTGCCGGAGCCTCCGTCTCCAGCGGTGGAGCAAAGCCATTATTGGTGGCGCTGGTGCTGACGACGATGTTCAAGGTCAAGTCCAGCCCTGGCCGATATCTCGATATATACCCGACATTGTAATCTCAGTTGACCGACGCAAGTGGGTCATGGTCAGGGCTTTGCGAGAAGGCTTTCATTCGTGATGCATGGACATGCCATGTCATATTAGTACAAGCAGACAAGTACGTGACTGGAGGTCGTTTGGGGCAAGACGGGGCTGTTTGTTAGTGACTAAGAACCCACATGCAACCCAAGATTGCATCTCAGATGGCATTCCCGGTTATCTTCTTACCGGGTCAAGCTGTTGTTTACAAGCTAGCGATTGACCTTGCGCTGGCTTAGAGCCTAGCAGCCGCCTGGAACACGCCCCAGAGAGCCCCTCGGCCCCCCCCCCCCCCCCCGCCCCCTAACAACCTTGCAGGCCCCGCCTAGCTCGCTTTGCTGGGTATTCCGCAGATGATATCATCCCCAGGACGTGTGAGGTACCGAATACCCAAAAATGACATGTCAAATCCAACCCGATCTCAAGTCTGAACGCTGTCAGACTCCCCCAATAAAGGGTGACTACTTCGTACCAGGTAGGCTATATCATAAATCTCTATCAGAAGTATAGCTACATCTGAAAGGTAAAAGAAGAGATAACCCCCCCTCTCCCCCAAGTAAGTACCTAACTTAGATCGTAGGGGTTCTCGAAGCTTGCATGTGCGATTAACTGCATGCTGCACCAGCCGCGGGGTTCGATTAGCGTTGATAACCGGCTTCTGTCCTATTCTTATTGTATCATTCCCATCCCCTCTAGAAGCCAAACCGCAAGCCTTCGGGCTATTCTCCCAAGATGCCCCCGTCCGCAACTCTGATTGTAGGTCTTCGTCACTCGGAGTCAACACAGCTGCTTGCGTGCTTCATTCTTTCCCATCCTCCCAGCTAATCGCTTGCTTAATCCCGCAGACAAAGCTGAAGGTCCAGCTGAAGCTGTCCATCGCGCGGCTGCGCATGCTGCAACAGCGCGATGAGCAGATAGGCAAGACGCAGAGGAGGGCCATGGCCCAGCTGCTGGAAGTTGGTAAGATTGAGTCGGCAAGGATCAGAGTCGAGAACATCATCCGATCCGACATCACCACCGAGCTGTACGAGATCATCGAGCTATACTGCGAGCTGCTGCTGGCGCGGGCCGGTCTGTTCGAAGGCCACACGTGCGACCCCGGCTTAGAGGAAGCGGTAAAGAGCATCATATACGCGGCGCCAAAGACGGAGGTGAGGGAACTGCAGCAGGTCCGCACGCTACTCGCCGAGAAGTACGGCAAGGAGTTTGTGCTGGCTGCTATGGAGAACTCGGACCACAAGGTCTCCGAAAAGGTCATCAAGAAGCTGAGCGTCACACCGCCACGAGAAGACCTTGTCCAGGGATATCTAGAAGAGATCGCAAGGGCGTATGGCGTCGACTGGCCCAAAAGATCTAAGGACCTGGGCGATCCCCCCAAGTTCGTCGATGACGATCTCGACGACAACCCGAGCGGCGGTCAGGCCCAGAAAGTTGCCGAGCCTCCCCTCGCTGCTAATCGTAAAGCTGCCCAGGAGAGAGAAGATCTGAGTCGCGCGACACCCCCTCGCTCCCTAGGACCAGCTACCCCTCTACACGTAAACCCGCCAAGTCCATCCACAGATAATCCACGGCCGAAAGTCACGCTGAATTCGGTGGAACTGAAGTCTAGCAAGAAGATGGCCGACGCGGGAATATCAAAGAAGAGCAGTGACAAGACAGATGAACCAAGGGATGGTACCAGTGTTGACGAGTTGGCTGCTCGTTTTGCAGCCTTGAAGCGGTAGCTTGCCAGTCAGCTCGATATATCTGTCGTCCACGTTAGCCGTGCTACTGGAGTTCTTAGCAATGGCGTATGTGTATTCTTTTTCCCTACGAGTCCCGTATACGACTATAATGTCTTGAATATGTCCAAGTCGAGTCTGCTGGAACTGCAGATGGTGTAACTAATATGCCTTCACCCGAGATACTGCAGCATGGCACGGGGTTCTCGAATAGATAGCCCGGCCGTAGAGCTTCGCTTTCTCGTAGGCAACTGTTCATATCACACCAGTATTTCTACAAATAGCATCCTTCGTGAAGAAACCCGGCTGATAAGCAAACCCAGATGGTATTTCATGACCTCCTACAATGCCTCGTACCCATCTACCTACCTCTGCACGAGGTGCTTGCTTTGCATGCTATTGCAACTCAGGGATGCGGGCACATGCGCTGCCAAAGAAGCTGAGACGCATTATACGCCGTGCTATGCCATGTAGCTATTTTGGTGCTTTGTTGAAGGCGTCCGTTGTTGATTTAAGATTTGAGATTATAAAATATTATTTGCCTGGAGCCAGACGAATGAACCTTCCGGGTGGTCACTGACCTGTCTCCCGGGGCAATCACGTCCATCTAACAATCTCGAGCTTTCCTTTCACCTAACATCGACTTGGGGCAGGTATTTAAATGGAAGGTCGCCATGTGTTGCTTCCTGCCTTTTCAAAATTCATGTCCAGTCTTGTTTACTTCTTCCTTCTGTGCATCATCCTCGAAAGGTAACCAACCCATCATATCCTCCTCTCTCCTCCCATCCGTGGAAACACCTCTCCTCGTATCGGTGGAAACAGGTTTCAATTTTCAACCTGGGCCGATATAGCATCCTTTGAAATTCTTCTTCAACCAATTCTTTCTCTGTTCGCATATCAACACCTGCGGTTGAGGCGCGCCGCCTACCCTGGTAGCGAACACTGCACATTGCCGGTAGCTTCTTCAAACGACGTCCAAGCCAATAGCCAAATTCGCAAACGCCGTTCGAATAAGAAACACTATAAAAGTCGCACTGGCTTAGAATTCGATATACCGGCACAACTATCGGCACGCTCTATCAGTATAAACATGGATCTTCGCCCGACTCTGGAAGCCCTTGATATAGACAGCATTGCTGATCTTACTCTGGAGGAGCTCGATGACAATATCCAGACCGCTCGGCTTAGCAAGTACCACACACTCCAGGCTTCCATGGGATGGCTCAACGAGCATATCAAGAAGGATATCCCACGAAATCTGTCACTCTTCGTCAGCCTACTGTTAGAGCGATGTAGCGGACTGAACATAAAAGCTGTTTTCGATGAGTGGCAGGAAAAGGACGCCCAAGAGAACCCTACGAACCGACGTAGATACCTGATAGTCAAAGAGGAACTCTTTCGAACATTAGAACAGGTGAGAGATACTTCTAACGAATGGGTCAGGTCATCCTCGGGCTCGCCATATCCGCATGGAAAATACACCACCTCCCGAGCGCCTCGTCGTGACGCAGCAGTCACTCCTACTCAGGCATTGAGTAACGTCACCAACCGTAAGCCACATTCACATGGGTCGGGTCCAGAGACAAACCCCATCGAAGACCCAATCGGAAACACATTCACTGGTCTCTCGCTTAGTGATAAGGGCTTGAAGAGGAGACGAGAAGACGACTTAGGACCTAGAAAGCGAGCAACCGGGTTGGTCCTAGGTAGCAATGCCACACAGAAAACTAGCAATGTCGGCGCCTCTCTCCAAGGGGCCCCTCCCCCTGGCTACGTCTGCAAGCGTTGCAATAGACCAGGTATGTACAAACAACAAAACATGTGCTGGATTCTATACTGACCCTGAACCAAGGCCACTGGCTCGCCGAATGCCCAACCAACTTAGACCCGGCATTTGACCAGGCTCCCGGCCCTGACTACGTTTGCACAATCTGCCGCGCGGTTGGCAAGCACTTCAATACACTATGTCCTCGAAATAAGAAGCAGTCCTCTTGGAATCAAAAGCGTCTACGAGCTTTAGCTCGCGAGAAACCAACCGTCCTAAACGATACCGTCAGCTCTCCGGGCCGTTTGTCTACTCCGCCACAGCGTACAAGTCCTACAGCTCCCTCCCAGTATACGGAACGTGACGCCTATCTCTCAGACAGCGGCTCTATCTCCTCGCAACGAAGCCACGAGCGAGTTCGACACATGTCGAAATCTCTCAGGACCTATCGCCCGGATAATATCAGTCGTGGACCACCCAGGAGGCCCAAAGAGAACTCATCTAGCCCACTCCGCAGTCTTGGTCAACGAGCCAACACTAGAGCCACCGAGGGTAGACTTTCATACGATAACGACGTGTATATGAACCTCCCCCGGCATACATTTGGCTCATTCTCTTCCTCTCCAGCGGCAGCGGTTGGCGAGGAGGATCGAGAAGACGAAGTAATGGAAGACTTGTCACCAGTAGCTTCACGGGTCTCCAGGGACACGCCTGGACGTATATTCGAAGAAACTGCCAATGATCTGGACGGAGCAAGAGCCGAGAGAGATGCTGACGAATTCTTGGGTAGCCTAACCAATGACTTATGTACCGGTAACCCTAACAGCCCTGAACACAAGGAGCAGTCCAAGATGGAGTCACATTGCCCACCTGAACTTGCTGCCCTATTGGCGGCGTGCGCCAAGTCAGGCATTATCCGCGAGAAAGTCAAGAGAATGAAGGCTGTCGATTATATGGATTAGGTTCCAACTGATGTCGATATCCACGGCCCGAGAACAAGACCAGAGAGTGACACGTCGCTTACATCGCGAGGTCTCTCTCTCCTATTTCATCAGCTCCTATACTTCAACAACGTACGAGTACGTGCGAAAATACCAGCAGGAGCTCCATGCGTGGAAAGTATCCTTACTTCCCCTTGTAGCCTCACAGATTCATGATGTCCTGGGGATATTCAAAACTGCTCCAAAATCGGAGAGTGTGTTCATGTAGGAGTCTTGGCGGTGGGAAAAGCCGTATTCGTTGTACTTTGCTTTCTATCACGGCCACAAAAAAAAAGAAGAAAATATTGTCAAAGATGACATTCGCGGGTGATGTGCTCTAGAGCAGGTTGCGCAATGATAGCTTAATAGGCGGTTCTAACTTTGGCTCAATGGACATGGCGTCACTAATTATCTTCGAGTTCATCGGGATATCTGTAGATATGCTGTGCGATGAGGCAGTAGACCCTACGCGCTGCTCCAAGAGCGATATGTCTAGGCCTGGACTCCGAAAGGGAATCGATCAGATATGTAGCTTGCTTGCTGGCTGATTATGACCTTTTACCAGAACGCCAAACGCCTCCGCCGGCAAACTCAAAGTATCAACAGTATAGGCCTCAGCCCAGCATTGGTATGTACCTAGGCACCCATGAGCCTATCATGTATCAACATCCTCGCGCTCCGCTTAGTTTCCAGAGCCCCTCTGTTGTTATTGTCGTGCTTCTCTTTCTCGTGTCTTATCGTCTTGGCTACTCGAGCTTGTCGAGGTGCTCGAGGCGGGTGAGGACGACCTGCTTGCTGGTCTCCTCGATCTCGCCGGCGAGGAAGACCTCGTCGAGGATGGCGTAGACCTTGTAGAAGTTGAAGACGAGGTCGAGCTCGCAGACGTTGCCGAAGAAGGCGTCGAGGACCTCGACGAAGAAGTGGATGGCCTCGAGGTAGGCGAGCTCGTTGTCGTTGGTGTCGACGCAGGCGCAGAAGAAGAGGCCGGCGTACCGCCGGTACACGATCTTGTAGCTCCGGAACTCGACAAAGTTGGACTGGTACTTCTGGTCCCGCGGCGCCACCAGCCGGTGCACCTCCCCCTTCAGCTTGATCTTCTCCTCGTCGCTGTACGGCACGTACCACTTCGCCAGACGCGTCTTGCCTCTGTTTGTCAGGAAAGGGGAGATCGTTAGCAATCGAGTGCGTGCGCATGCGCGAGAGGGCATTAGGAGCTGGGAGGGAGAGGAGATCGTGGTGGGAGGGGAACGCGCTGCTTACTGTCGGTTCTGTATCAATATGAAGGACAACATCTTGACACGTACGGCGACGTTATATCGCAATTGGGAAGTACGTCGCGATCTCCAGTCGGAAGCGATGGGATGTCGAACTTGCAAATGGAACTTTGGTTAGGGGCATAAAGGGATTCTTCAGATTGGTGGGGTGTGTGAGATTATGCAATTAAAAGATACGACTGGTATGCATAAAATGAACTGAAAACCCCCTGATTCTCTGAACCGCACTTAAGCTTACGGACGTGAAGCATGCATTCATGTCAGGTTTCTAAAGCAATGACGATAATGAATGTCTATTTTGATCTACTCAGGAAATATATATATCTAGACACCTCCTAATCTACAGCCACCTAGTCAGCATTTTCAGATGTCGAACTTCTCGCCGACCAGCTCCTCGCTGAGCTTCCAGAGCTTCTCAGCGATCTCGGGGTCGGTAGCGAAGCTCTTGACGACGGCAGGGTCGCTGGTGAGGACGGTGTCGGACAGGTAGACGCCCTCCTCGCGGAGCAGCTCGGGGTCGAGGGCGGCGCGCAACGTGGTGCCGCAGCCCTGCTGCAGCGACTTCATGGGGTCCGTCTCGAGCAGCTGGCCGAACGACTTGCCGTGCATGCGCTGGGCCACGTCCTCGTAGACGGCGGCGACCTGGTCGGCCGGCAGCGCGTTGAGGTGGTCCTGCAGGTTCGTCACGATGTTGCCGGGGTGGACGGCGAAGGCGCGGACGCCGCGCGACGCCAGCAGCCGCCTGTTGAGGGCCACGGCGTACAGCACGTTGGCGCTCTTGCTCTGCGCGTACGAGTCGAACGACGTGTACGCGCCGGGCTCCGCGAAGTTGGGGTCCTCGAACCGCACGCCGCCCATGCGGTGGCCGACGCTCGACACGCACACGACGCGCGCGCCGGGGCCCGCCGCGACGACCTTGGGCAGGATCTTGTTGGTCAGGACGAAGTGGCCCAGGTGGTTGGACTGCAGCTGCAGCTCGAGCTTGTCCTCGGTCAGCGCGAACGGCGTCGCCATGACGGCCGCGTTGTTGATGACCACGTCGATTTTGGTGATCTCGGCGTCGTCGAGGATCGCCTGCGCCGCTGCGCGCACGCTGCGCAGCGACGCGAAGTCCGCCTGCACGAACTTGGTCTTGACGCCCGCGTTGACCTTCCTGATGGCGTCGACGGTCGCCTGCGCCTTCGCGGCGGATCGCCCGACGAGGATGAGCAGCGCCGGGGACTCCGTCGCGAGGGAGAGGAGCGTCTCGGCGCCGATGCCGCCAGGGGAGGGACCGGTTAAGAGGACTAGATACTGTGAGCTTTTCCGAGTGATACTCGGGCTTGGGAGCGAGGAGCTTGACGTACAGGTTCTTCCCTTTACCTGGTCGGCAAACTTGTGTACGAGAGTCAAGCCCTCGGTCTCTCTGGTGTAAGTAGCCATTTTCTTATTTTTCTCTTCTTCTTTTTCACCGGTAGAGTCTGGTTGCAACAGGCTTAACAGATAGATGAGAATAGACTTATATATAATGTATCGAATCTGGTCCCTTGAACTGCTTCATCAAACCGAGCAATGAGTCTCCCTTTTATCTTCATCTTCGACTCCTCATATAGCAAGGGGCCTGCGATGCCATGATGGCGTTGCCGCCGTTGCTGGCATTGCTGACGCCACCACGATGGTCGCGTAGGTCTTGGTCACGGCCATTGTGGGAGCATTTCTGCACGAGCCGGCCTTAGCTAGGTCGTATCGCTCTATCGCCGAGTTCCTGAATTGCTCATATCTGACAATCCTCCTGTGACACAGCCGGCTCTGAGATATGCTTGCCTCCTTGGGTATACAGACCTCAATAGGTAATACGACTACAAGGCAGACAGTTGAGGCTATAGTGGAGCGCGTAGCTCAATGTTGGTATCGCAGCTTGGCTCCGTTAAGTCCATCTAATCCGGCGCTAGTTGCCGTAAATCAAACGTGATGTACGAATAGGCCACCGACTTATTAGAATAGAACTGATGTTCTTATCTCCTTCGGCTTATTTGATCTGTGGAACGACGATATAGGAACCATGTCTTGTAGGGAGCCAAGGCAGCTGGAAGAGTCATATTAAAGAGCTGACGTCAAGCAGATTTGTTAAAGGTTACATTTACATAAGACTGACTGAAACTGAAGTGGTAGTCAAGCCTCTTATTTCACACTGCCAAGCCACAGCAGGGGATGTCTCATCAAAGTTATGAGAAACGTCACGATCTGATTGGCCACTGACTCGGGAGACCCTAGACTTCGTGGCTGAGCTAATGTTTGGATTGCAGATGCGTCGCAACACAATACATGCAGCTTTGTCCAGCTTGCCTCACCTGAGATGGTGAATCGTGAATCTGTCGTGAATTGGATAGTCCCAAAGCCTTAATACGTAAGTAAGAAACTTGAACATCGTCACGGACCCTATTCGAAAGAGATTGGAGTCTTCTGTTTGCTCCGAGTCATTCTTGAGTCTACGTTCCATTCACGATGTCGTCCCGTCTCAACTATATCGCTGCTGACAACATCGCCAGCTGGCCAACCACGGACCGGCAGTCGATCTGCTATGGTAAATGCTCGCCCGGACGAGGACTCATGAAGCGGAGAACACGCGGGCTCCTGCGAGGTCATAGGCCCTAGGCCTTTCCTTGACATTTTGTTTGCACTGGGCGAGTTCTAAACTCGTGCAGCAACCTTCGGGCGTAGTCGAATTAAGGGCACCTGCTTGTTGGATATTTTTCTACCCTTGTCCACCACGAAACTTTTCTGTCCTTTCTCTTCTCACCTTTCATATCTTCGATGACCCATGAGAGGAGATAGGACAGCCTTCATACTCGACCAGTTTGGCCACCATTACTAGACTATCAGACTCGACCACCCCCCGAATTGCCTCGAGTGATCTGAAGGGGGTCAGCTACAACTCTATCCTCCCTACTGGACAGATTACCAAGGTCACCTAGACTACCTATTCCGCCGTCATTACCCCTTCCATATTGCCTACCTAATTCCTCGGATTGATTCTCTTTGCGCCATGGGTGAACCCCTGGCAAGCTCCGCAGCTGTGGCCCAGCCGGAGAGCCAACTTCGTGTAACCCGTAGCGATGGAATGATCTACGACGACGCTCGCTACGTGCACAAGGAAAAGGCGCCGCTCGACATCGAGAAGAGCTGGCTTGCAAAGTTCGCGATCCTGTTCCGAGACCAGTTCTACCCCAATTCAGGTTCGTTCGCAGCCCTGGCAGACTACCTGACGAGGAATGCTAACTCGCCTCAGAGCGCGAATTCGTATTCTCGTCGCTTCCTGATAAGTACCACATCAGACTTAGTCGTCGTGGCAAGGCTGGTAAGTTGACTACGTTCTTCTTCTCTTTTCCTCTTTTGTGTTGAATATCTGCTGACACGTGCTTTCCAGGGGATCGCTTCGATTACTACCTCTACGGCTACCCGTCAGAGAATGGCCGGGCTAAGCTCAAGTTCTACCGTTCTGCCAACGAGTTTTGGGACCACCTCCTATGGCTGATGTCCGACACCAGCATGAACCGTAGCAACTGTCGCTGCAAACACTGCCTCGTCACTGCTCGACCCGAAGACCAAGCCCCTGTCGACAAGCAAATAGGAAGTGCACAACCTGGACCTGGTTCCGGAACTGGCTCTGCTTCCAATTCTGGTTCCGATGCGAAGCCGGCCGCTAAGAAAGGTCCTGGCTCCGGCTCCGGCCCTGCTTCTGGTGCGAAGCTAGCCACGAAGAAAGGTACACCCAGCTCAACGAATCGGCCTGTAACTCAGTCCCCCGCTCGGTCCGCTGCACAGTCTGCCGCTCAGTCTTCAATGAGCACTGCGGCTCTGCCTATGGCCCAGGCCACTCCCCCTACTCAGCCTGCGACTCGTGCTGTACCTCAATCTACATTCCAGTCGCCTGCTCCCTCCGCAGCTCGTCCTGCAGCTCAGCCCGCAGTTCAGCCTGTGGCCCAGCCTGTGGCCCAGCCTGTGGCCCAGCCTGTGGCCCAGCCTGTAGCTCAACCTGTAGCTCAACCTGTAATCGCAAGTCAGCAGTTGCAAATCCAGCCCGACGAGTCTGTGCTCTTTAGAGCAGGTGAGGTTGTCTGGTTTCGAATGGACAGTGGCGTGTTCCGCCTAGGCATCGTCCTCCAGAATTTCCCTGCACATCCCAACACCCCTCGCATGAATCGGATCAAGCCGCTTTCCCACTTCCGCTACCCCATCCCGGAGATTGATCGCTCGGAACTCGACATGCGGCCCTTCCTCACTTTCAGCGTGCCGGCGCTCCAGCCTGCCGTCCAGAAGGCCGCTCATCAGGCTATGGACACCGTCGACTGGGGCACCATCGAGGCCGAGATGCCGTACGAGCAGAACATGAGAGCCGAAGGTCTCAGCACTGAGGCTTCTAAGATAGCCGCAAGCCACGTAGACAACTCGTATTCTCTCTTCAACCCCGTTCGTATCAACGATCATCAGGCCAACCGGCTGGACTTTGGCGGCGTCTTCCTAGGCTGCGAAAAGATCGGCATCTTCGAAGCGGTGCGAGTCTGGCTCGAGCCGCACGAAAACCCCCACCAGGACAATCACGACTCGACCTTCGTCATGGTGCTGAAGCGAATCGTTCTCAACCGAACCCCCGAAGGCGAGAATCTCATCTTCGGCGGCGACGTCTGGCTCCTGAACGAGGTCCCCCTGACGCACCCGCAGCCCCAGCTCGAGCGGCTCCCCGCCGCCATGGAGCGCGAGAAGGCGTTCCGCGACGAGGTCAAGAGACCGTACGGCTCCCGCTTCGATTGGGTCCCGATGCTGCGCAACGTCGTCAAGTCGGAGAGGTCCATCCGCGGTCGCTTCTACGAGACCCAGAAGCTCGGCCCCTCGGTCAGCCCGGCCTGGAACGAGTTCATAGAGAAGGGGGAGGTGCCGCACATCCAGCGATCTCTCAACAACCGCTTCGACTCCAGAGGCCAGTACTTGGGCCGCAAGAAGTCGCGCCTCGATACCGTCGCCGGCGCCGTCCCCCCGGGCACTGTCCTGCCTTTTGGACCTAGTGTTCAGGAGTGGTCTTGAGACCATTCACACATAGAGGCAGTTACTCAACTTAGTACATGGCATGCCTAGGTTAGGGGGTATCTAGGCAGGTAGTCCAGAGCAGAAGACGAAAGCATAGATGGCTCTATCTACCACGATCTATACTAGTCACATTAGTTGATCAGTTTGATGTTGAACCTCGGGTTCTCATCTATGATAATGCGCAAGCCCCGACTCGCACGAACAGGAGAAAAATGAGGCTAGATTGATAAAAAAAAGGGGTTGTCCTCGCTAGGGTTTTCTGCGTTCATGGTCATTAGATAGATAGCCTCTAGTCAACGAAGGCTAGGTACCTAGGTAGTCAATGCGAAGACTTCCTTTCTGATATTCATACTTCACATGTGAATTGCCACGTGCCAAACCAGCACTAATCAAGCCAACGTTGGCTGAAAGGTGAGGTCTCATAGGTTATGGATATATCACGTAAGTAAGCACTATCTTGGAAGGGCTTCGATGTCTATTGTAACCTCTAGCCAACACCTTTCTCGATGTGGTATTCCGAAGCACACCCGCCTCCCTACTGAACGGGCCTACCTCCCGCATCGGTTCTTTCGCCCCTTTCCGCATCAGTACATGGCGCCCGACCCGGCACCGCCGCGTCGACCTCTGGCAAGACGCCCGACGAGGCCCAGCCGATATCCGGCCGGGCGCCGAAAGTGACAACTCGTTTTCGCCCCTCCCGCCCCGTGACCGCGACACAGGATACAAACACGCCATCTCAAGACCGAGTTAGGCAGCGCCGAAGAGATTCGCACGAGAGAAAACCGGTCTGCGAGGCTCCATCAGTAAGCCCCCCATCCCTCACGGTATATTGGGGGCGGGCGATCTTATAATTCAGGTCGAATAAGATGGCCTGGCCTCCCTCCTACGACTGCTTACTCATTCACTACTTCTGTAGCTGTCCTGCTTTCATTTCTCTTATTCAATCTATTCTTGCTGAGAGGCATATATGTATTATTTCCCTGTTTTTTGCCCAGAGTAGGCTGCATCTGTGTGTATACATGAAGCACCGGCGCGTGTGCGTGCATGCGAGCCCGCAGCAGGTACAACGGTGAGAGGAGAGGTCCCCAATGTCAGAAGCTTGTTTTTTTTTTTTTCGAATGCTCCGCCCGAGCTCAGGCGTGCATGAGACCAAGATCGTCCCGTTGCTTCCGCGACGGCCTCTATCTAGATGGGGCGTTTCATCCCGCCGTCCGTGAGAGAAGAAGGGGGGGGAGGAAGGGGGGGGAGGAATAAGAATTCAAAGGAGAAAAAGGAAAGTAAAAATAACTAAAAAGATCTACAGCTCTCTCACTCTCCCCCCCTTGGGTAAGCCGAGGGCGGAGCCTGCTTCAGAGCCCCCGTATCGTACGTATTTTACCTACCTGCCTCTAGGCAACGACGCTCCGTAAGCTGATGATGGGGCATCTCGTCGTCCTACGGCTTGTGATATATGACAAGACCGGTTTCGAGCCTGTTCTCGCGAGGAGCCGGTGTAGGAGCCGAGGCGGCGGCGGCTCGACGCAATAGCATTCACGAGATATAGGTAGCCTTGCTGGAAATCCCCAACATAGGCATATGTAGAGACAGACAGGTAAGCCTCGCAAGCTCGCATGCCGCGCGCAGGGACGGACGCGCGGAAACCGGGAAAAAAAAAAAACCCCAAGTGTGCTCGTCACAAAGTCCCCGGCGGTATGAAACGAGGCACAATACGATATCAACAGCAACGAGCAGCACCATCAGCGGTAGCCAGAGCAGCCGTCTTTGTCATGACGTATTATGTTGGTAGGACCCTCGCTTCTTCACGCATAGCCCCCATTTCGTGGGTGGCATCATCATCAGCAAGTCCTCGGGATTTGCTCTCGTCTGCTCCTTTCAGACTTTCAAACGCCTTACGAAGCGGGCAAATTAGGCAGCTTAGGAGTTTGTCTATGCCAGGCCAGCTACCTGGTACGCAGAAATCAACAACCCCCGGCATCGTTTCATGCGAGCTTCGGCAGGTTCCTTTTGCGAATTATACTTGGCAAGTCCCACATTCATGCTCGGTCAACCATTGAAGCCATCTTGGATTTTTGTTTTCTTTATTTTGTTCTCGTTAATAGTAAGTTCGGTTGGTAGGTTGCATTACGTGTGAGCTATGTATAGATCACCCCTTTGCATAGCCATGTCGTCGTAAACGACAGCCGTGGTTGAGAGGGGTTAGGAAGCGAATGAAACATGATGATAGGCCAGGAAGTGAACCAGAAAGTAGGAAAAAATAAATATTGAAGGCCAGGGATACCATCGCGATAAGGACTTTGGAATCACAGAGCGTCGCCCGCGGAGAAGCTAAATACCTCGCGGATAAACGGTTACCTTACCCATCTGGCACTCCCCCCCAGCTCGCCCCCAGCTCCCCCCGTCGATATGCGAGCTATCCTGCATGTATCACGAGTCCGGTAATATGAGACCATGTCACCGGCTAGGGGGGGGGGCGGTTGGCTGGCTGGATACGCGCATAGGACCACGATTATCGATATGGTCGGTGGGAATGACGTTTCAGTGGTACCTTGGTAGGCGGCATGGGGGTCAGAGAGGACGGGAGCTTCCGCTGGTGCCACTTGTGACGATGAACCGTCGGGCGATTTGGGGGGTTGCGGCCAACGAAGATCAATATGACCCGAATGGGAACGCAGTCACCTCATCTCCAGAGCTGAGAGCCTGCCATCCCCAGCATTGCAAAACGTCTCTGCTTCTTAAGCTCCTTGACGGGTCTCGGAGACTTATGTCGGTAGAAACCCCCTTTCTATGTAGCAGCACCAGGAGCGATGTGCCGGTAATGCTGACGAGTACCTAGGTGTTGGTCGATGCCGCGCCAGGATATGTCTATCTGCCTACCATGTACATAGACGCAGCTGGAGCAAGCAAGATATCGTCAGGCTGTCAGGATATGAGATGGTTATGATTCATACGACATCGTTTAACCTAACTTGTGCCGGGCCTGTCAATCGAATGGTACTACGCAACCGTGCTGTCATGTAGACCAGCAGGCAAGCAGCAAGGTCGGTCAGAAAAAGGACATCCGGGGTCCCTGGCGACGCTCTACCGGGGATTGCTTATGCAAAATACAAAAAAAAAATCCGCCAACGATGACCTGTCGTGTCGTGAACCTTGCCGCCCCTACCAAGGCAGCGTCTAGCCAATGAGACCTGTCACATATCAGCTGAGTAATGTGTGTGTTCGGGATCCGGCCACCCTAGACAGCCTGGTTCGATGGCATGTCGTTTCTGGTAGCGAGGACAAGACTCCGTATGTAGGTAGCGCTTAAGATTTGAACTGCTGGCGCGCGCGGCTGGACTGCAACAATAAAAAAAGGGCTCCAATTGCGGTCAGAAAAGGCCCGCAGAGCAACCGGGAAACTAGGCCAACTCGAGGCTTCGGTACCCAGGAATCACGCGTTGTTCCGTATCGAGATAGGTACCCAGAACGAAGCCGGGGTGTCGAGCGCCCTCGGAGCTTTATACTTATTATAGCAATTCCGAGGGAGGCGGACGTGCTCCGCTAGACGGAATTCGGCATAGAGTATCCAGACTGTCGGGTTCAACTCTCTCGCCTGTTTTTTTCTCCCTTCGTGCGCCTCCTAGACAATTTGGCTGTTCCCTGTTTCTTCTTTGGAACAGCCGTAATGTCTTAGGTGAGGATAGCTAGTTTTTCTTGGATCAGCCGGGACCGGGCCTGATCATGCCTCTCCTGATCCGTCCTCACCTCGTCAGAAGCTTCGTCGAGACATGTTTAGCCCAGCCTTCTTGGGTAGCTTGTGGCAGCCCGACTAAGACAGCTCTTGACAGCTTAACTCCCGACCCTTGTCGAGTCAGTCCAATCACGCCGTCCCACTCAGGTCGCGAGCAGGCCAGTCAGGGAGACATGATCGACGGCTCGCTCGACGGGGGAGGGGGGCGAGGGGGCAACCATGGTACGGCCTGCTACGACACTTGATTCGGTTCTTGGGCTGTTGTGTTAGCCTGGTAGACAGGGTAGCGCGCGGAGCAGACTGCTATATTTGTACGGCTCGCTTCACCCACGTCCCCGTAGTTTCGGGTTAAGTTTGGGGGGAGGCAGGGGATTGCTGGAGGGTCCTATTCCTGAACGAGATAGAAGAGGGTTAATTAGCCCAGCTGGCGGACCCCTTACCTCGATTATCGTAATTATTAATTCTCTTTTTGCCCGGTTCATAGTCGAGCTAGCTGGCTAGTTACAATCTCCGTCTTCTCCCCCCTCACCCCCCCTTGAGCCCCCTGTCAGGAATGAGCAGACAATCAGAACGGGCGAGTAATAAAGAGCCTGGCGTCAGGGAGGCCCGGCTACTTGTTCCATTCGTCAGTCTTGAGTCAGCGGTTTATTGGGAGGGAAGCGCAGGGCGAAGCTAGCTGGGCTTGTCGCAAAAGTTCCAATAGCTTTAGTGATCCGGAGTGGACGGTCGCTCGCTGCGACGTCTCTAAGGGCTGGGCGCTTAAGGCAGTTGAAAGTTTCTTGTTTTGGGGGGGGGGGGAGCGTGTTTTTTTTTTTTTTTTTTTTTTGTTGGACTTGGATCGAGGTTCGAAATGTCTACAAAGTACAGGAGTACGTCCCCAGTTCTCGGGTACCCGTCCGTGTACTTTCGAAACACAGTATCGCGCACGGTAAGCCATTACACGTGTTTGGTTTCGTCGAGTGAACAGAGCCACGGGTCCGAACTGTTGGTTCGTTAATTGCTTTGTTCATTTGCTTTCCTTTTTCCTCCCATTTCTTTTTTCCCCCCCCAAGAACTCGGGAGACACGCAGGACACGTCGACCCCGTTACCGGGGGTCTGGGTGGGCGCCACAAACGACTTTTCTGTCGGTACCCGATAACGCCGAGTTCCCTCTTATCTCGGCCGTGTGGTAGAGACCAGAACAGGTGACCCAATCACCGACTTTGTACGGAGAGGGGTTCACATATGCGAAGCTACAAAACTGCATCTCGAATACGCAGATGCCTTCCTAGAGATATATATATATGCAGACGCATGTAGGCAGCCGGTAGCATGTAGCATGTAGATAGCAATGTATATACGTCTAACCAAGTAGAACAGGCGGATGCGCAGTGTTGAAAAAGGCAAGTGTATCAACAAGCTCCGCTGGGCTTTGCCTGCTTGGCGGCTTAGGTAGGACTTCAGGTACCAAACTGTTGGGTCTGACCGACCGCCCAATATTGGTTCGTGGTTCCGACAGACCGGTGTTGGGCTTATGGCGCGCAGCTTGCTTCTTTCGTCCTTTTTTTTGCCCTTCTGCAATCTTAGGTCTGACTGTGAAGGCAAAGTAGGAGCCGGGACGAGAAGGAAGAGGGTTGCTTACGCTGATGTTGCTGGAAGTGAGCCTCCATTTCCCAAGGACTTCGCAGAAACCGGAGCCCCTCCCACCGCTAAGATAGCTTAGGTAGGCAGCTAGGATGGTTTGTCGGTCGCTTCTTCATGCGAGTGATCAGAGGAGCATGCGGTGTAACCACCAGCGATTCCAAGTTGCTGTCACGGTATATGCACCTCTGTATAGGCGGTAGCCGGAGCGGGGAAAGGAGGGTTAAGTCTAGCTGATCCTTTAAGGGGGGGGGGGAGAAAAGTCAGCGGTCGCCAGTGCTGAATTAACCCAATACGAAAGGGTCGTGGTACCGAGAAAGCCGGAACTGCGAACCGGAAGATCGTCTCGATTCACGAACGAGACAACTATTATTTTGGGAACATCTAGTAAAGAACTGAATCAAGACACAATGTAAGAACAGCGACACTGACTACACGGTAAAACGTAATATTCCATTTTAGTATTATCGAGGAGGCGAGAACAGTTCGCCGTGCAGCTATGAATAGGACTCGAGCTTGGCATCGCAGCTTCAAGCAGCACCATCAACTTAGCGCCGGCTTTGCATTGTTTACTCTGACTCGCACGTCCTCCAACGTCAACATGTGTAGCTCTCTTTCTCTCATCTCTTTTTATTTTCTCCAAAGTGACCTGCCAGTCTAGTCCAACCCGCCTCTCTTAGTGACGGGTTGAAGAAAAAAAAAAAAAAAGGGAAGAATAATGACAAGCAAAAAAAGGGACAAAAACAAAACACACTGCAAGAAGCTTGGAAATGGCAATGCATGCTGAAGGTGGTATAATATGCGGCTCGTATCGTAATTTCGTTGCACATGATCTCTTGTTTCCGTCGGACACTCCGATATATACAGTTCGCTCAGGGTGTGGGAAGAAAATGCGAGATAATGAGGTCGGTGTGCCTACGCAGTTCGCCGCTGCAGGGTGGTAGTAGATACAGCGTAGCAGCTCTTCTTTTTTCGCGGGTAGGATTCTTGTCAATGTACGTAGGCTGGCTGAATTCGGCGATTCGGGATCCGGGTCGGTTTCACTTATATCGTATCGATGAAGAGAGACGAAGACAGGAATTGGAGAGATAAACACCAACATAGCGTCTATAGAAACCGAATCTAAACGCCCCTGATGCACCCGGCGACGAAGAGGTGCACTTTAGAATCGCTATTCGTCCGCTGTCCGCAGGGCTTCCATGCGAAGCCGCAGGTTCTCCAGGAGGTCCGGGTCAGGCTCGGGCTCGACCTTCTTGGGCTTGACGCGCGGGCAGTCGGCGCATTTCTTGTGAGAGCAATTGGCGCACTCGGTCCCGTCCTCGGTGTTCGCCGGGAACTTCTTCTTGCACTCGTGGCAGGCGTGCACGCCCTTGAAGTTCGGACCCGGCTCGTCGTTGGGGTATCCGTACGGATACTTCTTCTTGGCGTCCCTGTATGCCGTGTTAGATACGCGCGTGCGTAGATGTATGGATGCATATATGGATATAGTGCAGAAACATATTCGCCATTGGGGGGGGGGGGGGGGGGGGGGGGGGGGAGCGAGACGAAGGGGAAGGGGATAAAACTTACGGACTCCTCGGGCAGTCGCCGCAACGCCTGTGTCCGCAGTTGTCGCACACTCTGGCCTGCTTCGAGTGCGCCGTAATCAGAGTGTCGCAGACGTGACACGTCCTCCTCACCCGCATGCGAGGCTTGCCCTTGAACACCAGGTCCTGCTTGCCGGCCTTGGGCGGCCGCGTCAGGATGATCTTCTGCGAGTAGTCGTAGCTCGGGATGATGGGCGCGTTCTCCTTGTTCCTCCGCATCACCGCCTCCCGCCTCTCCCTGTGCACCTGCCGCTCCGACTCGCTGCGCTTCGGCGGGTACCGCGTGCAGTTCTTGCACCGCTTGTGCTGGCAGTTGGGGCACTCGTTGCCGACGCCGAAGGCCGAGTGGCAGCGGTGGCACTCTCGGTGGATGCGCATGCGGACCGACTTCTCCACACGAAGCACGTCTCCCTCGGTGGAATGCCACTCGCTCGGCTTGATCTCCAGGCCGAATCGGGAGCCCAGCTTCTTTGCACGCTCCTCGTGGATCTGTGAACGAGGGATCTTGGTTGCACCCTCGTACTGTGGCACCCGAGGGGCTGCAGCAGGAGCTGCGGGTTGGCTGGATGCATGTTAGTACTCGGGTGTGACTCGACTTGGTAGTAGAAGCGTAAAGGAGCTTTACCTCATGAGCGCAGATGCAGGATCGCCAGCCTGTCCTGGCCTCGACTTGGAGCGACCACCTCGCTTGAAGACAGACCTGACCTGGTACAAGACCTTGCCAACACCTCTCCTCTTCTTTCCATCCTTCGGCGGAGCCCCCGTTGGGCCGGTGGCTGCTTGTGAACTCATGATGGCTGGATTATTATTGCTGAACTCCTTGCAGGGGTTTCTGTGTATTAGAAGGCGACGATGAGAGTGCGTATGCGCGACAATGGCTTCGTTTGCGGTTGGTGAGCACCAATGTGTTAAGCCTTGTCTTGTAACTCTCTGTAAGCCCGTAGCCAAGTCCAACCCAATTCAAAGCTGCGCAACCATAGAATTTGCCACACGATGAATGGACCGGCAGGCAATAAAAGGCAGAAAGCGGCGACGTGCCAAACCCCTTCTCCCCTTCGGCTGACGACTGTCGATGTATCGTGAGGCTGGAGCGAGTTGCCGTCGGTTGAGGCGAGAAGGCTTGGAGAAGTACGTATTACTGGTATAAGCTCGAGGTTATGAGCTGAACATTCAGGGCACCTGAATCTCCAAGGTGCTAAAGTCGTCCTTGTCTTCCCACGGCTGTAAGACAGATGACTAACAGTGTGCAACGAGAATTACGCCAACCGTAGCTAAAGACAAGTAGTCAACGCTAATTACTGTTGGTATCCGGGCAAGGAGGGAGAGAATAATGTGTAATGGTCAGAGGGGGGCGAGTTGGAAGGGAGAGGAAATAGAGAGGAATATGGAAGAAAATGTGGGAATTGGGGGAACGGGTTTAGTTTGTACAAGCAAGAAGCAGTTTTTGACCCGGCGTTAGGTCACCCCCAGGTGAAGAGAGAAAGCCATCTTGTCCAGGTTTGGGATCGAGTCCTGATAATAAATACGTATGTGGGACGGCCAGGACGGGCTGGGCCAGGAGCAGTCTAGCTCTGGCAAAGACGCAAACGCAGACGTACGACGGACGGCTAGCAGCTAACAAGAAGTTAAGCAGACCAACAGCCTTGGAGCCCAGCAAGCCCCCCCCCCCCCTCCAGAGTCCCAGAGTCCCAGAGTCCCAGAGTCCCAGAGTCCCAGAGTCCCAGAGAGTCCCAAGGTCCCGTCCCAAGGAGCCCTGCTGGCCCTGGCCTCACGTCTGGCTCCGTCCGGGTGGGTATTCGCTGTCTTGGCGGTTTCCACTGCTCCCAAGTGCGGTGGTAACTGTAGCAGTGTAGCAGCGTGGTGGAGAGGCACTGTACAGACCCTAACCAAGAAGATCGATACATGGGCGGTACCGATGGAGACAGGGAGGTATCTCGGTATACTGTATGCGGGCAAGGTATCTACTAGGTGCGCATGTACGGTATAATATGCATCGCCAGACCAGACAGCGACGCGATAGGCAACCAGAACAGCGTCGGTATGGTCTGTGTGACTACTATGTAGGCAAGGCCATGATGGCCGATGGGGTCATGGGGAGGACCTGTGTTTCCATGACAGAGCGCGAGTTGGAGAAGGGTCTCTGCTCGCTGGCCCAACAAGGAAACTATCTCGACCCGCGAGGTCATTCTCAGCTTTATGTCACCCACACGGACGGCTACGGGATGGCTTGGATGACTGCAAGGTAACATTAAGGTGTGTAGGTGCTTAGAGCATTGCTGAGAAGGTGTATGAGATGCGTTTAAGGTGCTAGTCGGCGCAATCATGTATGTAATTGTGTCTTATGGTGTGTCTACAGTCTACAGGTACATATATATATCCAGACCTGCCAGACAATAAATACAACCAGCTGGACGCGCTGCTAGCCTCATTCAATATAGCGTACCGGCTACGCAGTCAAGGATATTCCTACAATAGTACCGACATGCTATGTCTGGTAGTAGGATGACTTAGGTCGTAAATCCCAACAGGATACTTCGTACTACTACGTATGTAGAGCAGTAAAGCTCACCGTCACTTACCAGAACATTTCTATGTAAGTCGGCCCAGCGTACGAAATATGCGAACCCAGCACGCCGGTAACCTGCTGCGAGACGGGACAAGTACCCCAACCGTACCCAGTACTCTTCCCCAGTATGAGGAGACGACGCTTATCCACTGTAATGGAGAAGGAATGGAATGAAGAAAGAAAAAAGAAAAAAAGAGAAAAGAGAAAAAAACGTGCTTGGTTTGGCTGCCACACTAATGTGTGCGAGGAATTTATCGGGAATCCAATCATCGCAGACTGTTCCGGAACCGCGCGTCACCGACGACGGCACGGGAATAGGAATCTGACATGTCCATGACGGCCTATTGGCGAGTCAGGCACCCTTTGGGATAAAAAGGAAATAGAGTTTCATGGCTTGTCGGGTACGATGTAGCGCATGTCGACGGCGACTCGAAGCTGGCCGAACTGGCTGGCTCCCTGCATGGGCCGTCTAGGCTGGCTGACTGGCTGGCTGAGCTTCCCATCCCTCCCCGCAGTCGCGGCGGCTGTCACCGTCGTGTCTCTGCTAAGGCACAATACTGCAACGTATTTACATAAATCCATACGTCCCGTCGCGGTGTAAGCGGTATTCCTGACTTCCCGAGCGGCTGGGCGGTGGGCGTCGTACGTAGCTAATGTAAGTGGGTAATATACGTGGGTAGCAGTGGGTAATATAACAGTGCGTGCGTTGCTGATGAGAGAATGCGAGTCCCTACGGTGGTATTGGTTCCCATGTAGTACTTTGATCGTTCGCTGGTGGTGTGTAGATGTGGGCAGCCTGAGACCATGCAGCCAGCCGAGCCCAGCTACGGCGCCGTACATTTGGCTGCTATGGCGCTGCAGGCTGGCCAGCTGGGTACGATGATGGGGGCTGGATGGAGAGGCAGGACAGGCAGACTGGTGAACTGAGACTGGCAGACGACTGGATGGAATATGGATGGATGGACGGATGGATCCAACTACATGGGACGGCCATCTCCACCATCATATAATTCCCAACTATCAATATCGATTCTCCCGCTTGCAACCATCGCGAGCAGCTGTTGTGCAAGTCGCTTTGCATATCCCTTCCTTTGGGCTTCTTCAACAACCGGAGCCCGACGCATACAATCTCTGCTATTACTTACTACCCGCTGTTATTATTGCTGCTGCATATGCTGATATGTTCGAATATCATTTCTCTTTTTTTTTTTTTTTTTTTTTTTGCCCTTCTTGCATGTGGCACTCCAAGACCCCTTTTTACCCCCTTTGAACACACCCCCTGGCTCGTCACATCACATCACATTACATTACTTACAGGAAATGTACAAGCCTCGTCTCTTGGTCGAGTAACGAGCGACGGAGATGATAATAGGAAGCGCACCCGAGCTTCCTTTATTAGTTGTATTTTACCTAGGTAGGTCTGGCATGTATGCGGCCTGTCCTATAGTCTTATAAATCAATTCGATAGCGGCCAGCCATTTCGCCTCCCTGCCGGTCTCGAACCGAGGCACCGTCGTTCAAGGCAAACTCGGCTTCGGCAGATACGCGCTGTCGGTATTCCCGCCGGCCCCGCAGAGCTGCCGCGTCCATAGATGGCAGCATCTCGAGATGGGCAGCACCCAGGACAGCTTTCCGCGATCTTCAGCTGCTTAGATCATCTTGCCATGTACCGATTAAGGTTGTTTCCGGGAGCCTGGGGGTGGGTGGTCGGGTGGGAAAAGTCGACTTCTCAGCAATGATACGTCGCTTCACCCACAACGTGTTTTCATCCATCAGCCGACATCCTGCGTCGATTGGACGTCTGGCTGCGAGCCCTTGACCTCATACATGAGCAGCATGTGCAGAGCTTCCGAGAATGGCTAAAGGCGCGCGCTTGCTATCGTCCTCCCCAACCCCTTCTCGTGCATCGCCGTCGCCGACACCCCTCTTCCTCTCGACGACCACAATTGGAAGGATATGTAATAATGTCGAGGCTTCTGCAGCGCAGAGCCCCGCACGCCATGTAACCCTCAGCTGCCCGTCCTCGCGCTCGTTCAACCGAGTCAGTGACATTCGGGTGGAATTCGGCCAGCTGTTCATGATTCCTGCGCATACCGAGGGGCAGAAACGAGAAGCATCACCAGGTCTAGCAACGCACATCTCCGAGAAGGAAGGCTACATATCTCTCTCTTTCTTTTATCTCCATGTCCAAAACGGGCCACATACCAAGCTGCCAACAGCACAGCAACTGGACACCTCCAGCGAGCTGGACGGGAGCTACAGGAACAAAAAAAAAAAAAAAAAAAAAAAAAACTCAAGGGTGTCAGTCGGCAAGAAGAACAAACCCAACGGATTGACGGTCTGCATGAATTCTTACGTCGAAGGACATACAGACGACCCAGTGACAGCACTCCCTTCTCCAACTCCGCAACTATCCAACGTTTGGATCCTCGGGCCGCCGCTATGTGTGCTCTGGCATATACCCAATGCGCTGGAAACGCAGCATCCCGGCCGGTCGTGAAACCACACTGTACAGTCTATGCGTATGCGACTTCAGGGTATACGACCTCAGGTCTTGGGAATCAGCCACCGGGCCCCGTCGTGGGCCACTCATACGTGTACCTTCGCTCGACTCCCTCTCTCCTCAGTCCCGGCTGCTTGGTGCAGCAGCGCCGCACGCTCGCATACCCCTTCTTCCCTTTCTTCCCCCCTCCCGCCTCTATTCTTACCACCGACCCAGCTGTCCGGTTCGCCTGCCTCTCAGTGGTCCGTCTTTCGTCTTCACCGCTTCCTCTCTTCTGCGGCGGGCATCCTAGCTTAGTGCCTTTGACGCACAGTAATCATGTTGCGAGGATTTCCTTCTGTCAGGAGCGCAGGATTTTCTTTTTTTTCTCGCTCTCTTTCATCCGCATACCAAAGTCGGCCGTCGACGCCCGCAAATGACAAAGGACCAGCCACCTCAGCACCAAGGCATGCTGATGGAGACCCGAGCGGTGCAGTGCATGCGTGGATAGGCCTGTTTATCTTCTTCGTAGTAGTAATATATAAGCTTCTTCTCATAGGCCGAGGCCCATGACGTGCATATGAGCGTGGTCAGATCGGATGTATCCCGGCAGTGGACTGCCCAGCTGCCGCGGTCTTTGCCATGAAGGAAGTTCTCATCTACAAAGCCAGGGGGACGGAATGAATGCAGCAAAATCGAACCATCTCAAGTCCTTTGCTACGTCACCTCTACTTCCCTCCTGTCGCATCGAGTTCCTCGATACTCCGATCCCAACTCTTTCCAGGATAATGGCACATGCTCTGGCCTTTGTCCTTTGTTCAAGATCGCCGTCCGTGCAAAAAGAAGGGCAAGATAATCGAGATCTGCGGGACGGTAAAGCCACTACTGTACACATATACTATGTACATACTATACTATGTACTAGGCAAGGTATTGGGCTCGTCACATGTTCCGAATCCCGTTCCTCGACTCAATCTCAAACGCTTCATCACATCGACATCGAAGATGGTTTGAGCTTCACTTCTTCTTTCCCTCTTCTGATGTAGTCTTATTTCTTATTAATATTAATATTAAATTCGGCATCAAAAATTGAACTCGTAGGTACAGTCATACCCAATCCAACCCTCCCAAAAGGGTCTGTCGGGTCCGGGAAATTGCTTAGGTGCCGGTAACAGATAAATAAAGGATATTCCGAGCGACGCTATCCGAGTGGAAAACCTGATATATCCATGTTACACCACCTGATGGATAATATCATCTCATCTTTGAACCTCGTCCTCAAACCACACCGAAATCACGTAGGGCCACCCAACGTAATACGAATTGCATACTGAAGCCAGCTTAGGCCCTCCAGTCGATGCTACGCGATGCATCTGTCCAGCAGTCACCTGGCGGTGCGCCGGGCACTTCTATTTGCCGGCCTTGACCTCCGAGCTACGTAACCGTGAGCCTTTTCTCTCTTGCCTCGCCTCCGGGCGGTCAACGGAGTTACTCATGAGCCAAGATGCACTCGCCCAAGCTGTCCACAAGTACCATTAAAAACCAGTATAGCATGTACCTCGGGACGCCTGGCTTCCGTTTGGAGTCGAGCCCAAAGGAATCGTACCAAGAGGCCTTGTCATATGTTTGCCTGCGCCCGGTCAGACGGTTCTCTGTGATACGGTGAAGATAGCGGGTGGTCATACAGGGCCAGGGAAAAAGGGGTGTGTTGACGAATGACGAATTATCACCATCCGGTCTATCTATCCCTGCCCCGTGGCTGCGAGCACGGCGACGGTGGCAACTGAGTCGCACTGCCGTAGGAACTTTTTGTCCATCCCAGGCGGCCGGCCATGTGGCCGCAGAAATTGCCAAAGTGCCTCATTATACCCACCTCATTATATCCTTCGTGGCCGGCATATCGCCCGCGCTTACAGCCAACCTCACAGATCTGCCGGCAGCACGATGCAAGTTTAAGGGGGGCGTGATTGTTCTCGGGTGTCTCGCCGCGGCGCAGCGGACTATTCTTCATCACGGCCTGCCTTGCGTTACCCGGCATCATGCTCAGTCGTCAGCGTACGGCAAGGCGTCCACTAGACATCTCGCGTCGACGGTCCCGAGCAGCAGCATGTCTATAAAACCTTACCGTGAGGCTCTTCTCCCCTAATGCCGAGGGGCATAATCTCCGGCTTTGGCCCTTAGGCACGGGAGCCCGCGTTATTCTTCTCTGCTTACGTCCGTGCCCCTTACGCACCGACCGGTGAGAGCGCCACGTCTCAGAAACTTGCGCATATGGGAAGATCTCTACCTACAGGTATTCCTTTTGTGCCCTTTGCTAATCTTGCTTACCAATTACTCTACCAGACTGAGGTCATTGGGATTCAGACATTCAGCCACTCGAAGATGGTGTAGAGCTTATGAAAGCTTATCGCAGACTCGGACACACCAGTGCATCGTGTCACAAGTGCATTCCTTAATATATCCTATATACCGTGCGGAAATTCTGGTCTCTTTCAGATATGTGAACCCAACGGGACCTGACATAACTCGACTAATGCCTCCCTCATATATGACTTATCACACGTTGAAATTATGTTGTCTGTAGCAATGTTCGCCAGAATCAAGTAATGATGATTACCTTCGTTCCTTGAATTTGGCCTCACCAGGAGAGACTAGTCGATTCTTTGCTTTGTGATTGGTGAGGACGGTAGCTTTTGCTTGGAGTTTTACTTGCCTAAAGAAAAGTCTTACTGCACACTCCATCATCGATTCCCAGGGGTTTTAACGCTTAAAGCCAAAAGTCAAGTTCTTTGGGCTGTCTATATATTGGTGAGTCGGGGTCAAGCCGGCTTCGGGAGACCCCACAGCGGCAGAGACCGGTGCGATCTCGGTCCCGATCCTACCATTTGTACTGGGTGCAGGCAATAAGCCAAGAAGCGGAGTACCCGAGCGGAGTTGGCTACGACTTTAGTCTTATCGAACGATGCGACTACGCCTGGGCCTATCGTGATGATGACTATCGCCCATAGGTGCTCAGAGGCAGAAAGAGACGGAGTAGAGCACTACTAAGCAATTCCAATTCGTTCCAACTATTATCCTGTTCTGCTCGTAGGCAATCTTGATTACACTAAACTACACTTTCCCCATTTTGACAACCATCACGATAGCATATCCGGCGGTCAAAATTGTACCGGACCTACCTCGAATCGGGCAGACCAAAATCGCAAGCCGTGTCGTGAGGTAACCTGACTTATCGAGGGCGGGCTTACTATTCAAGATGCCTCACATCGTGGTTATTGGGTGAGTTCGCAACATATTGCCACTAAACCTGTGAAGATACCCGACGACTGAGATGTTCCTCGGATAGCGCGGGTGTGTCCGGTCTGACGTCGGCGTATCTGCTGTCGAAGCAGAAGGGCAATGCCGTAACGGTGGTGGCCAAGCACATGCCGGGCGACTACGATATCGAGTACGCGTCGCCGTGGGCCGGGGCCAACGTCCTACCGTAAGGGAAACTTATCCCCGCCCGTCGTTCTACGTCTGCCTAGGCAATGGGAAGCTTACGCCAAGGCGCAGCATGGCGACCGAGGAGAACAGCTCGTGGGAGCGCCGTACATGGCCGGAGCTGAAGAGGCTGGCCGTCGAGGTCCCCGAGGCTGGCATTCACCTGCAGAGTGAGGATACCCCCCCTCCCCTATCCCCCAAGATTAAACACGACATGAACACGTGAACCCAAACCTAGGCGAATGACACCAACGTGCTAACTAACCCTCTCCCCCTCCAGAGTCTAGGGTCTACCGCCGGGAGAAGGACCTCGAGGAGCTGCGGAAAGGCGGCTACAACTTCGACGGCCTGTTCCAGGAGAACCCGTGGTACGCGTCGCTCTTCGACGACTTCCGGGAGCTGCCCGCGGACGAGCTTCCCCCGGGCATGGCGTCGGGCTGCGAGTTCGGGTCCGTGTGCATCAACGTGATGCTGTACCTGCCGTGGCTCGTCGGCCAGTGCCGCGCCAACGGCGTCGCCTTCCGGCGCGCGAACCTCTCGCACGTGTCCGAGGCCGCGGGCCTGAGCCACGCCGGAAGCGCCGACGTGCTCGTCAACGCGACGGGGCTCCTGGCCTCGCGGCTCGGCGGCGTCGCGGACGCGCGCGTGGTGCCGGTGCGCGGGCAGGTGGTCGTGGTGCGCAACGAGGCGCCGCACATGGCGACCGCGTCGGGCACCGACGACGGCTGGGGCGAGGTGTGCTACGCCATGACGCGCGCGGCCGGCGGCGGCACCGTCCTCGGCGGCACCTACCAGAAGGGCCGCTGGGAGAGCCAGCCCGACCCCAACTGCGCCCTGCGCATCATGCGCCGCGCCGTCGACCTCGTGCCCGAGCTTGCCGCCGGCAAAGGCGTTGCCGGCCTCGACGTCGTCCGCCACGGCGTCGGGCTCCGTCCCTACCGCGAGGGCGGCGTTCGCATTGAGAAGGAGAGTGTCGATGGTACTTGGGTCGTACACAATTATGGTCACTCTGGTTGGGGCTACCAGGGCTCGTACGGCTGCGCTCAGGACGTCGTGGGTCTTGTCGACGAGATCCTGGGTCGCTCTAAGTTGTAGGCGGCGCGCCTGTCTACCTTACCTTGTACTTTACGCTTGGTAGGGGGTATTCATGTACTTGTGTAGTTTACTGTAGGAGCTAGGGAGGATGTATATAAAGCAGTAGATGATTCCCTTCATATCTTCATCCACCTATCACAGTCTACCAGCGTACCTAGTTCAGTTTGATATTAGGCAAACTCGACGATTCTGACGTTTATGTATGTATCTACCTGCTTATAAACATTGAATAACGCATACTGTTCTGATTGCGCAAGAGACAGACAGAGAGAGAAAGTAGCAAACCGAGAGAACTCAGGTGGCGGCAGCTGGCAAAGAGCTGGTAGTGACTGACCAGCTTTCCTTCAACGCTTTACGTCACTTGTCAGCGTGTCTCAGAAGCTCCAGCGCGTTCAAATCTCCCCAGCTCAATAGCACGACAAATAATGATGGCGAGCAAAGAGCCCAGTCTTGCATCGCAAGCCATAACACTGGCTTTCGACGTCGCCAATGGTCGCAATGCCCTGTCAAAGCTCGTGCCGCCCGCGCTGTTCATTCTAGACGCCGTGCTCTGCGCGCTCGTCATCTGGAAGATCCCCTGTGCGTCTACCTCGCCCATCGTTCAGCCCTCATGACACCAGAAACCTTTACTGACAACGTCTTTTTCGCGCAGATACCGAGATCGACTGGAAAGCATATATGGAACAGGTCGCGCAGTATGTGTCGGGCGAGCACGATTACACGGCCATCAAAGGAGGCACCGGACCTCTCGTCTACCCGGCAGCGCACGTCTACACGTATACCGGACTCTACTACTTGACGGACGAGGGCACGAACATCCTCCTGGCGCAGAAGATCTTCGCAGGGCTATATATGGCAACTCTGGCGCTAGTCATGGCCTGCTACTCGAAGGCTAAGGTAGGCTCTTGGTCGTGCGGCCATGGGTGTCTGCTAATGAGAGCCTACGTGTGATAGGTTCCTCCCTACGTCTTTCCTCTGTTGGTCCTCTCGAAGCGCCTCCATAGCGTCTTCATGCTGCGCTGCTTCAACGACTGCTTCGCCGCCTTCTTCTTGTGGCTAGCCATATACCTATTTCAGCGACGAATGTGGACCGTCGGCGCTCTTGCGTACGCATGGGGGTTGGGGATCAAGATGTCACTGCTACTCGTTCTTCCGGCTATCGGAGCCATGCTACTCCTTGGGCGAGGCTTCTGGGGCAGTCTGCAGTGCGCAGGCCTCATGGCAAACCTTCAGCTGCTCATCGCCATGCCGTTCCTGCAAGAGAACCCAAGCGGCTACGTCAGCAAAGCCTTCGAATTTACTAGAGTCTTCTTCTTCAAATGGACCGTCAACTGGCGGTTCATCGGAGAGGATGTATTTCTGAGCAAGCCTTTCTCCTTGACGCTGCTCGCTATGCACGCGGTGGTCCTGGTCTGGTTCATTACCACCAAGTGGCTCAAGCCCGCGGGAAAGTCCCCAATAGCGATCCTCGCGCCAATGTTGCAATTACAGTCGCCTTTCAGTCCCCCGGAGGAGCGCCTAGTAGCATTGCGCGTGACACCCGAGTATGTCATGACCACCATTCTCTCTGCAAACGTCATCGGACTCCTGTTTGCGCGCACGCTACATTATCAATTCTACTCCCTCCTCGCATGGTCTACTCCGTACTTGCTTTGGCGCAGCGGGACCCACCCAGTCGTACAGTACGGGCTCTGGGCAGCTCAAGAGTGGGCTTGGAATGTATTCCCGAGCACCAAGATTAGTTCCGGCGTCGTGGTTAGCGTGCTAGCCATCACCGTTGGCATGATGGCTAGGCAGAAGGACGAAAATGTCGCTCCGCTAGCCTATACTGCACGAGAGCGCAAAGAAGCTTGAGTTTTAAGCGTTTCACTCTTCGTCCGAGTCTGATGGAGGCATGCGGCCCGTCGTCGAATCTTGATCGTCCTCCTCATCAACGGTAGATTTAGGAAACTCTTTAGGCCTAAACACAGACAAGGGTGAGCTCGAAAAGAAAATATCAGTAAAGTGCCGCTGGCGACTGACCAGTAGCTCTGCTTTCGCCATTCCTTCTCGTCGCGGACAACGTTTACGATCTCGCCTTCCACCTTGCCCTTCTGGTCACCGGGAGCAGACAGGTCTACCAGGACGTAGCCGCCGCGCTTGATCCATATGGTGTTACGGAAGCGCGCGGCGAGCTCGACGAGCACGGTTCGCCTGTCTGGCAGGGAGCAGGCGTAGCGGCTGTTGCCCTCGGCCTTGACGACCTTGGCGACTGACTGCGATGCCCCGAGCTGGTCCGGAGGAGTGGTCGACTCCTCGGCGGCGGCGCGTATGTCACGCTTAGGACGGCCCATTCTTCAGTCGCTGAGATTTGTACGAGTTGCTTCTTGCTAGACAAATCCGAAGCCTTTCTGTCTCATTTTTTTTTTAACTCGCTGAAAATTATAGCGGGGTCAATGCTAATGGACCTATTGTGAGTGTGTTATGTAATCACGAACTTCATCAGAACTCTTTACACGGCCCTGTTTTCGAGATACGGGCACCATAAGCGTGTATGGAAGAATACGCCCAGGTAAATATCTAGGTACCTTAGGCAGGTAGTTACGGTATGTATGAAAATAAGTATATTGAATGTTATAATGGTTTTCAGAAAGGTTAGCTCGGCACACTGGAACCCTGATCTACCTGTACGCAGCGCCAAAACGCCTGATCCCGAGGCATCTGATGGTGTTGGCGCTCGTCTGTCGGCGCTTCTGGTGTGTATTCAACGGGGAGCCATGGAAATCTGATAAAGAGCACGATCCTGTTCACTGGGCCGTCCCTCGAAATTGAATCGATATCCTGGAACGGCTCACGAGCATAAGCTACCGCTGGGCACGGTTATGTGTTCCAGTCCCATTCGGTCTCCTGAGGTCTTATTCCATGAGGCGGCACGCAAGACAATCTACCACTCTGAAGACCTGGATAGGTATTACGAGGAAGACACGCCTCTCACTGCAGCTTTCCAGGATGGTAGTAACACTCAGCTCTTCTTCGATCTCCTCGGAGCCGGGGCCGACCCATGAAGGCCTAGGGAGGTCGACAACAGGACGCCCATCGAACTGACATGGTCGACGACGCCTACTGGAAGGCTAGATCATGTCCACAAGGCGATTCTTCTGCTTGCTGCGGGCGCTCCCGTAGATCCGCCGAATACTAGGGCTGGTAGGACCTCTTTCAGGGACATCATTGCTATGGAATCCTTAGACATCTTTGACAGGAAGGGCCTTCACCACATTGCAGGATGTCACAACGTTGCCATTAGCGATATGCTCGATGAGCAGACGCGAGGATACGCAATTGTTTCTAGGGCACGGCTATATGGCGAGTCGTAGGAGCTGGTCGCACGCATAATGATGCCGGTTTCACAATCGGGCGGGAACAGTTCGAGAATCACCTCGACCGGTGCCCTGCTTGAGACCGCCTAGGTAGCCAGGAAGGGTAGGGTAGAGGAAGACGTGGGCCAGGTGCTTCGACTTGTGTGGTACAAGATATTACGCCTAATAGGGTTGTTCGAATTGCTTGTCGTTCAGATCAAGAGAGGTGAGGAATGTTTTCTCTAAATTATTGAGTACCTAGGTAGATACCAAATTAACGCAAACCCGAACTTCTTATTGGACAGTTGCGAAAATATCGAGATTGCTGCTACCTGCAAGCTCTATTCTGGGGCTCTGTCGACGTCATTGACTAGATCTCACCATTGCGTCACAGGCCGATATATCAACCTTAGCTTGGAGATAACGACAAACAATTTCTTTTGCCTGAGCTATTCATATTTTCCTGTGCTGTTCGCCATACTACGAATCTAGTGAATACTTGAATAGTCATACTCCTTATTTCACATCAATACCTCTACTGCCCGATTTCGAGATGGACCCTTCAGGACCAGCGCAGCCGCCCAAGGACACGGCATACGAGACGCTGGGCAACCCAGTATCGTCGAAGCCGTCCGAGCAGCAGCAGCAGAAAGACCACCCCAGCCAGGGCGGAACGGTCGACGAGAGGCTCCCGTCGGCGCAGTCCTCGGGCCTCGGGGACGCGGTGCCCTCGAGCCTGGGGTACGGGGTGAGAGGCGCGCCGGCGGGTGAGGAACAGCACGGCCGCACCCAGGAGCAGGCTGGCCGCGCCCGCGAGCTCGACGGCGACCAGATGCGCGCCCCGGGCGAGGGTGACGTGGCCGCCGCCGTCCACCGCAAGCCTGGCGCCTCAAGCTCCGAGCCGGACCTGGCCGGCGATCTTGACCGGTGTGTTTAATTTCCTCTTTCTTTTCTTCTTTTTTTTTTTTTTTTTCGAATACCTGTCTAGCTTGTGCGTGTGGTGCCAAATGCGCGGGCGAGAGATGGGTAGGATATGATACCGAAGGGGCCAGGGGAGAGACAATGAGAAAGAAAAGAAAGTGAAAGAAGAGTGCTAATTCTCGGGTTAGGAAAAAGCAGGAACAAGCTTCCAAGAGGGAGGCGATCAAAGAAGATAGGAGACACGGCAGCGCGACCGACGGAGGTGATCCCAGAGCCGGCGTAGCAACCTGAGAATGGTGCACCGACTAGCAACAAATGCAACGACTGCGGGAGTCATCAGATGCTGGGTGTCAATCTAGTGACGCATACGGGAAGATGTTTGTTGTCTGGCATTATAAAATAACCAAGATGACCTACCTAGAAGGAGGTAAATATTGGTAGCAAGTGCTCTGGCATCACAGACTATGTCTCTTGCCAGGCTTGTATTATAACAGCCCACGAAGTAGTCGATGGGGATTATATAATAACGACAGCCTAAAAGCCTTTATTCCAGCAACTGAAGGAAATGTCCCGACCTCAAGAATTTGCCAAACTTGATCCCTCAAAGGCTTCAAAGGGCCTCATGAATATCTCGGAGCGGGACTTATAGAGAACAGCTCTCTGGGCAAATCTCTGTCAAAAAATGAGACCTGGTTTAGCTCAAGAAGCATGATATAATGCCAAACATGGGCATCTTCCAGTCCGATATACACACCACAGTCGTTTTTTTCTTTTATTGTCCAACTCGGTGACCGTCACCACAGAGACGTCAAGTCTAGGTCTCCCGCGGCCTTTTTACCGCGTCTTCACGCGTCGTGTCTGCTCTGTTGTCTTGAGAACCTTCTCAATAACAATGCACTCACCTAGGCAAGGACTGAGCCACTTCATTCACCGATCCCGAACTCGAGTCGTAAACACTGGCCTTAACATTCACCTGTTAACCGTATCGCGACGAGATTCTAACGCATAGACCCCAAAGTAGCATTGGATTCATTCAAAAAATCGTCCCTGAGTAACTGGTCGCGAACAGTATCGGCCTGTATTCGACTTTCGATACGCGAATAATCATAGTTGCGTCTGGTGGCCAACTTCGGGATCGCATATAATAAAAGCAACACCGAGCACTGAAGGGATAGTCAGTTCTTCAGGATGTCTGATTCAGTCCCAAATTTACCTACGCCTCTCCAGTGAGTGAATATACTTGTGGCTTAGGGAGTTGTCTTAACCTGAATATGCATCAAGTAATGATACCATTTGCCAAGCGCATGAGCCATCCTGGAGTGCCACCGACGACCAGCGAGTCTCCCAGAGAATCAGTAACTCCAGGAACTTGACCAAGTTCTGGAAGATGATGCTCGACATCTTCAAGCGCGGGCCCTACGACCTCTTCACTTGGGGCATACGAATCGACCAAGGCGACGAGGACGGCATCATCGACGAGCTGTGCGACATCCTCCCCCACGAAGCGTTCAAGGCCGATCTCGCCATCCTTCAATACGTACTCCAGATCGCCGTGGCCTCCCGTGTTGAGAACCACGTCCCCCCTCCGAGCAGCGAGCCCGTCGCTCGATTTGATGAGATGGGTGAACGTGTAGAAGGAGCTAGCCCGAACAGTGGCCACAGCCCGGAACAGACAGCCACGGGTGCATCGTTAGCGACAGCGCAGAAGCTGGAAGAGGAGGCTGGGCCGATCATCGCGGAGCTGCGCGGGCGCCTCCAAGGCAGAACCGAAGCCAGGCCCACGGGCGAGACGGTCTTCTTCGTCCTGCAGCGACAGGACATCCAGATCATCAAGGACTGCCTCGACCACCTCCACACCCAAGGCTCGTATCGCCTGTCGGTCCAAGATACCAACGCTGTCTACATGCTGCTGAACCTGTGCCACTGGGAAGAGATGCAGCCGTCAAGAATCGAGGGGCTAGAGCTCTTTGAGAAGGCTTCGATGCTCGCGCGCAGAGCCGCCCGCGACCTGGACCTGCCGAACTGGCCTAAGGGCTATCTCGACGCACGCTGCTGGCGCAACCCTAAGAGCGACGCGCGCCTTCACCAGACCATGTTCATGTACGACGACTCGTGGTATGCCGTGCTCTAGTCTCGAGGCGAGCTGTAGCTACGAGCGAGAGATCCGAGAACGGACGTCGCAGACGAGGAAGAGGATTAGCAAGACTAGATGTAGTCTAGCAAAGCTGCCCACCGGCGAGATTTGGGGGCGTAAATGCGGCATGTGAAGGGAACCTCTACCGAGGAACTGGACTCCTTTGACGTCTATCACTTCTCCATGGCTCGATGGTCTGTCTGGTAGAGATATCCAAGAGATCGAATAGCTTGTCTCATCGTTCAATAGGAGGGTGAGAATTGAGGGGCCGCGCTATATTGGTGCGTTGCATCGAGCTTCGTGATATTGTTGCGGGGAATCCTTGGATTGGCCAGACAAAGACTGGCTAGTCAATATGCGGACGCTCTTCTCACATACAGAAAGGATTGGCAGATGACGCCGGTGATGATTCCTGACATGGCCGAGGCAGATAGACGATGATGTATGCTGACTGACTTGTTATCTCCTTTCCCTTCATGTAGATATGAAAACCTGGTCCCTCCCTATGAATGAAGCATCGTCGAAACTCGGTATAGAGCGACAACCTGATACACGATGTTGACTTTCGCTCATCTAGCCATCGCCAGCGCATTGTCGCTGGCTTGTTCTCTCGCCTATTATGTGATTCAACGAGCGATACATGAATCCGCGATTAGGAGGATAGGCGGAGTTCGGGCACCTAATCTCGCAAGAACCCCCCCGGGAGGTAAGCACGTCTATCCCTCATGGGCTGCTCAAGAGTAGGATGCTCAAGAGAAGTTTCCTAACACGAGGTGTGAAAACGAATAGCTGCCACATGGTTCTATGCCGCAGCCAAGGCTCAGATGAGAAACGGATTACTCGAGTACTTTAATAATTTATTCAATGAGGCAACCCCTGAATGTCCCAACTGCGTCGAGGTTCAGCTCAGGCCCAGAGAGAGATACATACTCACCAGAGACCCGGAGCACATCAAAGCAATGCTTACATCGCAGTTCTCTGACTTTGGCAAAGGGCCACGCTTCCATGACCTATGGCGGCCCTTCCTGGGCGATAGCATCTTCACAACTGATGGCCAGCTCTGGCACGATAGCCGCAGCCTGATCCGGCCCATGTTCGTCAAGGATCGGGTCAGTGACCTGGAGACATTTGAGAAAGGGGTGTCGGTGCTTCTCGACAAACTTCCGCCTGCAGGGCAAACGGTCGATATCATGGACTTCTTGTACCGGATGACTCTCGACGTGACCACATCATTCCTACTCGGAGCTAATGTCGACAGTCTAAGCAAGTATGCGAGGCTCTTCGCCACAGAACCACTGCGGCTGCTGACCGAGTTTCTAGTCCGCAGAGCGAGTTTGCCAGAGCCTTTAACGACGTCCAGCGAATCCAAATGATGCTCACCACGATTGGGTAATGATAATAATCACAGTCCGAGGCCGTTCTTTTGAGACTCTTGGCTAACCCCTTGCAAGGCCGTTCGAAGCACTAGCACCTCGTCGTCGCTATAACCAAGGAATCAAGGTCATCGACCAGTTCATGATGCCGTACATCGAGCAGGCGCTGGCGCTGCCGGAGGAGGAGCTCGAGAAGCTGTCCAACTCGGACAAGCACTTCACGTTCCTGCACAGCATCGCGCGGTACACGCGCAACCGGCAGGTGCTGCGGGACCAGATCATCGCGGTGCTGCTGGCGGGGCGCGACACGACGGCGGCGACGCTGTCGTGGACCTTCTACGAGCTGTGCCGGTACCCGGACAAGCTCGCGCGGCTGCGAGCCGAGGTGATCGGCGCGGTGGGCCGGACGCGCACGCCGACGTACGCGGACCTCAAGGACATGGCGTATCTGCGGCACACGCTCAGCGAGACCCTGCGGCTGTACCCCGCGGTGCCGTACAACCTGCGCAGCGCGCTCGAGGACACGACGCTGGAGACGACGCCCGGCAGCCCGCCCATCTCCGTCGTCAAGGGCGACATCGTCATCTACAGCACCCTCGCCATGCAGCGGCGCGCCGACCTCTACCCACCCGTGTCGGAGAAGTTCGCGGACCCGGCGCTCTTCTCGCCTGAGCGCTGGGAGACCTGGGCCCCCAAGCCCTGGCAGTACGTGCCGTTCAACGGCGGGCCGCGGATCTGCGTCGGCCAGAACTTTGCCATGACGGAGATGGCGTACTGCAGTAAGTGACCGCTCGCTTCTACATCGAGCTCGGTAGAGATAGGGGAAATAATACTAACGTCTGTCGGCTTCCAGTGGTCAGGATCCTACAGAAATACGACCGCATCGAGTACCGCGGCGACTGGCATGCGCAGCGGCACGAGGCCGAGGTTGTGGGCAAGCCGAGCCAAGGGGTCAAAATTGCTATGTACGAACAGTGCGTCAAGGTGGTTGGAAGTCCGGATCCTTTAGGTGTTTGAGCGTATTGATTATTTCATATGGATGCCGTAGAATTTGTTGGCGAGATGCAGTTTATTATCCTCCCTTTTCTTACTGCAATCACTCACAACACAGTCGACCATTTAAAAGCCCTGTACGAAGTAGCTCAAGCCTATGAAGCCTATAGGACTAAGCCTATAGGGCTGTTTTGGCCCCACTAAAGCGCGTACATTTAGTGACATTTATATCCCTGTCGCCCTGTAATTGGGCGCGTCGCGTTCTATCTGATGACTTGGCCGGCTGCATATCACAGGAGATCTCTATAGACAGAAGCAATCATTTTCAATCCCAATACGCAAAGCCGGGCCAGCACCACCATAGCTGCCTTTTCACTCCATCTACAAACCTCAAGGATGACCTGTTCTCTTCTTAGCTGACACTCGTGGAGGAAATTTCAGATTCAGAGGTTCTATACGTCCCCAGTCGCAGCATGACTGATCAAACGCCTGGCTCCGGCCGGCGCAAACGAGCTCGTCCTCATGATGAACCCGAATCGTCACCAGCTGCTACACCCAGCATAGCCTCCGCGGTCAAGAAGCGACGATTCAATAGCCTTGCAAACTCGTCGCCCTCAACTCCCAAGGGACTCTCTGCCATCACCTCTGCCATTGGCGGCCCTTGTCGAAAGGAGAGTCCGACCAAGAACGCAAACAAGAGTACGAGTACGAGTCGGGCAAAGCGCACCGCTAGCGCATACGACGTACCCGATTCTCCGGAAGACAATAAATCTGTCGAGAAGCCGCGAAGTCTACCTATAAAATATAAGAAGCTTGGCACCCTGTTATCGACCGAAAAACAGCGCCCGTCCGCTAATGTCTACGAGGTGCCCGACTCGGGTGATGAGCTCAATACCGACCAGGCAGGAATAAGTGAGAGCAACGATGACCTTCAACGGACGCCGTCTAGAAGGAAGAAGGCCGGCGCAATATCGGCTACTTCTTCTAAGAAGAGCGTAAGCACGAGATTGCTAGAATCGCGAAAGAAGAGACCGGCCAGTCCAGACCATATCGACACCACGGAACAAGACACGCCGAAACGGAAGGGAAGACCACCTAAGAAGCTTGATGTGCCCTCTCCCAGTGTAAAACCGACCAAGACTCAGCTTCGAGGGGGTGATGCGGCAGGACTATCGCCTGCGGTTCAGGCGCCTGTCGTCAAGGGGATCTTAACTCCGCGAAAGCAAAGAGTCGGTCGACCACGAAAGAATGTCGCATTTAATGACGACGATACTGGGAAAGAAAATGAAGTTTTCTTCGAGGACGTACAGTCAAAGCCACCCCAAGCACGACCACAGGAGAAGGCTACTCCTATCGTAGTTGAAGTGGAACCAGCATCTGAAGATGACGAGGTATGTGCCATATGCTCCAAGCCAGACTCGGAGCCGCCAAACGAGATCATCTTCTGTGAAAATTGCGACATGGCGGTTCATCAAAAGTGCTATAATGTGCCGGTCATCCCCGAAGGAGACTGGATATGTAGGACTTGTTCGCAGGAGGACGCGATACCAGGCCCAAAAGCAACTCCTAAGAAAGAGATACGTGTGACGGAGTCGTCCAAGATTCCCAGTATCCCCCATTTTGAGCAGCACTTACGACACATGCAGCGCGTGCTTCTGGATCGCTGTTCCGGAAACCGTCGCATCAAGCTCTGTGGGCAGACTGATGCTTACGAGAAGGCATTCCAGCTTGTGGAACAGACGGTCTTGGCTGGCGAGGGCAATTCGATGATGGTAATAGGCGCGAGAGGCTGCGGCAAGACTACGCTGATGGAAGAGATCATCTCCAATCTTCGAGCCGAACACCAAGAGGAGTTTCATGTGGTTCGTCTTAACGGCTTCATCCATACCGATGATAAGCTTGCTCTTAAGGAGATCTGGCGCCAGCTTGGCAAGGAGATGAACCTCGAAGATGATCTGGTGAACAAGGTACGCTATCAACTATCACACGCTACCTCTAACAAAAACTAACTGTTCTAGACAAGCAACTACGCCGATACAATGGCCTCACTGCTAGCTCTTCTGTCTCATCCTGCAGAGATTACAGGAGCCGAGGATGGTGTAACGTCTAAGTCTGTCGTCTTTATTATTGACGAGTTCGACTTGTTCGCGACACACGCGCGTCAGACTCTTCTATATAACCTATTCGACATCGCCCAAGCGAGGAAAGCTCCCATTGCGGTACTAGGCCTAACAACGAGAGTAGACGTCGTGGAGAGTCTCGAGAAGAGAGTGAAGAGTCGGTTCAGCCATCGATATGTCTACATGTCTCTGCCGAAGACGTTGGCGTCGTATTGGGACACCTGTAGGCAAGGACTGTCTGTCGACGAGGAAGACCTGGAACAGGAAGGCTTCGATACTGGTCTGAAGGGGCTTTACGAGTTCCGTGATTATTGGGACAAGAAGATCGAGGTAATACCTAGCGGTCTGCTTTAAATATCATTCGTACCCCTTGCTAATGCGTACTAGGCACTTCGTAAGAAGCCACTGTTCGAAGACCACCTGGAGTACCACTACTATACGGCCAAGTCCGTGCCAGCATTTCTTACCTCGTGTATCCTACCGCTCTCGACTCTATCTGCATCTTCGCTAGACTTATCAATACCCTCGTCCTCGGCCGGGTGTGTTTCTCTTGAGCCTTCCGAGTCGAAGCTTCACCTATTGGCGACGCTTTCGGACCTCGAGCTGGCAATGCTCATCTCCGCGGCCCGCCTCGACATCGTCGCCCACACCGACACGGTCAACTTCGCCATGGCGTACGACGAGTACAGCACACAGATGGGCAAGCAACGGGTTCAGTCGGCAAGCTCAGGCATGCTCGCGCTAGGAGGCGGATCGAGGACGTGGGGTCGGGGTATCGCCGCGGTGGCCTGGGAACGGCTGGTATCACTCGGCCTGCTCATCCCGGCTGGAATAGGCGGCAGGAGTAACGCGGCGCACGGCGGCCTCGAGGGCAAGATGTGGAAGCTCGACGTCGTACTGGACGAAATCCCAACGGCTTGCGAGCTGCCGGGGTTCCTCGGCCGGTGGTGTAGCCAGATATAACTGTTCACAGTGGACGTGGACAGTATATAAGCAAAACGATGTTGGTCTAGCCTAGTCCAGCCCCTGGGGTACGATAAGGCCTGCAATACCTAGACCACAATGACAAAAAGACCTGCGTGCCTATTGCAACTGTACTTGGGCAGCACTTACAACGTTGGTAAGGTGTCTACTGCGACGGGATTGGTGATAGATACGAGCGCATCAACCGGGATAGCGTTCCAAGGAATCCCTCATGATAAAACCATTCCATTTTCGACAAAGATACCGCTAGCTCGGGCTCACTACGGGGTTGTCGAGGTCTCAGCTATGTGATAAAGGCGGCCATAAAAGCTGACGACGCCTACGCCCTTCCTGGTTGGGCCATAACGGACGAGGCCAACATCCTGTTTCGTCTTTTCAATTCAGCCTTATGGACTCCGTAGCATTTCGCGATGGGAGCCGAACGTCGTATGCACTTTTGTTAGCGTAGCATCGTCGCAACACACAGAAACATCGCACAGCCGGCGAAAAAGGGGCTGGACTCAAGTCGTTCCGGTCTAGGAGGTAGGTACCTAGGCAGACTTGGACAGCCGCGGTGCGGTCACCAGATACTTCATCTTTGCATGGCTCTGGCTATCTAGAGGTATTCATCAGAGATGACGAGCCGGGGCTGGAGGAACGCCGGCCAGGTAGTACGCCGAACATTCAACCACCGGGAATAAATGTAGTTTGGAGAAGGGTTGGGCGCCCAGTTTGCGGGTTACAAAAACAAGCTACGTATGATTGGAACAGAGGCGTCAAGCTGCAGAGGCTGAGTTGATTCAAGGGGAGAATCTGTCAACACCAGATACGGTCAAGCCCGTTACTCGGCGCAGAGAACAGTTCAATGTAGCCCTACAGAGTTTTTGATAATTAATCTTTAGTAGGTCTTGAAGAGGAGACGCTGAGTTGTCATCTACGGTCAAGGGGGTCCTAGATAAATGTCGTCACGGGCGATGGGACATGATTGACATTGAGATTATAGCAAGACTAGAGCCGTCCAGATCAGCTTCGTGGCACGGGCAGATATAGATCAGACACCGTCAATGACTACCTACTGTCTTCCAAGTGAGTCCTTCGTGCTGGCTGGTTACTGCTTGGTATGGTCTGTCATATGAATACCTACCTACAGTCATAGATCACAAGCTGTATACTAATCCTGCGATGGCCTACCTTACCTAAGCTCCCATTTACGGCTCCTCCTGACTCCTCACCGCCCATCCACCCTTGTGTGTTCCCCTCTATGCAGCCATGGGAGTCGGGGAGTAACTACTCGCCCGGCTCAAGTCGCGGGAAAGGTCTTCTATGGGCTCGATATACACCTGCCTCCTTCATATACTTGATTTACACATATACGTCTCCTTCAGGTACCTCATGCACTGTCACCACTGTCACGAACCTCGAATATCTTGGGTGGAGAGCCTCACCGACGTCGTATCAGGCAATAGGGTGGTATCCATTCCGTCACACAAAACCACTCCTGGCCGTGCGAATATATCAGCATATCAACGATGAATGCCATATGCGGTACGGTCTTCTGCAGCTCAGCCCCCCTTTCTGCCTTCTTTGCTGCCTCGCGGCCAACGGTATCTTCTCGTATCCGAACACCGGGTTAGCATTTTGCCGCTCGGGAAGGCAATAACAGCGCAGAGAGCTGAAGAACACGCATGGGACGCATGGGATACGAGTGGCACGGCGCTCTGAAACTTACGTAGTATCTGTTCTTGGTGAGGAGAAATGCAGAGACGCGAGATAGTTGGGGACTCTTCATGCACTATAAACCCCCCTGAGCGTAGGAGTAAAATCGACCCCAGGTTGCTTTTGTCACTCTCGACCCCGTCCTTCGCTCACGACAGGAAGATCTGGAAATGTGACATGTTAAGATATTTGGGGTCCGAACTTGTCCTCGTCGTAGAAACTAGGCAACAATTAGACACAAGGAAACTTGAAGCTCGACGAAGAGCTCTAGGATCTAGGCAACAACCAACCTCTTCATATTCAATGCAACGTCACTCGAACTAATGTCTCGCCTATAGCAGAACACGCGGCGTGCCGTGATGGTCTATAAGCTTCATAGGAGGTAGGTATACGAACACCAAATATACAAGGGCAAGGCTACGCTGGTACTGGAAGAGTATATGTGAACCTAAGGTACCTACCTAGGAAGCAGGCACTTATGGATTCTCGGCCTTGGCTTTTGATCAAGCCTTGCAGTTAGTATCCAGTGTGGTCGTTTTGTATGCCAACGACCTGAAAACTCCGGCTAGCGATCGAAATGGCCAGTCACTCCATAAACGTGACAGCCAATGGACACCTCGCTGTAGCCTTGCTTGAGTCGAGACGCATCCGTAAGTCGGTAGTGCAACCAAGTATCCAACTGCCGATATATCGTTTCCGGTAGTCCATCACGGAAGTAGAGTCAAGAGCTTCAGCCCTAGCAAGCATCGTGTAGGACGGCAAAGTACCTCTCAAAGTAGACGCCACGAAGACCAGTGGTTAACAGTACGACATGGCACGGGCACACATTGACCCCGAAGAATCAAGCTTTGGCTAAGCCGTCACTACTAAGCCCTAGTGAAATGAAACGCCTCATTACCTAGCTGCTGCTGCTGCTGTTCTCACATACCGCAGCACGCGACAGACACCCACGTTGACGGCGTGCGGACGTCGGCACGCTGCCAGCGCCGAGTAAGACTCGCTTACGGACAGCCGTTACTCCTGCAGGCAGGCCAGGGTAGCTCTCGGGGTTCTCCCTGACGAGCACGCAGAACGGCAAGGCACCAAGTTCGACCCTAGAAAGACCCTAGAAAGCGCAGCTAGGCATGCCGGGCAAACCTAGAATGGACGTCCCCGTCACGCTTTCGTCACAACTCGTCTCGGGTTGCTGATTCCGAGATACGCACGCACAGGTCAAGGTATGCCGGCGGCACGGATTCGTCGGAACAAAAAAAAAAAAAAAAACAAAGTTTGTGCCCAGCCCCCTTTGGACGGCGGCCACATGCCGCCTTGGTCGAGCGACGAGACAAGGTTCGCGACGGGAACAGGATACCGGGGTTGGTCCACGTGGCGAGCCATGCCGGCACTGCGGGCTAGGAAAGAAATCTCGAACGCAGGCGAGCCGGACTGCCTACCGCCCTCGCTTGGAGTTGATCGCGTGCGCAGCTAGCATCTTCATCTGAAAAATATTCCCACTCGAATCATATTACTATTCTAGGCGCAGTAGGGGGGGTTCCGTACGGAGACTCGAAAGCACGTTGGCAACCCCTACGTGCCCCAGTGTAGTTAATTTCGATGGACTCACCCGGTCTCGGTGAATTATTGGGGGGTCCTCTCCTTTTTTTTTGAATTCCAGGCACGCTGTTCAATGCGCACATCCTTGGACCTGGCCCGGGATGACGATGATGACCGCTCCATTCCTGCTAAAGTCTGCCGTGCCTTAGACCCTGGGGGGGGAGCCCGCCCCCTTATTTTTCTTCTTCTTCCCTGGCAGGCTTCTCGGGCTTGGTCTAGCAGTCTAGGGTTCAGGTGTGGAGTTTCCCCATCGTCGGTGATGCCGACGCGAACGGAGATCAGCAGCAAATTTGCGAGGCTAGGGAAGGGTCGTGGGGAGACGAGAAGGACAAGAAGCAGATCAACATTTAGCCCTACGGGTTGCGAACGAAGGACGGACGCGTGACCGGCGTGGGAGGCTTAGTGAGGCTAAGGTAAGCAAGGGCTCGCCCGGGCCGCTGCCAAAAAGGGGGAAGCCGTTGCGATGGCCAAGCGGGAAGGGCGTTTTCTCATGTTAGGTGGCGTTCGCGAACATGTTCGTGTTAACACGAGGGCACGAGGCTTGAGCCGCCTCGTCAGACCGCCGGCTCGGTAAGAGCCATGCCTCCGTGCAGCAATATCATGCAAGGCAGGGAGGCCAATACGGTTTGTTAGTTCGTAGCGCGGCGACCCTGTGTCAGTCTCGCCACGCGGGATAAAGCGCGGCGGGTAGCTATCCGCACGGATGCGTTCAGCCGCAGCAGGAGGCGAGGGCGAGCCCGCGAGAAGGCGCCGGACGGGCGACGAGAGAAGAGGTTGAATCCAGGGGTTTCACCAAACGAGATTTGTTCCTCGGACGCGGTCGGACGCCGCTTACTCTCTGTCGCGTGGTGAGCAGGGAATCCCAACCCCTTGGCTCCCCGCCCGAGTCGCTTAATGAAATGACACTTAATAAGACCTTTTCTTGTCCTTCTCTTGACCAGGTCGTAAGGGTCCCGAGGGGTCCTAACCGTCTGGTGGATCGAATCGTAGGCTTTTTGCATATCTATACGTAGTAGGCACGCGACGGCCCTGCATTAAGACAAGACTATGCCTGATAGTATCGGTGCCGAGATCGACGGATCAGGGGTTCTGGAGCTACTGCGATAGCAGAGCCATTCTAGACGCCTACATACGCCCGTCTATGTAAGTAATAAGTACCTAACACACATATATGATCACATAGTGGGAGATAGGTATGGTGATGTGCATGCGTGTTAAAATAGCAAACTTCATTTCGTGCAGTTGAGTACCGGGTGGATCGAATTTTCGGGACGGCTTCACGCCAAGTTGGTCGCCCTTTTCTTCTTCGTTAACGTCGGTTCGTGCCAGGGGGAACATGTACATACATACGCTATGTAATGTACATCCACGCCATGCCTTGCCATGCCTTGCTAGGATCCATGAATCCCTGGCGAACGTGGAGCGGGAGAATATATCTGGGGGGGGGGGGGGGGGGACTTTTGGCGGCTTGGTCTGGGTCTCTTCACAATGATAATGGCGGTGTGATAGCCAACATATTACCTAGGGATTTCGGTGTGATAAAATTCTCGTACCGTGTACACCTTGCCTCCCTGGGTACATATATAGGTACTTTTATATATCCAATGTACATATATTCAACCTGGTGTGTGTATACACTTAGGTACCCACCTGGGTAGGTATATATCTATACTACTATGTACGTACTTACAAGTTTATATGCATCTGTATGAGATGTGCTATATATGAGTTAAGCGCGCTGTTATAGAAACACATGTTATTGCTATTAAGAACAGGACACTTCAGTTCCGTTAGCTAAAATCGCGGCTGTACTAGCAAAGACTAATACGCGTAGGGCGTGATATTCCCTTGCCGTCTGACCCGTTGCGAAGTAATATGATAATCTCAGGACGACCAATTGACGATAGACGATGGTGATGATGACGAGAATGGCGATAATGGTGACCCCTTTCAGCACTCACATCGCCATGTTCAGAAAAAGGTAGGGCTTTCGCAACTCATACTGTGTCAAGCTACGCACGTGGAGATCGGGGCCGAACCGTTCTGCCGCCTGCGCGAGATATGGTGTGTGTATATCTTAGTGGCTACACTCGACTTCGTAGCTGCATGAGTTAGGCGTGTACTTTTACGCCACCTGCAGAGAACAGAAGGCGTCTCAGCCGGCGTTGGCCAGAAAGGCTACCTACTCCTCGGTTGCTAAAATCTTATTGTCAGATAGCGTCGAGTACGGTATTGTATTGCTTAACGCGGACGGGGGGCGAGTCGTTTTGACCATGTAGGGGCTTGACAGCCGCGGAGAGGAGTTATGTGAGGAATTGGACCTGGTCAAGAGCCGGCTCCGGGATTGAACTCCGGCATCACCGTTTAAAGCGCGTCGAGACGACGAGGCTTGATCCGCGCGCTGCCAACTCCGGCATCCCGTCCCACAGGGCTTTGTCGTACAGCTGTCGTCCCAAGTCGGAAGAGAAGATATAACAGCCTGCTTACATCAATAGCCGGCTATTCCTTGCTCTGCCTCTCATAATCGTCGATGGCTTGTAATATTCTCTTCCTTCGTATGTGGAGAGTATGTGTCTAACATTAGAGACCCATACGGGCGTGTCCGCGTGCCAGGATGCGTGGTAGCAATTGGGCAACGGCATCACCGCCAAAGGATTCGCCGTAGTTGGCATTTTTCTGCTTCCTTTTGCTGAGACTCATCTCCATTGGGATATTGAGGCTTTTTGGTGCCTTACGAAGACGGCACAGCGGCGATCGGAGAACGGCGTCCCAAGGGAATATTGAAAGGATGAGCTCTAGAAGCGGTCAGGACCGTAGATGAACTTCTGCGCGAGACAGTGGCGCTGACCTAACACCATTATTTCCGCGGCTCACGTCTCGTCCCATACGCACGTACACTCTGGAGCGGGAGTCTTACTGCCTGATCCAAGTACAGACTAGGGCAACGGAGCTGACTGCTATGTCATGTAGTCAGCTAGCGATGCGTCAATGTTTGACGAGAGACTCGGCTTCTGCTTCGTCCAATGGTGTCGGATCAGCATCCTTGCGTAGGGACCGCCATCCAGAGATATGGGATGTGTACTCGGGCGAAGGCCGCTAAGAATCCTGTGACATGGGACACTTATCAGATCCAGGCCGGAGCGAGCTCGTGTGCTCATATCCATGCGTCCTGCTCTTGGGCGGATGCATGACTACCTTTCCTGTGCGCGGTTTCACGATTCTATGGACTGTAGCGCACCCGAAGAGGCAATCTGGGATCCGCGGCTCCAAGCTAAGCCAGGCAGGCTGCATCCGGTGTGCGCGACGGCATACGAGTGGTCTTGTTTCATCTGCCATGGACAAACGTGAGTGATGGGCCACATACCCGGGCACCCGGGTCGACTCGCTCGTCGGTATACAAGAGGGAGCACAGAAATAATAATTCGACGCATCTAGCCGTGTCCGGAGATTCGGTGAGACAGACTAAGATGGACTGGATGGGGTTGAAGACGAGCAGAGACTTGTGCCAGAATGGACGGGTTGAACCCGGTCATTTGCCATGTGGCCTCACTGCAGGACCGGGGGAACTGACCCTGTTGATGTCGATATTTGATACGATACTAATGATATGTTACTCGTGCTGCACACCTGTGAGGCATCTGTTCACGTACCTGTTAGGTGTCTCCTACTTACCTGCAGAGTAGGCATATATTTCGATCTATTGAAAGTCTGTCTTCCTCCTAAGGCTTGGCAGATAGTCCGCTTCTGATGTTAGCATCGTGACGGGCGATGTCTAGTGCGCTCCGGCGAGAGTCGTGAGCTAGGTACGTAAATTTTCGGCGAATTCTTTTCCTCCTTTTGTTAGTAGCGCGGCCAGTAGCGGATGCGAGCATTGGAGCTGGACCCTTATCCACGGGCTACTATGTACCTCTGGGTACAGGCATGTACATATCTCAGTGTGATATATATCAGGGAACGAAATAAAAGTCATGGTGTTGCGTGCTGTGCGTGTTGCATGTTGCATGTTGCCAGGTCGAACTGGAAATGAAACCAGAATATCTGGTGATACCTGAAGGATAGGCCATAGGGCATGGACTTGGGCCGTACGGGGCATGTACAAGTCAACAGTAGGCCATAGGTGCGCTCAACACGGGGCGCGGGTCACCTAAAACCCTGGGCTTCCATGCAGTGTCCACTGTCCACTGTCCACTGTCCAGTACCTGATGCTATGTTAGGTACATGTAACCAGCTAGGCGTCGTACCCCGGTACCCAGTACCCAGTACCCAGTACCCTGTACCCTGTACCCAGTCGCGCAGTACCTGTGCCTTGTATTTTCGCAGCCACGTTTTGGATCTGCAGCAGAAAGGAACTCTGATAGGGCCGGCAATATCGACGGCACGCGAAGAACTGACCCATACTTTTAAGTCGGTGGATTCTTTTTCCACGTGGCAGATCCACCCCGTAAACGTGGGCTGGTTTCGGCAAAGACTTCTAATCGCCGAATTTTTATTTTTGCTGAAAAAAGGGGAAAATAGAGTGCGACTCGGATTCCATATTTTTACACTCTTCACACTCCATCCTCTAGAGCCGAACAACTTACATACCTAGAATGTAATTGAATAGATATTAAAGTCTCTTCTTGGGTATAATATCATTTTCTATTAATGTAACTCATTCGCCGACAAGACATTTGGTATTTTTGATAATCTCGCTTTACTGCTTTGTTTCACGTCTTGTTTAGAAATACTTGTATCGTTGGTGTGTAGACTAGCATTGTACCTTGGGTACTGTAGATACTGTGTTTAGGTACACGTGTCCGTGCCAATCTACGTTAGTGCGCTGCTCAATTAGCGTAATTCTCCAAGCTAGATGCGATTCGGCTTCGGAGTGAAAATTGAAACATGCCACATCGGGGTTTGAGCGTGAATATGACAAGTCGGGAAATGCAAGCTCCCAAAGCTTGACCGGCAGATACCGATTACTTCATACGAGTATGAGGCTTGAAATAAAAGTAAGAAAAAGGACTTCCGGTGTAGTAAGCATGGAACGGCGGCTACAAGTGCGGGCTCGACAACTCTATCAAGTGTTTTGTCAGAAAAAAAAAAAAAAAGAAAAGAAAAAAAAAACGACCGAACAATTAGGAAGCGAAGCATGGCACGAATGCTACCCACCCAGATGACTACTGCTATGTACATATGTGATATGTCAATATGTCTTTAAGCAGATACGTTCCAAGGTTTACAGTGATACTTGCTAGCACAAGGCCAACCTTCTAGAGCATCTTTAAATTCCGAAGCTCCATATCTCTCCTTAGGGATCCTTATTCTGAATATAGAAAATCCTGGAGCAGGGCAGAAATCCCCTGCCAACTCTGATATCAGACATTGCACCCGTCGATGTCAGACGCGAAGCGGTAAGTCGAGAAACCTGGATGAAGTGATCCCTGTGAAACATCACTGACCCTGGCCGCAAGCTGACGACGCCGTTGTGTGTACCATATGTACATAAACCAGAGAGCCCGAGAGCCCGAGAGCCTGAGAGCCTGGCGAGCCTGACAAGTACGGCGTTTAGCGAGCGTATGGATCCCTAGCCGGCTGGTTTGGAACCATGATGCATCGCAAGCTTGGTACCGAACCGTGAATTATCGAGGACTAGGCTTCTAGGCTGCTTGCAAGCATGCCAGCCTCCTAAGCCGCTAGGCTCGTAATGTGATGAATCAAATCCCTTCTCCCATCCCTTATGTTGCGATGGGAAATGATCCTACCCGCACTGCGGTAGTTATCTTCAGGGATGGATATCATTCTACGATTCGATCCTTTCTAGAAAATCTAGAAGCAAGCGAAGGGAGTCCACATACGTCGGTCTAATAAGATTAACTATCACCATCTAAGTACACCTAAGGTGACTTTTTGGTCTGCTTGCTATCCAGGATGTGGGACGTCGCAGCGCCCCGGCCGCTTTCTGTCGCTTCGGCGAGCGAGCGAGGCTGATGGACCCTAGCCTTGCTCACCTCGCAGATGTGAGAACAGAGGTTTTACGTACATGTCAATGTGATCTTGAAACTTACTATTAGGACAAGGAAAACAACATGGAATATAACCGGATCCCGTGACTCACGTGTTGTCCTTGACCGGGTCCATATGGTAGAGCCGAGTAGTGAGTCTGTGAGCGCACTGACCAACACTGAGAGGCGGTCTGTACTTGCAGGTACTTATCCGGGCTGCCTGGTAGTTGTTGGCACTGCTATTGGAGATGTCGTATACTGTCTTGATCGAATTTGATTCAAGATACCTTAGAATTCATGTAGAGTAAGTAGGGTACATGATAATTCGATTCTCTAAAGCAATACAAGCAGGTCATCGCAGAACTGCTCAAGCTCAGGTACCTGAGCTGGTTGTACATACGTGGTGATGGGCTGATACATCGGGCTGCATATGCTGAGTCTCCAACTCGGCTGGTGAGCGTGTCTAATAAGATTGACCTCGTGCAGCCTCGCATCTAGCCATGCAACCCACTGCTGTGGCCATGCAATAAAATGCCTAAGCTACGAGCGAGTGGCGTTGTCCCATTTTGCACCAAGAGTTGACGAACCACATGGCGATCGCACGTGGAAACCGAGTCTATTGGCCCTAGCGTCTTATCCCGATACTTTCTCGCAGTATCGTACGTCGATAGTGTGCTTTGCAAACAGTCGCGGCCGTCTAGCACGACGTCTACCACGATGACCACATTCGCCACATCATGCCACGTATATAGTGTATAAGATGGCTGCTGTCGATGTTCGAAATGATGTGACAGTGAAGTGCACTGGCTAGTCTAGATTCTAGCTACACTCGACTCTACAAGTGCCCGCTACGACAAAAGGTTGTGTGCTTTTGGAGCAGTTGTGGAGGCCGAAATCGGTTAGGATAAGGGTGAAAAGACTGAAGAGATCTATGGGCAGTTGAGGTTGAGGATGTGCTTCCACACCGACCTCGCAGCCTACCTACCAGCTGCCAGCCTGCCCGTCAGCAGTTCTGCGTACTATTTCAATGTATAAGCTAATACGGGCGTAGTACCGTAGTACCGTACGCGCATGGGCGCAGTACAGACAGGCTCTGCTGCTGACTGTATGTATCAACCCATCGAGAGACTAAAGGAGGGCCGGATCGCCAGTGGTCAATGACACAACAGCAAAAAGAAAAAGAAGCGAACGTGGTTCATCTCTGCGGCAAGAGACAGGCCATGCCACATCCAGAATGGTCCTTGCTGGTAGGCAGAGACAATCCCTGATAGCACGTGCAGATCTGTTGTCTGCCAAATGTGTTGGACAAATCGGGCCACCTGGAGAAGAGAAAACATGCTACGCCCAAGCTGTGTACACACAAGAAGGCATGATTTGAGAAGCGGAGTAGGGTCGCACCTTGGTGGAGGCGAGAAGGGGGGGCCCTGGCCATTGACGATTCTTGACGAGGCCAGGGGGTTTTCTTTACCTTGGCCAGCTTACGAGGGGGAGAGGGGGGGGGGGGGGGGGGGGGTTTATTTGAGGATAGAGGATGGACTCACGTTGTGGCAGCCCGGCATTGTTAGCATATGCGGTCATCTAGGTGCGAAATAATGGAGGAGCGGTAGAGGACGCGTTCGGCCACGCTGTCGCCAGCTTGTACATACGATCGGCTGAATCCGCCATGGTTCTCGAAAAATGGAAATCAAAATTTGAATCAGGGAGACCGGACTAACTGGAACGTGATCTGCGGTGTGTGCTTTCGTCGTCACTTAGCTGCAATCGTCTGGGGGGGAAGCCCGGGACTGGGTGGGATGGGCGTGATGGTATGATGGCCGAGGTGGCTTGGCGGCGATTGCATTCCAGGAGACGGTCCGAAGTATACGGACGCTTTTGTTTTGTATGTCTCGCTCGCCGCAGCAAACCTATTGGTGGCTGCAGAGCATTGCCTGTCTAATTGCAGATTCTCTCGAGCTAACTCGAACTCCCTTTGTTCCCTCTCCCACGACTTCCTTTAAGACGTCCGCCCCCTTCCCGACCTCTCCATCTTATTTTTGCAAATCCACCACCACAACCACCAACTTGTCCTCTCTACCTCTCGTCGCTCGTTAACTACAGCGCTAGCCACTCGTTTTCCCCTTCGCTATCCGTACCAACCGAGTTCAAGATGTTCACCAAGACCACCGCCATGTTGGGGCTCGTCGCGGCCACGGGCGCCGCGGCGGAGTACCCGGCGTACAAGGCCGACAACACGACGGCGCCGGCCATGGTGGGCACGGGCACCGCCGCGCCGTCGGCCGTCTGGCAGTACTACAACACGACGGTGCCCACCACCGTCGTCGTGCCCGTCATGACTACCGTGTGCCCCGAGGCCACGACCCTCACGTACAACGAGGTGCCTTACACCGTGACCAAGGGCGAGACCTTGACGGTGACGGACTGCCCCTGCACCGTGACCAAGGTGAGCTGCTACTCACTTCCCTTCTGTCTTGGCTGCCCATTTCTACCCCTTCATACACCGCAGTACCACCGCCTAGCCTGGCTAACCCTTCCCGTCTCTCCCCTCACAGTCCGTCATGAAAACAACCTCCTCCCTCTGCCCCCCCGGCGTCACCCCCACGGCCGCCGCCCCCGCCGTCTCCATGACCGCAGCCGTCCCCGGCACCGCGGCGACCAGCGCCATGACCATAGCCGGCTCGTCGGCGCCCGCCGCCACCTCGCCCGCGCAGGCCACCTCGGCCAGCGCCAGCGCCGTCTACACCGCCGCCCCCGGCTCCCCCTCCGCCATCCAGGTCGCCGGCGCCGGCCGCCCCGGCTTCGCCGTCGCGGCCGCGCTGCTGGCTGCGTTGGCGCTGTAGGTGGGCGGGCTGCGGTCTGGGTACGGGATAGGGCTTGTGACACTGTCGCAACGGAATAGTTGGTGACGGCAGTGTCAAGGCAATGAAATAGAGAAGAATTTTTCCTTTGTTGGGCGGGTGTTGGGATGGGATCGAGATATAATGTCTATTCCTGAGTTTTATCTACATCTTCCTTTTGTTCTCTCGATCTGCTCTTCATCTGGAAACTATGGGATTGGGTCTACAGTGGCAAGGCGTACTGCGACGGGAAACATAGGGGGTTCAAGTATTGCTTTTCCCCACCTCTGGGGTGTTTTGCCTAGTAGGTGAAGCATCCCTAATACCCAAGTTCACTTATAGCTCTCCCTTTCTACGTCTGAGGGTATAAATAAAAGAATAACATTCCTTCAGCCCATGAATCCCTCGGATCGTGCCCTTTTGGTCTCTCCCTGTGTTCAGACGCCCTATTTCTTTCATTCCAGCCTCATGTATGCGCCAGGCCTTCCTTCAGTTTCGCGCCCCTTGATATTTTGAAGCAGCCAATTTCTACCCCAGCACATGCATGTATATAGACCACCAAAGGGAAAGAGAAATCATAGTCAGTTTCAAGGGCCTGTATCTTGATGGTTCTCTATAGTGCAGTACATTCTCACAGCGAGCATACTGGATCCCAAATCGATTTCTAGGCTCATCTCGACTGGAGCCATTCCAAAAGATCTTCAAAAGACCTCGATCACGCAGTATAGCTTGAACTGAGTACTAGGCTGGATGGGCATACACACCAGGAATCTGCAGCACGTTACGTTTGTAATGTCAACACCATGAGTTATATTGCTATTGGTATCATTTTCATTAAACCCCAACTAGCAAGCGGGTATCCAGGCAGGTAGCCCTCGAGTTTATAATTTGATGCTCTCTTTTGCCCTGCGCTTTTGACCCCAACGCCATGATTTGCAATAAACTCCCCTTTTCCTTGGGGGGGGGGGGGCTACCGATGCCTGCTGCTAGACGATGCGCAGCAGCAGATGATATGCTACGCAAGTGCTGCCGGTATAATCTTATTCGTACAAAACCAAATACACAAGGCTCTGGAGGTATTCGTCCACCAGAAAGAGCGTGCTTCGTGTCTGCTATGTAGCGCATTTTGAAGCTTTCGGTGAATTACCCAGGCCACACGCAGCTAAAGTGTGTCCCTCGCTTCGTAATTGTCTCTTCTACCCTTCTCTTGCTGGGTAAGGAGGTGCTCGTCGTTATGTTCCGTCAAGGACACGCTTGTTCATATGGACGAAGGGGCCTGGTCTCTTCTCCAGCCCTTGCTGCGCATGTTGCTCTCGACCGTCTTCCAGATGTGCTCGACGACCTCGTGGTCCCTCCAGCGGCTAGCTTCCAGGTTGGCATGAGCCGATTCCTTGTAGCGGTCGATGCCGACGTTGAGAACCCTATGGCCCCAGGCGCGGACGCTCTCGGGGGGCTGCTCGCCGCGCCAGCCGACGAAGACGCCGAGGACGTGGCGGAAGAGCTCGGCCGGGTTGCTCCACTTGTAGTTCTTGAACTGCCAGCTCTGGCCCGTGGTAAAGACGGCCACCACCCGGCTCCAGTACTCGGGCTTGAACTGCTCCGGGCCCTCAACCAGGATGAATCGCATCGGCCGGTTCGGGTCGATGTCCTTCATCAGCCGGTTGATGTGCAGCATGCTGGCGTTGGTGCTGGAACTGGCGGACAGCGAGTCGGACGGCACGAATTGACCGCCCTCGAGGAATGACTTTATGTTGGACATGCGCAGGAGGGACGAGGCCGAGGGCGAAAGGAGGATGATGGGGTCGGGGCGTCGTTGCTTCTGGCGCGTCGCTAGCTCGGGGTTGTTGGAGATGCTGGTGGAAGAAACTTGCCCAGGTTTCTTAGACATGAATATCGCGGCCGCCTTGCGCACGTGGGAGAAGTCCTACAAAGCGGGTGGGTCAGCTCGGATATTGTTTCATCGGGAGTTCCGGAAATGTGCCTACCGAAGGTTTGATGCCTCGCAGCACGCTGTTTCGGTCACCCATCTTCCGTTCACCATTGTAGATTATGGCCAAGCGCGGATCTAGCGTGCCCTTGCCTGATCTTCCTAGTTTCGCGCCGATGGCAGGAGCTGCGGCGCCCTTAGAAGCCAGAGCTGCGGCGGCCGTCGAGGTGGCGCCATCTTTGTCGCCGGCGAGCGGCTTGATGTACTCGGACTCCTCGCTGGCACCCTCGAGCCAGGTGATAAGATCTAGGCGCTCGACGAAGGCAAACTTGCGCACCTGGCCCTTGTCGCCGAGCTCGTCGTTGAGCTGCGAGGCCGAGGCGTTGTACTCGGGGATAGCGACCTCTCGCTTCAGCCAGGCGAAATAAATACTACGCAGGTCGACCGGCGTGTCGTTAGAGGTGAAGCGCGTCTGGGTGTCGATAGGAAGGGAGAGTCGGGAGGGCGTCGAAAAGGTGAGGTGCGTGGCTTGCGACAAAGGCACCTCGGCGGCGGCAGCGTCGTCAGACGCGGTCGGGAGAATCGCACCGCCAGACGCGATGGACTGGCGAAGCAGTAGCAGCGGATCCAGCTCTGCAGCGGCCATTGTGGTTGAGCACTGCTAGCTCGAGTATTTGGGATGCTGAAGATGGCCTCACAGTGAACAACGGTTGAACAATGGCTGAACTGTGGTTGAGCAATGGTTGAACAAGAGATGAGAGTTGGTTCAGCTGGGTAAGTTGAGATAGCCTTGTGTGTTTGCGCAGGTACGAGGCTAGAATTAATTTATGCGGCTTCACTAGGAAGCTAGCCCCGCTACAAAGATTTACCACACGCTAATCAGTGTAGCTTCCAGTAATAGCGCTAGGGAAACGTACTGCTGTAATATGACGTGAACGAAGCTTCGCGTATCGCATTCAATTACTGAGACACCTTCCTCAGAAGGTATGTAGGTAGGTAGGTATCATCACCTGGGTATTCATGCTTTCATTTATTCCCTCTCTACTTTCAAGGCTCTCTTAACCTCTGTTCAAAGTATTTCCACTCCCTCGGGCATTGGCCTCCTTAAACTCATCCCACTCCCTAGCCTTCATCGTCTCGGCGTCGGCCTTCTCCATGTCGTCCTCATCTGGCTCTGGACGGCGCATACTAGCCTCGCCGCCACCCTCGATGATATTTCCTTGTCTGCGCTCTTCCTCCAAGTACTCATCGATGCTCATGGTTGGAAGGTTATGTCCCGGGCGGAAGACGCCCTTCTGAAGTTCTTGGCGGCCCGAGGTGAGTGTGAACGGTCGCAAGGGTTTTCCTTCTTTGCTGAGGAGCGGGCCTTTTGAGTTGGACAGCAGATTGCTCAGTGGCAAATCTAATCTATCCGAGTAGCCACCGTCGAGCGATTCCCTGCGCCGCCTCTCATCGTCTTGAACAGTTGTCGTTTGCGGCATCAGGGGTATCGGGGCTTGCGCGAGTATCTCCATCTCTCGGTTGATGCCCTCCAAACCTTGGAACGTCAAGTGCGTACAAAAGGCGATGTTCGTCAGATATAGCTCCCGGACCGCTTCCTCGTCTCCACCTTCTTCCAAGTATCGCGGCGATTTTTGCATATATGCTAACTTGGTCTTCAACTCTTTCTCTGTCTTGAAGTTGGCAATCTTGGCATTCCGCCGGGCTGTCGGGTCCGAGGTGGAAATGGTAGAGAAGATTGAGGGATCGTCGTTGTACTCGGTAAAGAGTTTGCTATCTGACTGTGACAGTATAGAGTAGCTGTCAAGAAGATGTAGAAATCTCTCATACGCTTCCCGGGTCATGTTCAACGCGTCCTTTCTCTCCATAGGTGATTGTGAGGAGACCTTCTGCAGGAGCTCAGCTATGCGGTAATTGACCAGCAAGTAAGGGAGATCAGACGTGGCGATATCCTCAAGCCCTTCGTTGGGGCTGAACAAGGATATCTTGTTGATGATCTGGATGCATTCCTGGTATAGCTCCAGAGCCTGGGCGAGGTCATCTCGATAGGTGGGCGAGTTGGCCTCATATGTGCCTTCTATAGCTATGCGCTTACGTTCGGCAGTTTGGAAAACGGATTTCAGGGTCCTCGGTTCCTCACTCATGGTGACGGAATTCACCAGTGGTGTGTGCAAGAAAGGTGTTTGCAAGCCGGTAGAGAATTGCGAAAGAGACCCAGCTGTTCAGGAAAGCAGACTTAGAAAAGCAACATCAACAGATGCTGCTGAGGAGAGTCGAGTTTGTTATATGATATAAGAGGTAGCTTTGCGCGCTCTTGGTCAGTTGGTCAGACGTCAAGAAATGCACGGAGGGGGGATTTGTGGCAACAGTCCGGTAGGTCAGATATGTGCAGATACAGTATCAGTATGCACCTAAGAGAAGAAGCGTCACCCTTTAAATGCACATACTGTTCGCTTGCTTACTTACCTAATTTGGTGAACCTCGATCTATGAACATCGATATGTGATTTACACACGTCGCAAATATTTGAGATGCTTAACCACACCTACGATGTGTTTTCTACGATGTGTTTTGGTAGTCTTGCAATCTCCCACGATCTTCCCAGAGTAAAGGACTACGTACCTCACGGCATAGGACAGTAGGGGAAGAAACGCAGATTCGCTCTATCCAAACCACCCAGCAACTCGGCCAAAGGGAGCAAGATGTTGTTGATGCTTGCTCACATAACCATGCGTGGTGGCCCTTTGCGGGAGGGAGAAGGCAGGGGTAACGATGTAGGCGCTTCCTCAGCAGAGGCAACTGTTCACGCGGTGGTTGTTTCTGTTGTCCTGTTGCTAGGCAAGTTTGCCAAACTGCCTACGTCCCTGCTAGGCTAGCATCTTCAGACTGGCAACGCGCTCCTTCCATTATTTACACACTCTCTCGCCTACAATTCAAGACTCAAGCATCCGATCTTCGTGATATTTCCTTTGTGGATGGCTCAGAGATTGAATACTTCAATCCAACATCTTTAAGCCAACTCATGCGAATGTGAAAATTCCCACAAGTCGGCATCATTTCGAGTGTTCAAGGAATCCAACATCTTTCACGTAGCCGTCTCCCGATACAGGCAAAGCTAGGTCGTCTATTACCATCTTCCGACTGGCTTCCCACTAGTAGGAGGATCTACATATCCTCCTTAACCATCCGACCTTCGTCCTACAATGTCTTCGTCAAACTTGTCCAAGGCCATCGATCAGGGGGTAACAATGGAACCCCCTTCAAGTACGGAAGAAGCAGGTCACTCGTCCGACAGTGAACTTGGTTCCGATTCTGAAGATGACACTCCTCCCCAGCCCGAGAATGTGAAGCGGAAAGTGCTCGATAACCTGAATTTCTCTCAGTTTATGAGAGATCACCAGGAAAATATCTACGCATCTCGTCTCACCTCGGCTACCAGAGACCAGGACATGTCTATGCTTCGACTTGCGCAAGAAGCCGAGAGTGAGAAGATCATCTCAAGTCCCAGAGAGTATCAGACCGAGCTCTTTGAAAGAGCCAAGCAGAAGAATATCATCGCCGTCCTAGATACAGGTGCGTCTTCCCCTTAAGTCCACCTTGCTCAGAAACTCACTTGTATATAACACAACTTAGGAACCGGGAAAACACTCATTGCCGCCCTTCTCCTTCGCCATATCCTCGAGCAGGAGCTTGAAGACAGGCATGCGGGGAAGCCTCATAGAATTTCCTTCTTCTTGGTCTCTAGAACCCCCTTCCCACTTCCTGCCTCGCGCGGCTGACACGTATCATAGGTGGACAAGGTTGCGCTGGTATTCCAGCAGTACGAGGTCCTCAGGGCCAATCTTGATCATCCCGTCCAACGATTCCATGGCGATCTCGGTGGGGCCACACTCTCTCACGACTTCTGGAAGGAGAGACTCGAGGGAAGCATGGTCATAGTCTGCACGGCAGAAATCCTGCTCTCCTGTCTACACCACTCGTTCGTACACATGGAGCAGATCAACCTGTTGGTCTTCGACGAAGCTCATCACACCAAGAAAAATCACCCGTACGCTCGAATCATCAAGGACTTCTACGCACCCTTCGAAAAGGAGGGTCGGAGATGCCCTCGTATCCTAGGCATGACCGCGTCACCTGTTGATTCGAAAACCGACGTGACCACCGCTGCTGCGAAACTAGAAGGGTTATTACATTGCGACATAGTCACCGTAGCGGATGACTCGGTGTTTACGAAGTCATCCATGAGCAAACCTGTCGAAGATATTCTCGAATATAACGTACCGCCAGCTCCCTTTGAGACGCCACTTTGGCAGAAGCTGCATCAACTGATCGGGCACAACGAGGTATTCACAAGGCTACTAGCCTATTCGAGAGACAGCACCGCCGAGCTAGGACGTTGGTGCGCAGACCGTGTTTGGAAAATGTGCCTTACCGAGCAGGAAGCCCAGACGATGGAAGCGAGGACAGAAATGAGATTCATGTCTGGCAAGGTTGATCTTCCCATAGCCGAACTTGACGCCGAGAGGGCGGCGGTCCGGGAAGCCTATGATATAGTAGTCGACCATGTGCTCCCGGAACCAAAGCACGATATGTTCCATTTGTCTAGCAAGGTCCAGGCCCTTATTGGAGCGCTTCGAGAGCACCTAGACTCGGAGCAGAACAAGTGCATCATCTTCGTGGAGCAGCGCCTGACTGCGATGCTATTAGCTGATCTTCTGCAGCAACCAACCATGAATTTACCTACTATCAAGGTTGGCGCGCTGGTGAGTATCGTCGGTGTATTATTTGAAATAACTACTGATTCATCTATAGTTAGGGGCATCGAAGACTTCCACAGCAAAGGCGGGCATGAGCTTGAGGGACCAGTTCGTGACCATGCACCGATTTCGAAATGGTGATCTGAACTGCATTCTTGCTACCAGCGTAGGTGAAGAAGGAATCGACATACCCGACTGCAACATCATCATCCGGTTTGATCTTTGCAAGACGGTTATTCAGTACATACAGTCAAGGGGTAGGGCACGGCGCAAGGACTCCAAGTTCTTTCATATGGTCGAATCTGCCAACCACGGCCAACTGCAATCTATCTTTGACAATGAAGACAGCGAGACAAGACTACGCGAGTTCTACAACACGCTGTCTGAAGATCGACTTCTCGCCGGCCGCGATTTCAACATCGATTACTTCCTATCCAAAGAAAAGAGCTACCGCACATACATTGTCCCTTCAACTCGTGCGAAGCTGACGTATAAGATGAGCCTGAGTATTCTGGCCAATTTTGTCTCTACCTTGCCACGTCCTATAGACGTGGTTTACACTGCCGACTACATCATGAGACAGATCGGCAGAGACTTCGAATGCGAGGTGATTTTACCAGATAACTCCCCGATCAAAGGCGCGATTGGGCGACGTGCAGCATCCAAGCAAATAGCAAAATGTTCGGCTGCGTTCGAGATGTGTCTGCAACTCAAGAAGAAGAAATATCTCGACGACCACTTACAGTCGACCTTCATGAAGAAACTGCCGAGTATGCGTAACGCACAGCTGGCCATCAGCTCCAAGAAGCGAGCCGAGTATACGATGCGTACGAAACCTGGCGCGTGGGACAGCAGAGGCATGCCGACGAGGCTGTTCCTCACCGTTTTGAAGATGTCTATTCCTGAAGTGTTGGACAGGCCTTCAAGACCTTTGGCAATCCTCACTAGACAGCCGCTCCCGCAGCTTGCCAAGTTCCCCCTATTCTTCAGTCACCAACGAAGCTCTGATGTGGAATGCGTTCCACTCCAGTATGCTATAGACGTATCACCGGCCGAGGTGGAGCTAGTCGATTATTTTACCCTTAAAGTGTTCGATGATGTATTCAGCAAGGAATATCGCTCAAACTGTGAGCAGATGGCATATTTTCTTGCCCCTTTGATACAAGCACGTAGCTTTGACTTCGCGAGCGTCACCCACGATACTCGTGCTTTGATTGACTGGGACTGTCTCTACGAGCTTCAGCGTGCCGCAAGATGCCTCGAGTGGGAAAACCAGCCTGACGAGTTCTTCGAAAACAAGTTTATTCTTGACCCGCATGACGGCTCTCGCAAATTCTACACGGTTGGCCGTCGCGACGACCTCAAGCCAACTGATATGGAGCCCCCAGGTGTTCCCAAGACCCAGGCTAGCCGCCGAGCTCTGAGGAATACACCGACTGATATTTGGAATTACAGTATCAGCTTGTGGGCGAAAGCGCGCGCCAAACTGACAGTACGGCTTGACTTACCAGTCGTAGAAGCAGAGTTTATTCTCATTCGGCAAAACTTGTTAGACGAACTCGAAAAGCCTCCCGACATGGACCGGAAGTGTTTCCTGGTCTTTCAAACGTTGAAGTTCTCTCCGGTAAGATACCCACCCCTCTACCCTCCTAGTGCTGCTTTTGCGTCTCTTGTCTAACTACCACCAAGCTACCGGTCGACATCGTTGCCATGGCGTACAACTTACCCGCCATAATATACCGGATTGAGACCAGTCTAATCGTACAAGATGCTTGCAAGTCGCTATCTTTGGATATCCACCCGGATCTTGCTCTTGAGGCAATGACCAAGGACAGTGACAACACCGAAGAGCACGCAGAAGAGCAGATCAATGTCCAGCGCGGCATGGGCAAGAACTACGAGCGTCTTGAGTTTCTCGGCGATTCATTCCTAAAGATGAGCACGACGATTGCCCTATTCGCTCGGATTCCGGAGGGCAATGAGTTTCAGTATCACGTTGACCGAATGCTGCTCATCTGCAACAAGAACCTCTTCAACAACGCCCTAGAGCTGAAGCTTGAGGAATCCATCCGGTCGAAAGGCTTTAATCGACGAATATGGTATCCAGACGGCCTCGAGCTCCTACGAGGCAAGAAGAACACTAGCATCCTGGGAAAGAAAGGTGTTGGGAAAGGGCTTCACTCGCTCGCGGACAAGTCTATCGCAGACGTCTGTGAAGCACTCATCGGGGCGTCATACCTAACAAGTAACGAACGAGACGATTTCGACCTGGCTATCCAGGCCGTAACCAAATTTGTGAATCATAAGAATCACACGATGATGGCCTACGGGGACTACTATGCAGAGTATCAGATCCCGGAATGGCAGAGCGCCGAGTCGACGGCGGTTCAGCGTGTCTTGGCCGACCAGATCGAAGAGAGGCTTGGCTACAAGTTCACGTATCCCCGCCTACTGCGAAGTGCGTTTATGCATCCGTCGTACGGTACCATGTACGAGCGTATTCCCAACTACCAGCGACTCGAGTTTCTCGGCGACTCCCTGCTGGATATGATCTGCGTCGACTTCCTATTCCACCGGTACCCCAGCGCGGATCCCCAGTGGCTGACAGAGCACAAGATGGCCATGGTCTCGAACCAGTTCCTGGGCTGCCTCTGCGTGTCCCTCGGATTCCAGACGCACATGCTCTCCATGGCGGGCGGGCTGCAGAAAGAGATCGCCGAGTACGTCGCAGCCATCGAGGCGGCGCAGGCGGCGGCGGAAGAGGAGGCCGAGTCGGCCAACCTGGGGCGCGCGTCGTACGCGAGGAACTTCTGGGTGGAGGTGCAGAAGCCGCCCAAGGCGCTGCCGGACATCGTCGAGTCGTACGTCGGGGCCGTCTTCGTCGACAGCGGGTTCGACTACGGCGAGGTGCGGCGCTTCTTCGAGGCGCACGTGCAGCCGTACTTCGAGGACATGCACATCTACGACACCTTCGCCAACCGCCACCCCGTCACCTTCCTCGCCAACACGCTGCAGGTGCGCTTCGGCTGCGCCGACTGGCGCCTCCTCGTCCAGGAGGTGGCCGAGGCCGATGGCGCCGCCCTCGTCGGCCGCCAAAACGTCCTCTGCGGCGTCATGATCCACGGCCGCGTCCGCGAGCACGCCACCGCCGCCAGCGGCCGCTACGCAAAGGTCGCCGCCGCCAAGAAGATCATGGGCGCCCTCCAGGCCATGTCCGTCGACGAGTTTAAGCGCGCCTTCGAATGCCGCTGCTCCCCCGAGGAGGCGAGGGAGTCGGATCCGCTCGCGCATGCTACCGCCGTCTAAGGTATGAGGGTGGCCCGGCGAGGGGAGGGACGAGGTAGAGACGGGGGTGGTAGGGGAAGGGGTACGGATGATATTCGGGAATGTCTGGCGTTGGGGAGAGGGGGAATGTGCTTTGCTTGCCTTCCTACTTAAGGTAGGGGGATGAGGACAGGCATGTATGTAAGATAATCGTGCAGCTGCGTAGTCTTTTGCTAATTTGCGAAGCATTTGAGCCTGTAAAACCCGGCCATAGTTGTATTGTGATTAGACATGTTTCCTCATGAGCCTCCGCTGCAAGTTACCACGAGCCAATTTGCCTCAAGGGAGGGTGTTTTCCTTGTTGACGACCCCTTGAGCCAGATCTAACAGTACAGGGCCGGATGATTTGTCACCTTCTTAGCAAGATATCACAGCGATTCGATGTCCATATTCCATTTTGGAAATTCTATTATATCCTAGCGATGCTAGGCAACTCCTGCAGATGGCGTGGTGCGAGTACAAAAAGCTCACAATCCTTGAAACCAGACCCCGATGAATTAGGAAGGTAGGTACTCGATCAAGCTGCCACGATGCTGCACTCTTTCAAAATACACGGAGCTACCAACCTCTTCCGTTGCGGCGCCTGCCCTTCGTGGGCCCTCATCCGTGGCACTGGGGGTATAAAAATCGGGTGTGGACCTCGCCGGGTCACATAGCCTGCTCGGGCTCTATGCGCCGAGCGTCAAATCGTAACAAGAATGTACAGATACGTACAAGACCTAAGGAAAGGGGAAAGCGTAACGTGTGAATCTCCTTGGTGCGGTGCCAAGGTAGGTAGAAAGACTAGGAGAAAAGGGGGTATCATAATAAGCTGCCATAAAGCTCGAGTAGGTAATCACGAATCAACATCTGCGTAGCTCGACGAGTCGTCTAGCCCATGTCCGGCTGCATCGACATCGCGTGCCTTGCCTTTACCTTTCGCGGCCCGCTCTCTAGCTTTGGCCTCCCTGCGAAGCCGCGCAAGTTCGGCAACGGAGGGGAACTCTAGGTTCATATCATCCTCCTTGATTCGTCTTTCCGATGGTTCGAATCGCCGTCTGCTGCTGCCGCCGAATGACTCGTACCGAGATGTGATCGAGCGTGTCTTAGGAATGTCGAAGTTCAGCTCTTCCTCGGACTCGTATTCCAGCTCGGAATCCTCGTCATCATCATCTGAGTCGCTATAGTGCATGGGTGGCATCCGATGACGGGACGACCAGGATGACCTGGGACGAGAAGTATACTGCAAGGATCGTGTCGAGAACTGTGATCCCGACGCAGGTCGGCGCAAATTACCGACGCTCGGACGAAAAGCGTCAAAATGGTATGCGCGATTGTATGAAGACGATTTTCTCACTCGTCGAGACGGGACCGGTTCATCATCCTCGACTGCTGTGTCAAATAACCCGGGAAGCCCTGGTAGTTGAGAACCTTCCAGCCCGTAGCCTTGAAAGAGGAGGTCTTTCTCGAACTCTCTCGTGGGACGCTGCGGCGGCTCAAATGAATCGATTGACGAAGAATCCTCCTCAACGACAACGTCCGCCGCACGCTGCTGCCGGTCAGGGCTGACAACAGAGCCTGCCAACAGCTCGGGATCAACGTCTCTATGTAAGGAACTGTACGCGTCGGTCTCCGTTCGATCATCCAACGCTATTCCGTTCCGCAGCTCACGTTGGTGCGCCGGTTTGCGAGGAGTAAGATCGACTGATGTGTTAGTAGTGTGCCCAGATTGCGGTCTAAATGGATTTGAGCTCAGCGTCGAGCCCGCCGTCTCAGATGTTGCAGACCACCGGCGAATACTGCCTCTTTCTGGATAAACATCTTCGACTTCCGCGAGTCTAGCGCTTTTCTTGGGCGTAGCAGTAGTGCGGTCCACGTCATAGGGATTAGGACCATCCCTGCTGCTGAGACGAGTTGGGGATGCTATCAGCTCTGAGAATACATTAGTGCAGTCCCCTTCAAGGTGTGATGAGCAGGCCTGGGTGCCTCAAAGTTACTCACGAGGTGTTCCTATGGGCAACAGCGGTGGCAATTCATCAAGCGGCCCATCAAAATCGGCGAAAAGCTCGTCGTGCTGCTTGGAAGAAACACGACTCTTTCTCCTAGCCTGGTGCTCTTCCACCCTAGCTAATTTTCTCTCGACAAGTGCATCATTGCGAGGGATAGACTGCAAACTCTGCAAGCTGCCTCTTCGAGATGATGTTGATGACATGACTGTAGTCAAGGGGGAGGATATTGTCCTACGCCGGGGTCGATCCGTGGCGGGTTTCTGCCGGTTCGCAGATGCTTCGTTAACATCCATAATTATATCGTGGTATAAATCACGTTCAATGCCATCGTTGGCCACTGCACGAGCCCTTCCTAGAGGAGACTCGGAGAAATGGTGGAGTCCTGCTTCCTTGGCCTTCACAGGGGCGCTCCTTGGTCGAGCTGCCGAAGAAGATGGAATATATGAATGAAGAGAGCTGCGTCGAAGGGCCCTTTGTTCCGCCTGTGTTTTACCTGCATCTTCGCGTTCCCGAGATGCCTGCAGAGCTGGTGTTTTGGGGAATGCGCTGCGAAGATCAGGATCGGCTGCCCTCGTTCTCAGACTAGATCCCATAGAGTGCCTTTTGTTTCGCGACGATGGCCGGTTATTTTCATCGCCATCATGGTGCGCATGTGGGGCTAGATACTTGGAGTAGGATTCTGGTATTTGCAGCGAGCTTCGGTCACGTCCAATGGCGCCCATGTTGCGATCGGCGACATCTTCATCGTAGTCCTTGGCGCCAGTGGCTTTGACACGACCTTGGAAATTGGAGGGCTTAATGTACGAGTGAGCATCTAAGAGGTCGACGAACTTCCTTGACGAACCCGATTCTCGGCTGAAAACAGAGGAATTGCGGTCGCAAAACCAGGTCGTCGGAGACGATGCACCATAAAGGGACTTGTTGGTCGAGACGTCGTCACTTCCATCGTTTGAGTACTTGGAAGGGAGCCTGTAGGGGCCATGTCGCTTTTTGGGAGGATCCCGTAGTATTCTCGCTGACACTGCCGGCTGGGATGGAGGCCGTGACGAAGCTTCAGCATCAGATTGATCGATAGGCGCGCTGTTAGGGCGCTCGACGACTCGAGGGATTGAACGGGTTGGCGCCGAGTTGTTTATGAAATTGACGTCTCTCAAATGCGGATGAGACTTTTGGAATGTCTCCAGGATGCTGGGTCCGTTGCCAGCTACCGGATACGTGCCTAGCAAACAGGTCAGCTCGGAGATTTACCGAATCGCTGGGATTGAAGTTCGGCTCATACCGCGAATCGGCGGGTTTGCGGCCACCGTCTCATTGTAAGCTTGCGCCTTGAGACCGTCTGAACCGTCGGCGGCGAGAGACTTCCTCGACAGGAAGCGCAGCAAGCCCATCTTGCAGGACTAGACACCCATAAGGCGAATTTGTCGACTACCTAGCCCTTACTTCGCCCGTCCTTGCACGTGTCTCTGAGAGGACGGAGGTCCGCAGGTTCGCAAACACGGGGAAGTCAACGAAGAAAGTAAGTTTTCATGATGCGAATTACAAACACCAAAAAGGGAAAAATAATAATAATAAAATATAATATGGAATAGAGGATTACGAAGACGAAGACGAAGGCGAGAAACTTGAAGTGAAGAAGAGAAGATGGAGTGAACGTGTGGAAGAGGACAGAGCAGGAAGCTGTCAGTGCAAGATAAGGTAAAAGCAGGAGGGTCGGTGCATGGATATATGGGCTGTCTCGATGGGCGTTTACTACGTAGATACAGTTTACATAAAACTAAAACCTTCCAAGGCTGAGAAGATAAAAGTCCCCAGTCAGGTCAGATTTATTAGCTCTATATCGTGTGCCATCTATATGTACCGATCAAACGACTGGCAGTATGTATATACTATTATACACCCCGGGCTCAGGTACGTGATAGGGATCGTCGCACATCGCGTTTGCGCCATGAGCTGCATCATTATTTTTTTATTTTTTATTTTTTTTTTTTCGCGATAAATCCCCCCTGTCCCGCTCGCCGTAGCAGCCAGCCCACTTTGGGTCCGGGCAGCATCATAGGCGAGATATGTAGGTTAAACCCCCACCCATCCACCCAAGTGTTTCCCCTTGGCAGCTTGGAACCGCCTCGTTTACACAGCTTAGGGAGGTAGTAGGACACTATTGGTACGAGTCGTTTTGGAACACATGGGCATGCGCACTTGTATGCCGCGTAACCCTGCCAGCCATGGCACAGGTGCAGGTAGCCGTTGCCACTCCGAAGCCCAGCTTCGTCGTTTGTGGCAGATGTTCCTTTTCGTGCCTGGCATTATATTAACCTATGCAGGTCGCGGTCGAGGCGAGCTGGCTGGCTGAGCCGTGTCAGACCCAACCTTAGACCTTTGTCAGACCAAGACACTCATCGACTGCTACTTGTTCCTATCGTTGCTCTTACGTACATCGCTGTATGTAGAACGCCCCCAGACCTAAGTGTATGGATGTAGAAAAGGGCCCCAAGGTTAGATCGGGAAGTGCCTCCATGTGCTATAGCACCTAATTCGATAGTCTCCCACTATGACGAGCATCTCCATGTGACTAGCCGAAGCGTCCTGTGGAGTCGGCCGAAGATACGGCCGGAGACGCGCGCACGCTCCAGACTTGACGCTTGGCGTCGAAGGATGAGAGAGCAGCCGTAGGCGTGCCGACTGAAGCCGACTGAATGCTCAAGCGACTGAAGTGACAAGCTGATATGTAGACAGACTGACAGATAAACAACCATGCCGCTGTCGCATTAGGATCTGATGGCATTTTTTGCTATTACTCCGGCGAACAGGGGATCGCCAATCTGTGAGCCGTGTTTCCAAACGGAAACGGCAGACGTGCATGAGAGATTGCCGATCTTCCAGGGAAGAGAAGTGTAGACCAATGAAATGCAGCTCTATCTTTCAACTTATTGATTCCCTCGGGATCCTGTTATCCTACCCTATTCGACAAGATACATCAGCTCTACGACGCCGGAAAAGGGGGATGAGAATTCGATAATTCCGGCTCTGACACGCCTGACACGCAGAACGGAGACTCCCAGGTCGCTACCTAGGACGCCCGGACAGCCTGATGTCCTGTATGACATCAAAATTCTGAAGAAACATGGATTCTTCAGCCCAGGGGGGGCAAGGGGGTCAGCATGTGGGAATCGGACAACGGAATAAGGGGGAAATGGTAGCGTCATCATCCCTGATGGTAAGCCACATAGCAAAGTGGCAGAGTGATTGGCTTTTTATATCTGTGAAGCTTGCCGTGTATTCAGGAGAGTGCCTAATAATATTTCACCTCCCTTCGAGTCTCTGTCTCGAAATGCGAAGAGTCGGAATCCCCGTCACATCATAGAACAAGCAGTAGCCTCGGGAGTTGATAATTTGCTAGGGGACTTTGCCTGGGTCATTTATCCAGGGACCAATTCTTGGCCTAGCAGGCCTAGGTATAGCACCTACATCGGTAGCCGGCATTAGCGAGAGACGCTAGGTCTGCCGGCGTGATACCAAACACTCGAGAGATGATTTCAACGAAGGAACAAAGTTGGTGGAGAACAGGCCTGAGTCGGTAAAGTAAGCCGACGTCGAAATGTCTCGAACCGCGTCCTTGGGTCGGTTTGTCCCGTGTGGTTGAACAAGCGCTGCTCTATTCCAACTTGCGGTTTTCAAAGTCGATTTCTACATAGGGTCGCGACCAGAGAAGACGGAATATAACATTACGAATGTAGATCTCAGTTTTAGACGCTGAGATCTGTCCGCTCGGATCTGACTCGCGTATTCCACGTGGAGCACGACGTGACATGGCGTAATACTAAGGGGCACCATTTTCTAGAAGTCTGTACCATAGTGCAGTATTTACATGCGCACTGATTCGCCATCCAATCGTGCTCGGGTTAAGCTAACAAAATCTGTCAGCGACGCTATGCTCATCCTAAGCTCCCCCGAGGCTAGTTCCAATGTCCTAGCCGATATCTTACACATTATATCTTCAGTTTGCCATGCGCTGTGGTCATCGTCGTACAGTCTTAAGGGGACGCCAGCTTGAAGGGCAAGTACCTAGTGGACTAGATTTTTCTCCTCTTGGTTTCGGGAATCGCCTAGTACAGTAGCAAACGGGCTGAGGCAAGCCATCTGCTCAGCGAACATAGAATCCCTACATGCTGCCTTCTATGGGAGGTATGTGATTTCCCATGCCAGGAGATGCAAGCTTGATGAATTGCAAGGGAGGCTGCCTATCTCATCTCACGCCGGACTAGGATAAGATTCTCTATTTGCCTGTTCCAACATCCCAAGGCACTCTGTTGACGATGCATACCTACCCGTCCAACACATCATATATTCCGGGTAATAATGTCTTCCGAACTGTTCGGACCGCGTAACCTCTGCGTTACCTTATCGTAACCTTGGAAGTTCATCCTCTCATCTACAATGTGTGTAGTATACTATGGCTCACGAAGAATCTTGTCAGGTTGAGCCACGCCAGATGCATTTTCGCTTTTCTCTCGGCAGAGAAAAGGGGGGGAAGAAAAAGGGGGTTGCTTATCTCACCCACCATTACCATTTGCTCAACATGTTTACTTTTATGTGGCATATAACATTCATCTAGGTAGAAACACGAGGACAAGCCCTCTAGGCTTCAGGCCGAAGCCATCCTCTCTTTTAGATAGACTGGAATATCAATTCCTGTAAGACAAGCCCTGCGTGTTGAGCAGTCCCAACGTGTCTTCGCCGATGACGTTGCGTGTTCACCTACCTAATGTTTCCTGCCTGCTTCTATGACTGAGTGCTCTTGCCACACGGCGAGAATTGCCTAGATGCCAACAGATCGCAATTACCTGTATCTACGATTCGCTAAAGTGAAAGCGCAAGCCACCTGCCTCTCGTAAGAGAGGCAGTTGTAGCACGAGTGATGTTCTGACAAGCCGGCTCGACGTGACAGAACTCTCCTCAAACATACCATGCCCCCCTCGCCTCCTACCGCATTGCCTATATCGTCTTTCTACCTCACGTTATCCCCTACACAAGCATAGCAACACAATATATATTAGATGTGAACATTCTTCATGTGTCACAATACCTCGGTTATCCCCTTCCGGACCAAGACTCTCCGTCGTACAGCCACAGGTTCCCGAAGAAAGATCTAGAGACGAACCTACATGTCATTTTTCCTAAACAGAAGCGCCATGTCCAGAGCGAAGCGAGGGGCCAAGGCAGAGGCCAAGGCAGAGGTCAAGGCAGAGGCCGCTGAGAGCTGTGACTGGCGAGGTGACAGTCCCGAACCGGAACTTGATGATCTAGCCCACAATATCCATCATCAATCACTTCAGCCCGACGAAGCCTGTAGCTGGCGAGGGGACTCTCCCGAGCCCGAGTTTGACGATCTTGCGCATCGCTCCGACGCTCCCAATTTATCACCGAGATCTCCAGAGATGACCCACGCCGACCCCGTGCCGGTAGACATCGAACACTTGGACACCCCCGAGAAGGATGAGAAGGCTCCAATAGAGCTCCCGCATGATTCAGGTAGTTTTGCCCCCTGTGAGTAGGATACCAAAAGCTGATAACTCGTAGGCGAAACCGCTAGGTCCCAGGATAGCTCAGGAGGTGGGTTACAATTATATTTGCCCAGATGTCTAGGTAGGTTTGTTATTAACTGAGACTAATTCGATTTACGCAGATGGAACCTGTGGTGCCGTTCCGCTCCCTGACGTCTCCGAACACGAGGACGAAGACGAGCCAGATCCAAGCACATCCGGGAAGCCCTCTGGCGAAGAAAATGACGTCCCTCCTGAAACTGATGAACACCCACCAGCTCCCGTGATAACCAAGCCTACGTCACCCAAAGAGGAGAAACGTAAAGAAAAGGAGAAGGCAAAGGCTGAGAAGGAAGAGGCTAAGAAGGCTAGAAGAGAGCAAAAGGCCAAAGAGAAGGAAGAAAGGAAAGAGGCAAGGAAGCGAAAGAAGGAAGAACACAAGGAACACTGCCGCAGGAGGATAGAGAAAATATTCGGGAAGAAGATGCCTGCCTCACCTACTCCTGATCTCCCCCCAGGTGCCAACGGTGCCGCAGCTGCTGATTCTCACCCGCAGCCTGACCCGCATCCCGGATGCCGTATCTGCCAGAATTCTCAAAAGAAAAGCACGGTAGATCTCCTGAGGCAGTCGATGGAGAACTGGCAGGGCGTACCTTCATTCCACGACCTCGCTGAGGCTGCAAAAGCTTTACTTGGGATGATAGACAAGGCTGAACCACAAGACGCACAGGAAGAGCCCCAAGGTCCGTCTCCGGAGGATCAGAAGCTAATCGACCACATCGCGGAGCATATCCAGGCGCACTTTCGTGGCCCTGAATGGAACGAAGATGGACATGGCGAGACCGACAAGACGTCGGCCTATGGCCTCGTACCCCATCCGGCGTCCTCGGAGAGACGAGATACAGGTGGTAGAAGACAAGAAAGCCGTGATGATGGCGGCGCTACTCATCATGGCTTAGACGGAAACGGAGACTGGCCTGTGATGCCCAAACGAGGTCACGTTCTTCACAGCCCGCGGCCAGCTTCTACTACCGACTTTGCCATCTCGCGGCCTTCTTCTCGAGGCTATTCCTCCATGCGAGCTTCAGCAAGTCCCTCTTGGTGCGAGCAGCTCGGGTTCAATATTGATGGCTCGATTTCTCCCCCGAGGCGTGCAAGGTCGTGGTCTAGAAGACGGTGAGTAACATAATGCGTTTATCTCGGGTTTGACTTAGGCTCTCTTTCTCTCTTCACATACGAGACATGCATTGCCCGTACTAATATGAACTCTGCCCAGCTTCAATTCCAGCCCAAGTCGATTGAGGAACACGGCTTCCCTCAACGGCGCACATTACCCGCCTATAGTCTACCCAGAGACGGCCATGTATGCCTGCCTCCCCATCCCGCTGATTACGGCTCTGTGTCTCGAGTCAGCAAGCCACAGCCATGCTTGCTGCCACTATGCCTCACCTGCAGTTACACCTCCGTCGGCAGAATACGCCCCTCATCCTTGGATTCGCCCGGAGCTCGAAACGATTTCGTCAATGACATCTCGCAGAAGCATTTCTGCCAACGAGCCCGAGCGCGCGTTTTGAGGCGTCTCGGCTGGATGGGTTTGGACCTTGGTACTAGCCCAAATGGCGAACCTGACTGACGAGTGTCTAAAAGAATGGTGGACGACGTCTAATTAGGAAAAACGGAACTACATGTTAGAACTGGTCACGATAATACCTATCCGGACTTGGAACCTGTTTTGAGAATGTTGAGAGGCCCATAGAATGTTCCGAGGGGCACCATAAGGGGGTACTATGAGATGGTACTGTAAGATTGCTAGCATCACGCATGCTGTTCCTGTGGAAACTAGAACTAGAGCAGTATAAATATACCGTTCAACATAATGCTTCTCCTTTTATAGGACCTAAACTATTAACATAGGGCTCTTTGGATTGTACCAATAATGCTGAAAACGAACCTTGCCTAAACGCCTCGATGATATCGTTTCGCATGCCCTGACTCATGAATTCGTTTCCTTGGATGCGCAGTTCAGATCTTTCTAGGCCCTAGTCGAGACGCCCAGCTTACAACTTGTCTTTATTCCCCTTCTCTCCCGTTTGTTATCCTCGACAAGCAACCGGGACTCTCTCAGTCGAGGGCGCCGGCGAGGGCGACGCAGCTGAAGCGCATGTCGCCGCCGCCGCGCTCGAGGAAGCGGAGAGGGCCCCAGAGCAGGGCCTTGTCGGAGAGCACGTCCTCGTCGGGGGCGAGGGTGCCGCGGGCGATGGGGCCCTTGCGGCGGCCGTCGAGCTCCCAGAGCGTGCCGTCGGCCTCCGTCTTGACGAAGCACACGTAGTGCAGGTCCACGTCGTCCTGCGCGTCCGGCGCCGCCGTCGCGCCCCGGCTCGCGGCTTCCTGGTGCGCCGTCGCTAGCTCGGGCGTCTTTTCTAGGAGCGCGGACCGCTCTGTCGGGCCCAGCGGGGTCGCGGCTTGGATTAGGCGGTGCAGCGGGGTGTCGGGTTCTGAGGGGGTGGGAGGGGAGGTTAGTCTTGTCTGGTCTGGTCTGGACGGGCAGAAGCAGGGTAAGGCAGGGAAGGGGAGGAGAAAAGGAGGGAAAGAAGCAAATCTGCGGCAAGACATGGTACGTACGGATAAAGGCCTTGGCGGGCCCGTTGGCGACGGCATGCAGAAGACCCATGAGGCCGCAAGCGTTGCGGATGGTCTGGCGGAACCAGAGGACGGGCTCGTCGGGGCCGCGGGCGTCGTAGGGCTGGGCGCCGGCGTCCTCGGCGAGGCGGGCGGACTCGTAGGTGGCGGAGACGGGGAAGACGAGCAGCACGGCGAGCGCGGGCCGCGGCACGAACGCCAGCAGCTCCGGCTCCGTGATCGAGTACACGTCGTGCACCGCCAGCGCCCCGCTCACCCCCAGCTTGCGCAGCAGCGAAGTCATCAGCTCCGGGTTCGCCTCCAGCGGCACGAAGGCTAGCGAGCCCGGCGCCGGGTCGGGGTTCGTCGTCGCCGACATGTCTTTTGGAGAGGTGAGGGGCTGGGATGGGCTCGGTCGTGTGGTTGCTGGTGGAGGGGAGGGGTGCGAGGGCCGAGTGGTGGCAGGTGGACTGGCGGCTGGGTGGAAGTTCGATGGGTTTATTTGACGTTGTATATTCTGGCTCGAGGTCTTGTAAACATAAACGGTTTAGGAGAAAGGAAGAAACTCGTCAAGTGTCAACGAAGAATTTCAAGGCAGTGGAATCGCGGATTTGTTAAGCTGTCCAGATTGTCCCGCTACAGGTATGACGCCACATCCCGACTTCAGCTTTATCAGCTAAAGTGGAGCTGTCGATAATGTCACTTCTCGAGCTGTCACTTCAATGTCGAGTCTTGAGCCGCCACTTTAGTTGGTGATGGCATCAAATTCTCGGTTTCATAGACGGCACCCTCTCAGTCTCTATATTCTTAACCTAAATCTCTTTTATTCGTCTCATGCTCGTAAATTCGTAATTTCATGGCCACCTAGGTATATCTGCACCTATCGCCTCCTGATCATGCCGCCCTCTCGCCGAACTCCACGCAGGTTATTACCCGCCCAACTCACATATACCGTCGTGTTCTAAAACTCCATACACCAGATGATATTTCTGAAACATCAGTCATGATATAGCTAGTCAAGAGTCCGCATTCTTCTTCCGACCCTTGCGTCCCTTCAGCCCGTCGATGCCGTCCTGCACCAAACTCCCCGTGTCGCTCGCAGCCTTCTGCCCCCGTTCCTTAACCTGGTGCTTCTCGGCCTCGTCTTGGATATCCTCGACGACGTCTTTGCCGACGCTCGTGCCGCTCGCCCAGTCCAAGAGCCCCCAGGCGCCGTAGTTGCCACGTCCGCCGCTGGCGTAGTGCGTCGCCGAGCGCCGCGCGATGCCTCCCATGATGATGCCCGGCACGATGCTGTAGCCCGACATGGACAGCGTCTCCTCCAGCGTTGTCAGAATCGTGAATAGGAAGTACGTAAGCAGATGAGGCTGCACGATCATGGCCGGGAGGTACACGGGCAGGGTGCGGTTGAAGAGAAGCGGCAGCGGGTGGTCGGTGTACAGCATCAGCGCGTAAGGAGCAGCGTTTTTTCGGTGGTGCGCGTATGAGTTGTGTAGCTTGCCCATCCTGCCGCGCGAGTGTAGGACGAAGCGGTGAATGTAATATGTCAAAACCTCCCTCGCGGTGTACAGCGTCAGGATGTGCTTTGCGATCTGCCACGGGAGGGGTAGCGTCGTACTGGTCTTGAAGAGCGGGCGACCCAGAAGGCTCCCGGCACCGACCGAGATACCGGCTTGTACGGCGGTGCTGAACGCGAGGTTGAAGGCGGCAAGGAGGACCTGCCGGAGCAGAGAGGCGGCATCCCGCCTCGGAAGCGACGAGGTGCCGTAGAGCTTGATGGACTCGGATAGGCTAGGTACCAGCGTGTCGAATAACAGGAAGAACAGCGACGGAACCAGCCAGAAGACTATGCGCGCCGCTAGGGTGCCGACCAACTCGATCTTCAGCGGCGAGTGCGACAGGACGAGGGTCATCCACGTCATGTAGAAGAACAGCAAGTTCACCGAACCCGACCACGAGGTCAGCATGGGCCCGGCGAAGTAGGAGGCGATGGGGAGGGAAAGAAGTAGGTCCATCTTGTTGGTAGTTGGGTATCGCTGGTCTGTTGCGCAAAGTAGCTGTGAGATGGTAACGATCCCTGTTGCGAGGGTATATGGGAAGTTGAGCAAAGTGTTGGAATTAGATTATACACATTACACCTGAGCTGTATAGCCAGAAATGTTGCACAATAGCTCAGTCGGAATATCCAGAAATGGGTTACAGAAGACAAAGTCGCCCGCTGACGAGGTTCTTGGCTACCTTGGGCTTCACCTACATGTAGGTCATCTTGGATACTTGATTTGGACGGCCACCTTGTATGCGTTCAATTATGACGTATTGACTTGTCGCGATCCTTTGCGATTGGTCTGACTGGCTTACCTAGGGATGTAGGTCCTGACTCGTGGCGGGGCATTCCTGCTTACCTAAGTCGTGACAGAATTTATTCCTTTGAACTTGTCTGTTGCTTCAACTTCTTCAGCACTAGATTCTATAGGTAGAAAGGACATACCTGCCTTGGTATGCATACTCATATATTACGCAGCTAGGGGCTTCATACGTGAGATTGTTATAAGTAGGGTTTATGGCGGTAGGAAGGCAATAGAATTCTATGAATTCTTCTTTACAGATGATAAACTGTAGAAGGATCTGATGTGATGGACTATTGTCATTTCCCAACAATGTGACAAGGAGATACTCGACACGGACTCAGAGCTAAAGAAAGCGGCACGATAATGAAAAGAGTGGCACAAAATCGATTGGTTCCGAAAGTGACCCTTGGAAAGCCCCTTGTCCCTGAGGTATTTGGCCTTTAAAATAACAAATATGGCTAGGGGTTATTCAACTGTCAATCTGTCAATGTACAACACCTACATGGATGGTATTAGGTCGCCGTTCAAGTCTGATAGAAAGTACAACTGACAGATCACGTCCATCATCTTTCTGACTTGCCAGCCTGTGGTCTTTTGTCCTTCCTGCACCCTTCTAGGCGCATGAAGACGTCAAAATTGGAAGCTCTGTGCGGCTTACTGGTACCGGCGAGGTAATCTAGGGGGAGGTCCGGGAATCAGACAATTCACATGGATAATTTCCGGCCACGCGTCGATCGCGCTGGCATATTCCAAGAGGTCGTGATCGCTCTTCTGAATGGAGAAATAAGATCATGTTCGCAACACAAAGTCCGGCAGGATTGGGTCGGTTCAAGTTCTTGTTATGGTAAATCTGGCGCTGCGTGAAAGAGAGGAAAATGTGAAATGTAGCAGCTTGGACGATCAGTGACAGGCAACACGCCAATGACAGCCGTCGATCCCTCCCTCTCCACACACGAACCCCACGTTCCTGCATTTAGGGTAGAAGCTCGGGAGCTGTACCTGGTCGATAATATCCGAGTTCTGACCAGTATGAGGCACGCCGCGTGCCGAGATAGTAACATGTACCCAGGCATGTACATAGATATAGTAGAGCAGCAAGCAGTTAAGAAACATCTATTTATGTATGTACGATAGAACACACAAGGCATGCAAGTACCATAGGTAAAAATAGAGCCGCCTGTCCTTCTTCCGCTCCATGAATGCATGTCCTCCAAGTCACACAAATAGACGTTAGACCGTTGCAGCCCCTGTCTCTCCGCGACGGGTGTTACTTGGGGCTGCGAGGCGGACGCACAAATCCTGAAACCAATACTATTTCAATATATTCGCATCTTAAGTTTCAATCTTCGCAGTCTGTTGTTCGAGATGACCGTGACTGTCAAACTATTCCCCCGCTAGTAGTTGAGCAAGCCAATCCTTCACAACTCTTATCCAACCATCAAAGTCCATTTTCAGGGGCCTGCATACTAGCTTCGGTGCTCGGGTACAGTCAGTATTAGCATTAGTCTTGAACAGAACTAGCCTCTCTCTCTCGATTCCCATCCGTACCCTTCCATTCGTTGTATCAGGCACTCCAAGCCGGGCAGTCAGGGCAATATAACGTCGCAATTGTGAGGAGAGTTGTTGGACACACAGCACGCACAGACATCTTCCATCAAGTAAATCAAGTATATCACCTTCTGAAAGCTGTCTAATCGGCTCTTCTCTCACCTGCCGGGCCTATCAAGGAGCAACAATTTCCCTAATAATTCGATCGTCCCGACATGCCCATTTCTTTCCACCCCTGAGTCTACCACGGTTCTGATACATTCATATTTTTTTTTTCCCTTTTTCATTAACGCGACTCGCGAGCAGCTCTCTCTTGTCCTTGGCCAAAAGTTGCATCCCCGTATCCCTTTCGAGCTTCGTCTCTCAACTTACCTACCTAATTCGACTTATCCCGTACGTTCCAGTGCATGCGGGTCGTCTACTGGCTAGCTCTATTACTACCAGATCTACATGCTACCCATCGAAGGTGCCTACTGTGCGGTGATGTACTTCGTATTGTACCTACAATAGGAGAGAGACAGCGCGAACCCGCCCCGGCTGTGCTGGTAGCGTACCAGAAACTGCCCCGGTCTAAGCGCCGTCTGCACAAGTTCTTGGGACCTGCAGCAAATCTGTCCCGCTACCGCTTCCTATTGATGACCAACATCCTGCATCCCTTCCAGCCCAGAGCCTAACCCTTTCCCCTTCCCTGACCTCCTACCGACCTCCACACCTGCTGCGTCCTCTTGGTGCCTCTTGGTGCGCTCTGGTGACTCGGGAGCCTGTACGTGTGTACGTGTACGTGTACGTGTACGTCGTACGTTGTACGCTGTACAGTACGTAGACCGCTCCCGCGTGCCGCAGCAAACAGAGAGACACGCTACCGAGACCAAGACGGCTTTAGGCAAAACACTGCCTGCCCTAGCCTCTATTGTTTTGGCCTGCCCATCTCCTTGCGTCCGCCCGCCATGGATCACTCCAAGTCAACCGCCGGACGACCGCCCCCTATTCCCCGTCAAGGCCGTCAGCAGTCCCGGAGGAAGGCGATTGATCCTTCCATGCACCTGAACCTGCGCGACAGCGACAAAGACCGCGCCGGAATCCCTCCTGCCTCCCCCGAAGTAATCTCGTCCCTGATCACGAGCCTGTCCGTCATCTCGAAGCCCGCCAACAAGCATTTCGAGGGGCAGAGCCTGTCTCTGCCGACGTCGCCTGGCGAGGGTAGCTTCGGCGTCGACTACGGCGCCTTCTCTGCTAACAAACTCGACCAACTCAAGGAAGAGCAATTCGATCTCGACGAACTCGCCGCCAGCCCGCCTACGATCCGAACGTCGAAACCGCCCTCGGGCTTCTCCCCTTTGACCGCTCCCAAGTCGCCGCGTCGTGAGTCGTCGGGGGGCTTGAGAAGCCTTCTGCGCAGCTCATCTAGACCGTCGTCGAAGGGTTCGCTCTCGTCGCATGATGATACCCGTAGCATCGGAAATCTATCGATCGAACGTGGCCTGCCGGCGACCCCTGAATTACGTAGACAGCGATCGCACGATAGCTGGGGAAAGAAGCGAGGCCGTAGCCAGAAGGGCTTGATGTATATGAGTTCCAAGGAACGATTGCGTGCTGGCGAATCGGACAAGAAGCGATCGAGCTCGATGAGCGCCGTTGGCAAATCCAACAGTTTGAACGGCTTGTCGCCCAGACCTGATACTATCCTTGCCGAGACCCCTATTCGCGAAGAGCCCGGCGATTCGCCGACCAAAGACGAAATGCCTGAAATACCTGACCTGAGGCTGTCGACCGATTCCGGAAACTTTCCGCGCTCGATCCCCGCCCGCGATTCTTCCCTGTACAAGACGGGCACCAGCGCGAAGAGGTCGTCACATAAGTCTTCGCGGCCGAGGCGAGAAGGTGACACAATTCCGGAGGACTCTGAACAAGACCGGTCACGGGATATGTCCCATCCTAGACGACGGCATATGAGCCGTGCGCAATCCGAGATTCTCGAATCAAGATCGAGGAGAGACAGTAGTCTTCCGCCCGAGATGCCGCATTCTGCAAGATCCATTGGCCCTTCTACCAAGCGGACCCAGAGCGGCGATTATTCACACCAGCGGTCGAGATCATACTCGACCGACGCCTACGGATTTGAAGACGGTGCTCCGTCCCCAGCCGTGTCGCAGAGCAGGAGGCGCAGTTCCCACGGTAACGATCGTAGAAAATCGGGCCGCCAGAACACCGACTCGAGCGATCTAAGAACCAAGAGAAGCAGTTCGCGGATGAAGCGAGCCTCAACTGGAACAGGAGCGAAGAGCTCCGAACCATATGATAGAAAAAGAGACATGACTACTCCTGAGCCCACGGTGGGCTACGAGCGGCCTGCGAGCGCCGATTCTGTTGACGACGCTGTCGAATCTTACTTATGCTCTCCAAGGCTATCGCAAAAGATTCGGCACCCGCAAACAGGCAGAGTTATATCGTTCTCGGAAGTTGGTGATGCTGAGGGCTCAGCAGTATTTTGCTGTGTAGGCATGGGCTTGACCAGATATATCACTGCCTTCTACGACGAGTTGGCCTTGACGTTGAAGCTACGGCTCATCACTCCTGATCGTCCCGGTGTTGGCGACAGCGAGCCTTATACTGACGGGACGGCTACGCCCCTCAGCTGGCCTGGTAAGTCAGACTTGAGCTGGTGAATTCTACATGCGCATACTAACGATCTTTAGACGACGTCTATGCTATCTGCCAGGCGCTCAAGATTACCAAGTTTTCCATCCTTGCGCATTCCGCCGGCGCCATCTATGCTCTCGCCACCGCGCTGCGCATGCCGCAACACATTCGGGGTCGCATTCATCTCCTAGCTCCGTGGATCCCTCCGTCGCAGATGAACGTGTTCGGTACCTCGCAAGCCATGCCGCCAACCAATGCGATCCCCACCTCTCAACGGATTCTCCGCGCGCTACCAACTCCCTTCTTGAAGGCCGCGAACAGCTCGTTCATGACTGCCACCAGCAGTTCTATCACCAGCTCCTTACCCAAGAACTCGCCGCGCCGTGGCAAGCGAAAGACTTCTGCCGTCGGACGCGATGCACCTGCGTCTAACCGCCGAGAAAATGGATCCGGCGTGGATAAGGAGAATATAGGGCAAGACAACCTGGATGGTAAACACTTCTCGCCATCTGCGACCGAGAATATGGATCGCTACCGTCCAGGCGGCAATGAGCTCAACGCCCAGAGCGCCGTCATAGCTGCGGCGGCCGACGCCATGGCGGACAAGGAGCGACAGGTGACATACGACTTGCGGCTAACGCACGCCATCTGGGAGCTTTCCACTACGGGAGCCAACCCTGCCGTGGATCTACTTGTCTGCCTGGAGCGAAGACACACGATCGGATTCCGCTACGTGGACATCACCCGTCCGATCATAATACACCACGGCAGCAGGGACACGCGAGTGCCCGTCGAGAACGTCAAATGGCTCGGCAAGACGATGCGCAAGTGCGAGGTGCGCGTGCTGGAGGGCGAGGGCCACGGATTAATGGCGAGCGCGGCGGTGATGGGCTCCGTCCTGATGGAGATCAGCAAGGAGTGGGAAGACTGGATGATGCTGACCAACTCGAACAGACGAGTGGACGAGCGTGGTAGGAGCACGCGAGCCAGCGCTCGATGAATATCCTAGCATCGATGGATTTCTTCTTTTCCTTTTACTTTGCCAGGGATAAGCGTCGTCGCTGGATGGACTCTGTCCTACGTATAGGAGTACTGCATCGCTGGCTGTTCTATGACCAACTTGGAAGTGTAATGGCGCGGTCACGCGAAGGGGGATCGGCTTTCTGGTTGTCTTCTATATACTGCAATGGAGCAGGCGAGCCGCCTTGTCTGATTTGGCAGACCTAAAGAGCCGGGCCGGGCGCTGTGATACCCCACGAGCGTTTGGAAAAGGGGGGAGGGAGGATATATTGTACAACTACCTTAGTCTTAAGTCGATGCGGCTTTGTTGGAAGCCCTGTATAGTACGTAATGTCTAACCTTTACCATTATTGAAGCAGAACTCTTTCCGATGTTGATGTGGATGGATCTTTGAGGCCTCCTTGACGGTATCTCGAACTGTAACTGGCGAGTTTAACGAATAGATGCCTTGTTCGCTGTGTCTGCCATGTCAGGCCGTTGGAAACTGAATAGGAGATATGTACATATATGGTCGGTATCTCGGATATGTACATAAGATATGACCTGAGCGGGAGATGTTCTATTATCGCGTATGCAGCCGGATAATCTTCGGTGACCCACGTGATCTGGTTCCCCGGAGTACCTCTGGCCTGGTTTGGGTCCTTGGCTTTTCTGCTTGCTTCGGTTTGCGATCCAAGCTGGAGTCGCCCGTGGAATATTTTACGAGACGCGTTGCGCTGCGACAAGAATCAGAGCTCATGCAAGGCATTCAGCATCTTTTCCGTCCAACTCCATCTCGATATCTAACCAACACCCTGACTCTTTTTATTCCACAACAAATTCATACTCCCTCTACCTTCTACCCTCGAGTCTGACTTTAGTGGTGGCTTTTATTTACTGCTGCGCTCACTGCCTACCTCTCTATAGGTCCGGGTCCCTTGCCTTGGCTTAGGTCCCCCCCCTCGAACCCTTTCGATATTTGTTTGGCGCGTCGCCCGAGCTTCGACCTCGGAGCTTCGAGCTTCCACTCGCACCCCCCCCCCCCCCCCCCCCCGATCTCGACCACCAGTATGAGATGACAAAGTAATCAATTAGTTGCAGCACAACATGGAGTCTAGAGGCACTCCCCAGGCTTTTCTTTCCTCGTACGCGCCGAGGTTGCGCGTCTACAACAATTCCCTACTTACTCCCGTCATCCATTCCACTGCGCCTGCTGGTCCCATATCGCGCACGACAAAACGCGGCACTACTGTAATCAACTATGCCGAGGACGGTTACGACTACGACGACGACGACGATGACGATTCGCGAAGACGGCCCACGGGCTTGCGCAGTCTGCGACGAGAAGACAGTGCGTCTCGAATAGACCCAAGCGACAAGTTTGGAAAAGAGACAGCTACGCCGGTCGGCGTTCAGGGTATCTGGAGGGATTGGATGCTGAAGACTAAGAACCGCTCCGACCTAAACAACCAAGCGCAAGCTGCCATGCCCGTCACGCTTATTCCCATCCGTATCGACGTCGACATCCCTGCCTTCATGCCGTCAGCGCCATACCCCCTCCCTCGAGGCCTGAACCAGCCGCCGCCGCAGATGGATCCGTCTTTGTACCGGACCGGCGAGATGACCGTCCCGTACAAACTACGAGACATCTTCCTGTGGAACCTGCACGAGACCATGATTACTACCGATCAATTCGCCCTGAACCTTGTTCAAGATCTAGATCTGCCAAACCAGGTCGCCATTGCCGCCGAGATCAGCAAGCAGATCAGGACCCAACTTGAGGAGTATGCTGGCGTCGCTCTGCACCCTCTCTTCCACTCGGAAGACAAAGCGCCTGCGAATGGCAGCGCGCCAGCTCCTCAGGCGAGTCTCCGTGACACACCCGCTACTCCTGCGACACCTCTCCAGAATTCCACACGTGTTCCCGATACCCCATTCCGCAATGGCCACGACGCTAGCCTTGATACGCCTTCTAAGGGCTCCCGTTCACAGGCTCCCGAGATAACGGCTAGTGCCACACCTATTCCTGCCGACTCGGACGAATTAAATCATGATGACACGTACCGATGTATCGTATCCCTTAATGTGAACCTTTCCTCCCAGCTTTACACAGACAAGTTCGAATGGTCGCTCCTACACCCTCCCGGCACGGCTGAGGCCTTCGCCAAAATCACGTGCGCGGATCTAGGTCTCGCTGGCGAATGGGTTCCCGCGCTAACGCATGCCATCTACGAAGCCGTACTCCGCCTGAAGAAAGAAGCATGCGAAGCCGGAGGACTCGTGGCAGGATGGGGCGCCGTGGGCACTGAATTCCCGAACGATGCCGCTCATGGAGCGGACGCGGGTTGGCGATACGACCCGGAACATCTGGCAGACGAGTGGGAGCCCAAGGTTGAGGTACTGTCAAAAGAAGAGATAGAAAAGCGAGAGGTGGACCGGGAACGCCAGGTTAGACGTCTCCGTCGAGAGACGGCTCGGTTTAGCAGCAATGCCGGCATGGTGGGTGGCATGCCTGGATTAGGAGTCGAAGAAGAGGAACGGATGGGACGCGGAGAAAGGTCAAAGAAGAAGCGACGATTCCGCAGCTTAAGTCCCCTTGGCCGATCTGGCACACCGGGCGGTAGGAATACCCCGGATGTTGGATACGGCGGAGGCGGGGGCGGAACGCTCACCGATCAAGAGAGGCTGAATTGGCGGTGCACTCATTGCCGCGTCTGGGGCACCAGCGTATGGGCTGTCCGAGACGGACCCTGGGGGGCTAGGGTAAGTGGAACAGTACTCTAGTACTCTGACGTTTTGAAACGGTAGCTGACTCCTCTCATAGTCTCTGTGTGCCAACTGCGGCCGCGTATACGAGCAGACCAGGAAACTCCCGCGATGGTCCAAGAATCTCCACGTAGCAGATATGCGCCCGTTTTAGTTGAACGAGGAGACTCTAACAGAGAAGGCGCCCTCACGAACACTTCGAAAGCGGTGAAGAGAAGATGAACCAAGTCAAGTCCGAGGGCAAGTTTCGCGCGACTACGATTGCTTCATACGAGAGATCAAGGCGTTTTCGGGACGGATTGCGGATTATGCCTGGGAGTTGTTTTTTTCGCTCGCTAGGAGTCGTTGGCTACGGTTTATACCAGTGACAGATGTTCGCGCGGTGGAACAAAAGCACAGGCAGTTAATTTAGATGGATGTTGCTGTCGTTCCAGCAGCATGATAAGGGTCAATAGGGGTTGCTCTATAGCATTTGCGTTGGCAGCTATTTTGCTCACCGAACCCCTTTGTATACTAGATAGATTACAAGTGGCGGACACGTCTCAAGGCAGAGAGGACGCCGTCGAGACCGAGGGTCGGCCAGCACCGAATAATGAGCTACTTGACAAACCCAAACATGCAATCTCAAGACCCGTGCCATGTAACATTCCTCAGGCTCCTACCTCCTACGCATGTACCTTAGCCATCCCCTTCACCATGCTCTAATACACACCCGGGATGATCTTGTAGGGCACCTCCCTCTTATACCGTGCCCACTGCTCCTTGTACTTGTTAGAGCAGTACTCGTCGAGCACGCCGGCGGCGCGCGTGGACAGGTCGTAGACCTGCCAGGCGGTCATAAGCAGGCCGGCGACCCAGCCGCCGGCCGCCATGGCGTAGCCGCCGCGCCAGAGCGCGTAGCCGAGATAGTTGACGTGGCGGGCCCAGCGCCAGGCGCCGACCTTGCACACCTTCCCCGCGTTGCGCGGGTCGTCCTTGAACGCCTTGCGCTGCCGCTCCGACGCCGTCTCGAGCGCCAGCCCCGCCGCGTACACGGCGGCGCCGACGACCGCGCTCAGCGGCACCGTCGTCGTCTTCGTCATGCTGCCCGGGAGCGGCAGGGACAGAGACGGCCGGGAGCGCAGCGACGTCGCGCCCCAGGATAGGAACAGCAGCGCGTTGGCGGAGTTGAGCACCGTGTTCAGCGCCGCGATGGCGGTCGCCGCGCGGGCTGGTAGAGACTCGGCTGATATGCTCACCTGCCAGTACACCTGCTTGGCGGCGCTGCCGACCGCCATCGCGAGGAGCAGGAGCCCCGTCGGGTGGCCCAGGGCGTCGACGGCGGGGAGCCCGGTCCACAGCGGCAGCGGCAGCGCGCCCGACGCCGTGGCGACGCCGGCGCGGGAGAGCAGCGCCGCGCCGAGGCCCCAGCCCCCCGCCGTCGCCGTCGGCTGCGCCAGCAGCGCGTACTGCAGCGGGAGGTCGAGGGCCCGGAGCCCGACGAAGGTCAGGGTGCCCGACAGCGTCGGCTTCTTCTCGCCGCGGTTCACCAGGTCGAACTTTTTCATGGACGACGACGGCGGCGGCGGCGGCGGCTTGCGGTTCTTGGGCTTCGCCATGGCGCGGGGGTTGCAGTCGGCTTATATAGATATGAGTTATAGGCTAGGTAGGTACGCTGCGTCAACTCCGGGTCGGCGGGGCGGGTTTCTTCAAGAGCTGGTAATTGGGTACCGGGGTAGGGCAGGTGTTGGCGCTCTCGTTGGGTCACGACGGGGAGCGGGAGGGTGACATCAATGATCAGTAGCTAGGTGCGGACTTATCAAGGGCCAGCTCCATTGAAAGGCTTTCGGCCGAAGAAAGACGGAAAGCTGTAGAGGTAGAGTATTAGTCGCTTTAGGGAAATAGCTTCGGAACCGGGCAGTATTGTTGCAAACCGCGAAGTTGCCGAGCTAGCGAGATAGCCTTAGATCCGACTCTTAAACTACGGTGTATCAGCCCTGTGGCCTCAGTGAGCTGCTGTGATTCGTATGTCATCGTTTGCGGAGTCTAAACTCGTTGCGGTCGTGTGGAATGGAGAATGCATAATCGCTTCTCGTTCCTTGCATAGATCTTCCAAGTGATAGCCAGATACCCATTACTGATAGGTTGACATTACGTTGCGCATACCGTTTGTGCTGTCACAATATGCTCATCCACTGGATATATGCATATCACAACGTGTGGATGTGCGTGTGGCATATTGGGAATACAGCTTTGTCAGACCGATAACCTCCTCTTACTCTTGGCGTGGGAAACAGACTTGTCGTACACGCCCTTCGGAGGGTTACACAGTCCTGCCTATCTCTTCCTATGGTATCCTGTGCCCGAAATGGCTGCTGTAGGCCGCTCGAGTACCTCTCAAGCTCTTGTGTGTTCGGCAGGTAGCCGAGTGGACAAGCCGGCTAGCTACAAAGTTTCTGAAGCTGGAGATGTCCAGACTCCACATATCACCGCCGACTTACGACCACAGCATAGCTAGTTATAGTAGGCAGAGAGTATACCGCGCTAGGCGGGGGCCATCTGCAGGACGGTGAGGGTCCATGGATCAAGTCGACTGACAGGTTCGACCCCCGCTCAGATCGGCTCACACAACCCATATTACTGACACACCATCGGGGTTGCGTCTCATTATAAATCTGACAGCCCGAGGCTAGGGTTCCATACAGGGCACATACACGTATACCAGGTAGGACTAGGTAAGTCCTAGTAGGTCCAGGTAGAGCTCAGTAGGTGGGTATATAAGGCTACTACATGTATACCCAAGGTAGCACACCACCGACGACCAATTTCGATCTTTACTCCTATCGTCTAGTCTGACCTCTACAAACCAGTCAAAATGGCCGAAGTACCAGTGATTCAGATCCTCGACAGGAAGAACTACTTCAAGCAAGCCCTAGTTCCCCTTCCCGATGCCTTACCTCTGCCCCCCTTAGCAGAGTCGTCCATACGCATGAGGACGGAAGTCATGTGTCTGACCACCAACAACTTCTCGTACTGCCAGTTTGGTCATCTCTTTGGCTGGTGGGACGTCCACCCCATCCCGCCCTCGACGCCCGCGCCCTACAATGACACGTCCGTCTACGGCCGCATCAACTGCTGAGGCTACGCCAAGATCCTGGACTCGACCTTCGCCGGCGTGCCCAAGGGCAGCTACGTCTGGGGCTACCTGCCCATCGGCACGCTGCCGCAGGACCTGCACGTCAAGGCCGGCGACATCCCGGGCCTCGTCATCGTCACCGACGAGTTCCGCCAGAAGCAGATGCGCGTCTACAACCGCTACACCGTCTACCCGGAGTCGCTCGGCCGCGAGATCGAGGCGCGGTCCGACGCCGTCGCCTACGACGCCCTCGTCCGCGTCATGCACATGACGGGGTACCTGATGGCGCGGTACCTGTTCACCGCGGACCCGGCCCGCAGCGTCAGCCTGACGCCCGCGCAGGCCGACCTCGGCGGCGCCACCGTGGTCTTCGGCGGCCGCGGGGCTCGACGTCGTCTGGGTCAACGCCAGCGACATGCTCATGTCGGCCATCGAGCAGAACGGCGAGCGCGGCTTCGCCGACGAGTACGAGGCCGCGTGGCGGAAGTACCGCGACGCCGGCATCAAGGGCTTCCGCGTCGTCTGGGGCGAGGGCATCGAGGACGTCAAGAAGGGCTGGGATCGGTTCGCCAGAAACGAGGTCAAGGCCGACGAGGGCCTGGCGTTTAAGGTGTAGAATGCATGAGACGCATGGGAGGGGAGCTGGGAGGAGATCTGTCGTGCGCAGTTCAGTGATTAGATTTAGCATTTCCCAAGCTACTGTATCCTAACATGTTGCTATTTAATGAACATATCTTATGCTAAGTAGTGACCACGGCTCTTCGAATATGCATATATCACAGTTTACAGGTCGATTGAAGTAACAATGGCCGTGGCGAATGAAGACTCGAGTTCACAAACCATTTGCATATTGTAAAATGATACGGAAATTGTATTAATATTGGTAGACTACGGTGAGAATATGAACGAGTATGAAGCAGTGTTATGATCCGCTACACGAGGGTATCAATTGCGGCTGGAGTTCGAGGTTTACTTGGATTCGAAGGCAGGAGGGTTCTCAAAAGAACGGACTGGTGAATGGTCTCTGAAGATAACAGGATTCTCGGGGGTAGAAGGACGCCCCGAGGTAGATATGTGCTCAGGGGTAGAGGGGCGCTCGATGAGAAGGCTGCTCGAGCATGGGCTGCTTGGGCGGACCGGGGACATCAGTGTACGGGTGGTAATGAATGTAAGGGTGATCAGTCGTAAAAGGGGCACATTTTTTTTTTTTACCAGTCCTCAGCCACGACGGCGCCGGTGTATCCATTGCCCTGGCAGGAGGGCCTGTTTGATTCCCGCCACGCGTTGTGGTATACTACTGAGTTACTGTTGTCAACCTGTCTGACTGAGCTGTTGTGTGAAGGATACTCATGTGTCTGGTCTAATACTATGCCGAGCCCTAAGTGCGATGCCTGATGCGCAAGGATTCCCAAGAAAAAAAAAATCATTCGTTGAACCGTTAAGTCGTCCAATAAGTACCAGTTACCTAAACGCCTCGACATAAAGTGGTATCTACCAGCAAGCATTCCCCCCCATATATGCCCATTGTAATGCCCTGAAAGCTCCCACGCAAATTCCTCCCGCGTGTATAGCATGCTTATGACGACGATGACGATTATATAACCTTTAAAAAAGATATAGCTCACGGTTGCCCGCCACCCCATGGCATGCCCAGATCCATACCGTTGTTCGAATACGCCATTCCCGTGTTCAAGTACGTATCAATATCCGTCATGCCTTCGTTCTCTAGCACGTCCATGAGCTCGATCTGCTGCTCTTGGCTCAGACTTCCCTGCCGGTCTAGCGGGAGCCCGCCCGAGAGAGGCATGTTACCCATGCCGATGTCACCGAGCCCGTTTGAACCGGAGTTGACCCAGAAGTTGTTGCCCATGCCGCCGCCAAAAGAGTAAGGCGAGATGAACGGCTGCGGCGGATTGAACCAGTCTGTCATAGCGGTAGGTTGAGGTAAAGGACGTTGCCCTTGAGATTGATGCTGGGGTAAAGAAGGCATCGGAAAACCCGGAGGGGCCGAGCGCTGCTGCTGTGGAGGCATCGTGTTAGGTGTTGCTATATCAGAGGGAGTTTGTGCTAGACTCGTGGTCGAGAGCATTGGCGTGGAAAGGAGTGGGGTGCTCATGGTTGGAGTGGTGGCGGTATTGGGTGCCATCGCTTCTGGTGGTGTTGGCAGGGGTTGTGGAGGGGACATGAACGGCGGTAACATAGTTGCGTCGGTATCTGGAGGGCTGCTTTCTTCTGTAAGAGGTAAATCTCCTCCAGTCTGTGTAAAATCAGGAGGAAAGTAGCTGAAGCGACGTCCGGTATGGTCGCTAGATGCCGGGTTGAGGAAGATAGAATTGGATCTAAAAGTTGGCTGTGGAGGCCAGTCCCCGACCTTGTAACCGCTCATCTCTTCCGGACCCGAGCCAAATACGTAGCCAAATTGCGGTGGGTTGAAAGTGGCGGCGTTGACTTGGGATATCGTGGTCGCACTCGAGATGTCTGAGGCCGAAGGAGAGTTTGTTTCTGTTTGGGATGCCGGCGTGTTGAGCGAGCTTGAGCTGGACAGCGTCGATGTCTCATTCGAGTCGTAGCTTTGGAGACATGCTTTCGTAAAAGTTGAGTATAACTGTGATGCGGCTGCGGTGCCCGGCCATCTCTCGACACATTGGTCGATGATGTCAAGTGAGATGTTCACCAAGTCCTGCACCTCGTCCCGAGTATGTGCTGCTCGGACTTCGGGATACGTGACGGACCACAACATGGTGTTGAGAGACATGTAAAGAGTAAGGATGAATACCCAGGTGATGTCGACGGCAGCTGCCATCATTTGCTTGCTGGAAATGTTGATAACGAAAGCGGCCGAGTCGAAACACTTGGTGGCCGAATACACGGACGGCTTCGGCACCTGGGGCGACGGCCGGTGCAGTGCTACGACCATGGTGTGATATCGTCCCGAAAACCTATCATCACGTCATTAATATCATCAGTCTACCCGAGTTAAATGGGACGCCAGGGCTTAATACGTACCACGGTTTGCACCATGGAGGGTTCTCGGGGCATTCTTTCAGCCACCTATCCATCTTGGCCTCCATCTCGGCGAACCAGGGATGGCAGTCATCTTTAGGCTCTGGAAACTTCTTCTCATAGAGGACGCGACGGATCTCAGCCTGGTGTAGTCGCATCTTACAGAAGTGTATGGCTACTAGCTTTCTCTCGTCAGGAGGTCCGGGCATGATTCCGGCTTCACTAATGTTCGCGTCGCTAACAGATTCGAAGAAGCGAACATCATTTATATCGCCAGTCTTAGCAAACCCGTTTGGGCGGCCCATACTATAAGCTAGACCGAGTTCCATGTTGCTAACAATCCAGCTTAACCGCCGCCGCATATCCAAGGTCAACGAGTCGCCCGCATTTATCGATATTGTCTTTTCATCGGCAAAGCCGAGTTGTTGGCATATCCTCGTGGCCAGGCCGACGACGTAGTATACCGCGGTCCGGGTTGGCGTCAGCAGGGAATACTGCCCGATCAGGACGAGACACTGGAGCGTCTTGAGATCTTTCGGCCGAACGACATCCTCAAAATGCTTCATTGCAGCCAGATAGTAGCTGTCTGCAAGTCCGGCATACGTCGCATCTAGCTTCTGCAGGCTAGTGGCCATCACTAATTGCAAGACGAAGTTCTTGTACGAGTCTTTGCTCCCGGCGTACACATCTTCCAGCGTCGTCTGTAACGCTTTCTCATGGAAGGTTGGCGCGAATATTTGAGCTAAGACGGATAGTTAGTAAAGCTAATTTTTTTTGTAACGCTCAGGATAGAAGCCAGACAAGGAAAAACGCACCACGCTGATGGAAGACCTCGATGAGCTTATCGGCAATGCCTCTACTTGGAAGATTCTGCGCTGCGACCCCGCTAATGATGGGATAACTCTTCTTTCTTGACGGCGGCATGGCAAAGGACATTGATCGCATCCCCTGAATGCTGTTGCCAAGTGCCGCTGTTTGTCGTCGGTCCCGCACGTCTGGTATCAGCTCCGCTATGCGCTTCGATTCCGTGTAGCGCTTGGCTTCTTCCATGAGTATACGGGTCATGGCGATGCCGCTGGAGGGGCCGAGGTATCGAGGGGTCTCATCAGTCTCGTTCAAGCGGACCAGGCCACCGGGTCGAATGAAGTCTTCGCGGTTCTTGGGGAAGTCGTCGCCGTCGTCAGTATACTGACTCAGTTCAGCCTCGAGCGCCCGCACTCTGTCCTGAAGTTTGACGACATAATACCGGCTGATCTTCTTCCCCTTGGTCGTATCGAAGTACTCGCAGGTGGACCCCGATCGCTCGCACGGCAGACACCGGGGTAGTGTGGGATCGCAACGTGTTTTCCTCTTGAGGATTTGGTTAGGTCAACTGGGTCATTCTGAACAGAGAGCAGCCCGTAGAACAAAGCACAGTGCTATGCGACAGCCGCGCTCAGAAAGCATGCGAAGATGGTTCAGACTTACCTGACGACATCGACAGCAAGCGGTAAGAGTATGTGCAATGCGGTGGGAGGCGTCGCCGTCTCCGTCCTCAGCCTTGACCGGCTTCTTCTGCTGCATCGGCAGCGTGTGAGGCGGCCTCGGGATGTAAGTCCCGAAACCTTGGACCTGGCGGAAGACATTGGAGGCGTCCATGGGCGAGATTGGCGAAAAGTTGCCGTGATGGTAGGGGATCTGATCACTTGTGCCGCGGGGATCGGACGTCTGCTTTCGCTTTTGGTGTCGCTGTCGCTGCTGCTCGTCGACGTGGAAGGCTTGGCCCCCAGGCACGCGGGGAAGAGCAGTTGGAGGTTGCACGCAACCTCGCGGATTGGGAGCGTCAGTGTCGGCGTCGGCGTTGGATTCGGAGAAAAGAACAGGGCGAGGGAGGTGGGTAAAAGGAGCACGATGTTGCTGTCGGACCTTTACTTTATCATGGCGAGGCTTGGGAGAAGAAGGCACATCGGCGCAAAAAGTGTCGAAGATGCGACTGTAAAAGGGAGAGTCGTCGCTGCCCAGGTTGGAATATCGTTGCAGGTGCAGCCGTCCGTCGAGAGAGCACATTCTTACGGGCCTTGCGTGCAGGTACCTACACGCGTACGCAATGTATCGCAGCCGATCTTCACCTATGTAGACACGTGTATCTGCCTAATCTGAGCTACGGGTATTAGTATGCGAGAGCCCACTAAGTGGAACGTATTGCCAGATAGAACACGACTTGGCAGATCACCGTGCGTGTACAAGTCAGATACGTATAGGGAGCGTCGAGGTACATACATCCCACGTAGGATGTACACAAGATATATGTACCTTAAGCCCCCCCCCCCCCCCCCCGCATTGGACTTTTTAGCAATGGCAATAGCAGGCACGAGGAAAAAGGGAGCCGGAAATAACGGACTAACCTGAGCTATCAGAAGGATATATATTTCGAGCAGCCGATTGGTTTCTCTGGATATGACCTAGCCAGGCCCGGGAATGACTATTCTGTTCGCTATGTATGACGACGAATTCTCGAGGCGTCAGATGCCTTCTTGACGAGTGCATATGTATAGTCTGATGATGGCAGGGCCTGAGGAAAGCCGCAGTCGACGTAACCCAACTGCGGAATCCTGTACGACTCGTGCGCTTTTCTATCTATCGTTTCACCTCTCGATCCCTCACCGACCTGGGCTGCTTGGCCAGCGCGCTGATGGGCTGACGGACTGCGATGGTAGCAGTAGGCTAGCATTCTATTGCGAATGCTAGCCTAGACAGGCTCTGGTCTCGTTTCGTTTCCGGTTTGCTGTCTTCGTTGGCGCCTTCGCTTCGTCTGAGATGTCGATTCCGCCCGCTGGCCCCAAGTTACAGTCGACTTCATATTACCCCTGCTTGCCACGGCCAGGGTGCGCTAGGATTTCTTTCCTGGTTCAATTGCCAAAGCTCTGTTACTATTCTTGGAATTCTCCACGTTGATGAGGTGCAATTGGAGTGCTCCTGAATCGAACCGAGCCGGGTCTGGAACGGTCGCAACGGTTTTAGAGAGCCTCCAACGTCCTGAATACCGGATGCCATGTAGAGCTCCTCTGTTTCGTCTGACGGCCGCGAGACTACTACCTAAAAATGCATACACGAGACGATCACGGAGTTCAAAGGGAACGTAGCCTTCCTTCTCCTGTAGGCTACGAGCCAAGCGGCACCTCACAAGGCAGTATCGAGTCGACGCCCCTTCGCGGACGTTGCCAACGGCATGGCAGTGCGCGGCTCAGGTGTCGTACAAGCCACGGACTACAATATACATGTTATATCGAAAGCTGACGAGCTTCGTCACGCCAGCAGAATGAGGCAAACGCCTCCAGCCTTTATCATGCCACTGTCAAATCCCCCGTCAAGAAAAGGGGTTGCCCGTGGTGGGTTTAGATGATGTATAAGCCCGAGTCGAGCTCTGACAATAGATAGCATCTCGAACGAGGCGCAGGATGGCCGTGAGGACCAAAAGGGGTAGCCATGATCTCACGACTGGCACTCGAAAGATATCCGTAGGACAATCTACACTTAGCAGAGGAACGATGGAATATCTATTTCTTCTGAAGCAAGGGGTAACTCCCACTACTACCTCGCACGTAGCAGTACGCCTATTTTATTACCTAGGTATGCCGTATGTACGTGGCATACTCGGAATAACAAAAGAGCAAAGGATGGACTTGCAAGACGGGCCTTTTCCATCTCATTTCTATGGGGTTACTTAGCCCAAGGTAGCAGGTATAGAAAGAAAACTCACGAGCAGTTCAGTCGGCGCATTATAAACTCGATCGTGCTATGTAAATCAAGCTTTAAAAGAGGACCTCGAACTAGCACCCATGCAGTCGTCGATGGAACAGGCAGACGAGCGGAAGGGTCTCGTACATACCTTAGGTACCTAGGTAGGTATTTAGTAAGGGGACTTGGATCGCAGAGGGGCAGACGGGGGGGTACATAGAGCCTACATAGAGGGCGAAGAGGGGCGTGAAAAAGGGGGGGAAGGGGGGAACGGTTGCGGGATGGCAGACCCCTACCAGCCCGCCCCTCGCGGCCTCGTGGCACCCGCGACGCTTGTCAGCCTATCTGCAGGTGCTCATGTATAATGCGTATTGGTATTGTATCATGAAAGACCCGTCTCATCTTCTAACGGAAATCCGCCTTCTTCCATGCGCAGACTAGCTCGATGCCAATCTCATATGACGACGGCCTACCCCACCCTCGGCCCGCTACACAGATGACGGAGTAACGATTTGCACTGCGCGTTTGATTGTTCACGGCAAGAATAGCACGACTTGAAACAATAAGCCGCCTGCCCAGCCGACCAGCCTGCCAGCCTATCTTACATATGTAGTACCCAACTTAGGTACGTCTATATGCGGACAGGTGGGCTGGACACGGTGCTAACCTGCTAAGCTAAGCTCGACTCGTCGCCCGGCCCCTTGAAAGGGAAGGCAGCCTACTCCACGTGCGTATTCGGGAATCTAAGATTCTTACTATCATTATTACCATCATCATAATCTGCCTAAGGCTATATGTTATTACCTTGGACATACTATTATCCTTAACACGTTTATACCCTCTACTTCTGGAACCCTCTCTCCAGTACGGATACTGTACAGAGTCGACGAATTCACCGTCAGATCCTCGGCCGGGTACCTTCTTGCAGATGAATGAAACCCTGATATGATAGTCCTCACAGCTCTGGGGAAAAAATCATCTCCACTTGACCATCGCACTCTATACTATGAAAAGAGCCGAGACCCTTGGACAGTAGGGACCACAACTGGCAAAAGCTATAAGCCATAACCCATCTCGCGCTCAAGCTCATTTCAACTCCGGCAACATGCCACGGTCAAGTTTTTCGGACAATCCCTTGTTGCGCGTGTCACGCCCAGTATCAGCCTGCTCTAGATGTTAGTATCTTGTCTGCCTAGCAAAAGTCACATATCTCACATCTCGTACCTCATCCCTTATACCTCATATGTACATGTCTAGAGTGCCGTAGCTAAAAAGCAATACTCAAATAGGTCGGGCTGCTAAAGTCAAGGTAGCCAGCCTATTCCAGCTCACCTCTCAGTAAACGCCGTGCTAATAGTAACCTTATCAGTGCGATGGCAAGCTTCCCGCCTGTACAGCCTGCGAGAAGGCTGGCCGTGAAAATGAGTGTTCGGCCGCCAACGATCAGTTCGCTCGAGGCAAAGAGCGAAGGTAAGACCTTTTTTCCAACCTAACTATCACCTCTCACTTCTCTCTGAGACCGTCAACTTACACCGTTGCCCTCAGCTACGTCGCTGCGCTGGAGCTCCGCATAGAAAAGCTAGAAAAACGACTGGCTTATGCTCGATCAAGGAAGGCCTCTGTTGCTCAACATGAGTCCGAGGTGCCACCAGCACCCTCAGACGGAGATCGGAAGGACTCGCTTGCTACCATTAAAGCCGCCATTTATCGCAAAGCAGCTCGGAAGAGAGAGATGTCCGACGTCAATTCGCTCATGTCTGATTTTGGCTACTTGTGAGTCGAGTTCCTCTCTTGATATGATACTACCAGGCATACGGGACGCTGATATACGAAACAAGATCGATCAACGCCACAACCAGGGACTTTGAGCCGTCTATGGGCAACATGACATTTGCGCGGCTCGTACTGGCTGCCGCTTCTAATGATCCTCTTCCAGACATTGTGGACTGGTCTCTACCCCCAAGGCAGGATGCCATCTCCCTCGTCCAGCATTATATGGCCAACATCTGGTCACTATTTCCCGCCTTTCCAGAGACAACGCTCTACACCATACTCGATCAGATGTATTCCTTTCAAGACCGCTTCCAGGATCGAGTAATTAAGGATACCGAGTACTGGCTTGTCTACATGGTGCTAGCCATCGGGTCCGTCGCCCAGAGTCGGGCAAAGAACGACGACTACTATCTGAATGGACTGCGCTTTGTCGCACGGGCACTACAGCATGCAGATAGGGCCCTAATGCCAGGCTACACGACCCAGATCCAATCCTTGATCCTCCTCACACAGTATTCCATGCTTGATCCCGCTCATTTCGATAGCTGGCACCTGATTGGCTTCACCTCCAGGGCCGTGATCGACCTAGGATTTCACCAAGACCCTCCGCCCGAACAACTATCTGATAAGGCGGTTCTTGATATGAGAAGGAAGACGTTTTACTGTGTATACTCTCTGGATAGGTATGTAATTATAAGCTTCTTCCTAATGTCATAAACATACCTAGGTGCAAGCTAACGTTTTGAACAAGATCCATCAGTATGGTTCATGCTCGCGCGTTCTCGTTCACAGACGCCGCCACTAACGTGGCCTGGCCGCGACCCCAGTCATTCAGCCGCCGCGCGTCCATCACGGGGCAGATGCTGTCGGGGTCCGAGCCCGCGTTCCTGCTCTTCCAGCTGCGCCGCGCCCAGTCGCACTGGTACCAGGCGCTGTTCCAGGCGGAGCCGACGCCGCTGCCCGACTCGTCGTCGTTCATCTGGCAGATGTGCCAGGACATGCGGGAGTGGGCCGAGGCGCTGCCGACGGCGCTGCCCGCCGGCATGCGGGAGCTGTTCGACCTCGAGCTGCGGTACAGCTACGTGTACTGCATCGCGCCGTCGGCGCGGGCGCCGCACATGACCGATTACGGGCGGCTGCTGATCTTCGAGCACGCCATCGCGTACCTGGACCGCGTCTTCGACATCGCACATGGTACCAGCAACGGTAACAAGACGACGGGCCCTTCGTCGTCATCGTCCTTCTACACGTACCACGACGCGCTGCGCGTCTTCTTCATGGCAAGCCAGTTCGTCGCCGTGCTACGCGACGCCGAGGACCTGCTGCTCGCGGGGGTCACGCCGCCCCCGCCCCTCGTCGAGCTTGGACGGGCGCCGCCGCCGCCGCTGCCGCCGCGGCCCGCCGGGGGGCCCGACAACCTCGACCGCAGCCTCGGGTGCCTCGAGCGCACGGCGCGCACGCTCGGCAAGTACGGCGAGCGCTGGGACACGTGCGTGGCGCTGCGGCAGAGCTTCGAGATGGTCTCGGCCGAGCTCGCCGACCGCCTGCGCCTCCGCAAGCAGATCAAGCAGCGCTCGCCTCCGCCGCCGCCCCAGCACCAGAACGTCTCGCCGCCCATGCCCAGGGAGATGAAGTGGGTCGGCGTCGACGTCGAGGCCTTGATGAGGGGCAGCGCGGGCGGATCGAGGGGTGCGAAGTTTGAGCAGTGAACCTAGAAGAGAGGATGTTTAGATATTACTTACGTGAAGCTCAAAGACTGCAGTTTTGGAGGATCTGTTTGCATGGGAAGGCGTTTCGAAGGGTCTTAGTCCGCATGGTGTCTGGTTTCTGGGTGTTCTATGTTTTATGGGATATGTTCCGTTTTATGATTTACGAGTTAACTGAGAGTCGAACTACCCGATCTCGTCCAATATCTGTCAGAGTTAATACCAAATCCTTTTTAAACGAAGGTTCCCGTCTATCAGACAAGATATAAGCCGACATGAACTCTGTTGTAGAGAAAGTCATATTACGTTCCTTTTTCCAATAGGGGCATAGTAAGGGAACTTTAACTTTGTAAGTCACCCTTAACCCGTCTAGAGCAAACTCTCTAGCGCCTCTTGAACCGACAAACCCCTTAGAGCTATCCAAGAGAGAGATCTTCGCCGATGAAGGTTGCGGTGCGGGTGGAGAAAGCATCTTCAGCACTGGGGAAACATCTCCGCAAAAAGAACGTCGCAGGCCGATGGGCAGCGGGTAGTCGGGTAGCCATCCCAGCTGAAGGTCTGGGGTAGCCGACAGGCCGGGGAGCAGCCGTCGATCTGCCAGCCTACCCACTACGGCGAGTTGCAGCTCGTTCGGTTCTGTGGTGAAGCTCAGCTGCCTGACAGACAGGGCTAGCCACACGCCATGACCTGTCGGAGAATCGGGCTTTTCTATATTGGTCAGAACTAGCAGGTCATTGGTGACCCCTCGGGCGATCAGTGTCGAGCTGGGCGAGGAACGTTCTTAGATGAGAAAGATCCTAGCTTATGGGGGTGGGCTATTCGGCGTAAGCCGACCTAGTCACTTGGCTTTGGACCTGTATATACGATGAGGGCGGCTCCCTTCTGAGTACCCTCGTTTCGTCCAGTCCCTGTTTCTCGTTCATTGCGGTCCTAATAGCGAGGGCAGACTCCTGTGACGGGCCATCCGAAGACGAAGATATAACTGCCATTGGGTATCACTACTAGCACGGTCGCCGAGATGGTGAGCTCAAAGAGACTGTATAACTGGTAAATTGACTCGTAGCTCTCTGCTGGTGATATGCATGGCTCACATCGAACAAGTATATCGCCCTTGTGGCTGCCATGTGTATGGTGTTATACGGCTACGATGCCTCCGTCTTCAACGCCGCGCAGAGCTCGGACAACTGGCTCGAGTGGTTCGACCTCGATAGCGTCAGTATTGAACTCGTATGGATCCGATCGTATTCCAGTTTGAGCTGACTCGGCCGGGTAATAGAAAGCAGATGCGAATCTAATCGGGCTGGTAAACACCGCTTACACTATTGGTGCTATCGTTGCCGGTTGGTTCTTCGGTGGTCCTATTGTAAGTGCTCTTACACGTATTACTTGTATCGACTTTAGGTCTATCCAGATTAATACTCTACCAGGCGGATTACTTCGGCCGACGAGTTGGCATGGGTATAGGATGTATCCTTACCATTGCTGCCACCTTCATGCAAGCCTTTGCTCCCTGGCACAACCTCGGCTGCTTCATCGGCGGCCGTGTCCTAATTGGCATCGGCCAGGGGATGGCACTTAGTACGTAGCATAACAATGCAGTCGCCTTATTCTTATTCGATTCTATACGGACTAACAGCATTCACCAGCCGCTGGGCCCATCTACATCGGGGAGGTTTCGCCTCCCCAAATTCGCGGACAGATCATGACGTTTTGGCAGATGTTCTATAGTGTAGGATCTTTCATCGCGTACTGGATCGCGTACGCGTGCAACGCGAACAAGGAGAAGCTGGGTCACTGGGACTGGCGTATGGTAGTTATCTTCCAGATACTAGTGCCGCTCCTCATCGTCGTGCTGCTCCCATTCCAGCCCGAGTCACCGCGGTGGTGGATAAAGCGCCACGGCAACGTAGAAGAGGCCAAGAAGACGCTGCGCAAGATCCGCGAGACCGAAGAGGACGTCGACTTTGAGGTTATGGCCATCCGTGAGGCCATCGAGTTCGAGAACGAAGCCGTCAGCGGCTCCTACCTGGCCCTGTTCAAGGACCCCTCTGTCCGCAAGCGCCTCTATCTAGCCTTCGTGCTGAACGTTGGGCAGCAGCTATCCGGCCAGGGCACCCTCAACTCGTACTCAAGCGCCATCTACAAGACAGTCTGGACGTCGACCGAGACGATCAACCTGATCAACGCCCTCAACGCGACTTGCGGGATTCTCTTCACCCTTAACGCCGTGTGGACAGCTGACAGGTTCGGCCGTCGGTGGCTATTCATCGTGGGTGCCATCGGGATGGGGCTCTGCATGTTGGCCGTACCGATCGTCGGTACGACGACGCCCGACGTGATCGGCCCCAATGGCACGGCGACGAAGGCGCAGCCGGTCGGCATAGCCATCGTGTTCCTCCTGTTCCTCTTCATATTTTTCTACAAGCCGTCCTGGGGCGCGACCACGTGGATTTGGACTTCGGAGGTGTTCAGCATGAACGTGCGCGCCCAGGCCGTGGGCATGTGCTCGCAGATGCAGAACGTCGCCAACACCATTTTCCAGCAGTTCTTCCCCATCTTCCTCGCAAATTCGGGCTTAAAGTGCTTGTTCTTCTTTATGGCAACCAATTTCCTCCTTGCCGTCTTCGTGTGGTTCTGCGTACCCGAAACCATGAAGGTGCCCCTGGAGGAGATCGATGCGCTCTTTGGCGGTCAGAACCACGTAGAGAAGGGCGGGAAGATGCTAAACACGGCGGATGTGCATCAGGCAAATGAAGAGAATGGCAGCAGTAACGCTTAGTAAAGCAAGACTCCGAGAACACGAGCTATTTGAAGGTGTACCAGGTGCCTTGGTTTGGAGAGAACAGGTACAACAGATTATCCTCTGACCGCACCTCATGATAGACCCTTACGAGCTATCTTATTCTACCATTGATTCGATTTCGTATACACTAAGCTGGAATATGACATAATTATTTGGCAGCGATGTAGAAGAACAATGTTCGCCTGCTTACTAGGTAGGCGCTTAGGTCGGAGGTAGGTATCAATCATAACGCATATCGAAACATGGCCTGGATACGTGTTGTTAGCCCGTTATGTCCCGTTCAGCTCGTGGAAGACTCACGTTGTTTTTATCGGTAACATCTTCGAACCCCTGCCGCTCGCTTTCTCTCTTCGCCTTCATAATCTCGTCTGCGGGGATCCCTTCTATTATTTTATCTCGTCTCTTGTTTTCGCGGACGTAGATCAGGCGCAGCACTTGATTCAGGACCAGGTTGAGAATAAAACCGCAGAGCATGGCCACGATGCCGTTTTGGTAAGCCGGAGCTTCTGTACTCTTGAAAAACTGCGGGCCTGCGATCTGGCCGACGCAGTAGCATACAAAAACCCAGCCTGAGGCTGCCGATCTCTTGGTGCTACCTGCGATGTTGGTCGAGAGTAAACCGAGGATGATCATGAAACCAACCGGATATGATCCCTATACTTTATATTAGGACCGAGTTCAGGCCAATAATGGACTGTTCATGAAGGTGGAGGGTGCTTACCAAAAGCCAAACACCAACGAGTCTCCCCCATCTGTTCGTCACTTGGAGTTGATTGATCAATACTGTGCCCACAATCTTTATCATGCATTAGTTCACACTCTGCTTGGCTGACGACGGGTGTACACACCGGAGGAAGCATAGCCACTGATCCAATGTGAAGACGTGAGTTATCCAGTCGAGTGGTGACAAATCCACATCCGAGTTGCGACATTACTTGAACGGCGGATAGGGGAAGATTCAGCAACGTGGTCTGCAGAGGGTTGAAGCCGAAACCTTGGATGATCAGCGAGCCAAAGGCAAGTCCCCCGGAGGCGATAGCATTGACGAAGGAGATCAAGCCCAGGCCGATGATAGCAGGGTCAGTAATGGCCTCGGTTATCTGGTCTTTGACGAAGTGACGGGACTTGGTGCCTGTCTTGTTCTCAACCACTCGCTGGATGGCAACAACCTTTTCGTCCTCATCGAGCCACTTGACACTTGCCGGGCCATCTGGTACGAAAATCGTGAACAAGAGACTCCATACGATGGTAAGTGCCCCGAGGATAAGATAGATATATTTCCTGAGGCACCATAAGCATTATATCTTGCGCAAAGGTAGATGGAAACATAAGGTAAGAGCCACGTATGCGCGCTTGGTAAGGACTACGATATTGGAATGAAAGGGAGCTTCGGTGACCGTACCAGGTAGACAGGGCGCTTTGAATGTGACCGATACCGTAGGCCAGTAGGGTGCCGACGAAACTACCAACGCCAAGGAAAGAGATCCAGAGAGCTGACCGACCAGCTTGCTCCTGTCTAGTCCACCATATTCCGGTGACGGCCACAAACCCAGGCGAGATTGTGGACTCGACCACGCCCAGGAAGAATCGGACGGCGGCAAGGTCAGAAAAAGAAGAGCATACTGCTGTTACCATCAGGATAGCGCCCCATAAAGCGATATTGACACCGAGGAATTTGGCGACTGGGAATCTCTGAATGACAGCAATGCCGGGATACTCGGCCACGAGGTAACCTGAAGATATTAGCACTTGAAACCAGAGGATGCCAGGGCCCCACCAGCTCTAACCGAAATAGAAGATAGAACTGGCCCATGAGTAGTCCTGGCCCTGAAGCTTGTTGTCGGTAATGATGCCGTAAACAGAAGAGTAGCCCAAGGAAGCTTTGTCGATGAATTGCAAGGCATAGGTAATGCACAAGAATGGTAGAATTCGAAGGTCGATCTTCCGCCGCACTTGTCGAGCCGCCTCCTCATCAACAGTTGAGCTTTTTAACGCCCTTGCGGCTAGGTCGCCGGCCTCATCTTTGATGTCTAGCTCCACCGCCTCAGCGTCACGAGTAGCCGTGACAGCTTCCACATCGGTTGATTTCTCCGAGGCCATCTCAGATCTTGAGAGTAAAGTATGTCGTCTATTGTAATAAAGTGAGTTGACTTGAGCTGTCTTCAGTGCTTGGCAGAACACTGATCCTTGGGGAGTCCTTGGTGGGCGAATTATAATGATATTCGACTGGGCTGAGTTGCCAAGTTCATGAATCAATTACGTAGTAACCATTCTCATCGCTTTACGGTGTCTGCGTCTGTTAATGAACAAGTTAGTCTTCAGCCACAACTTAAGATAAATAGCTGGACGAGATCGGAAACTTCCGACTTGGAGATACGGGAATCAGCAACATACCTCGCCTGCCTTGCTCATTATCTAGCCCCCCCCCTGTTACCCCCGGCGCGCTATCACAGCTATCCAAAAGAGGAAATAGCGAATAGTCTCTATACGATGCCATTAGACGAAATGTGTGGGGTAGATGGAGATACACCAAGATAGTGGTAGCGGTATAGTTACATCTAAGGAGCGAGTTGCATCGGCCAAGATAGGCTAATTGCGCTGTCTCGTCTTGCAGTCTGGTCGTCAAGGTGCATTCAAATCACGTGGCGAACAACCTCCTCCTTTTACACGGGAGACATCTGTATCCCACTCTGGAATACTATTCATCATTTGTAGAGACCATGACCGCCTAGGGATCGTTTGGCCACGATGGATGAGCAAGTGGACGATTTTGTCCTCGTCACGCACGAAGACGCCGACTGGGCTCAATCTCAGCCAGGCTATCTTGGCGAGATCAGCAATTTCCTTGACAGCATTGCTGGTGACTTATGGCCTATCAACAAGAAGATTCACGATAATCCCGAGCTCGGCTACGAAGAGTTCATCGCTCACGAGACGTTGACTAAGTTTATGGCTAGTAGGCCTGGATGGAAAGTGACCCCTTCCGCCTATGGAATGGCGACGGCATGGGTTGCTGTGTTCGACAGCGGCAAGAAGGGTCCAGTCGTGTCGTTCAACGTGGAGATGGGTATGTCGACCAAACCCACCTGGTGAAAACACGGTCTAATCAAGGATGATAGACGCATTGGATGGCATCGGACACGCATGTGGTCACAACCTCATTGCTACTGCGTCTGTGGCTGGTGGGCTGGCAGCAGCCGAGATAATGAAGGAGCACGAGCTGAGCGGGAAAGTCGTCATGTTCGGGACGCCGGCAGAGGAAGGTGAGTCGTTGCAAGCCATCACAAAGGATGAGATGTCCTATGAAGAATGCTATTTCTGATCTCTTATAGGCGGGGGTGGCAAGATTAAGCTCTTGGAAGCTGGGGCTTACCGGGACCATGACGTCGATATCAACTTGATATCTCATCCTGGTATCGTCAAGGACACGGCTCTGATGCGGACGTCTGCGTATACCGCGTTCAAGGTCGAGTATGTCGGACGGGAGGCCCGTAAGTGACACTTGTCTTCTTCCCGGACCAACTGGATGGTTTGCTTACACTGCGTATCGTAGACGCGGCAGCAAGCCCCTGGTTGGGTATTAACGCCCTTGATGCGCTGATCACGGCTTATAACGCCTTGTCCGTCCTTCGCCAGCAGACTATGCCGGGCGATGTTATCCAGGGGAATATCACGGACGGGGGTGTGCGGCCTAATGTTATTCACGCGTATACGGCTGGCAACTTTGTAACGCGCGCAGATACGCAGGACAGAGTGAAGGAGTTGAAGAAGAAAGTGGACGCCTGCTTCGAGGCTGGCGCGACAGCAACCGGCGCAACACTCAAAATGACTCCCGTTCAGTCATACGCCAACCACGTGCCAAACCGACTACTAGGCGCTTCGTATCGGAAGTGCTTCAACGCGCTCTCGCCTCCGCAGCCGATCCCGGGGAATGACGATCAGGACGAGATAGACGGTCGAACCATGGCGAGCACAGATCAAGGCGATATAAGCTATGCCATGCCTAGCTTGAGCGCAGGGTTTGCAATTCCACCGGGCCCGGGAGGGAACGGGCCTCACAACCCAGAATTCGCCAAGGCGGCGGGCACAAGAGTCGCGTTCGAGAGATGCTTGAGAGTGGGAAAGGCGCTGGCGGGAACTGCTGTTGACGTCTTGACGGAAGACGGTCTCCTGGCAGAAGTCAAGAAGCAATGGGAAAGAGATATGAAAGGCTAGTGACAAGTCATCATCTGAGACAAGGTAGCTTGTATATAGAGTATATACCTGATCATTTTTCAAGTATCACTAGCATTGCTGGCAGGGACACGAAGCAAAACATGAGGTCTGAGATAGATGAAATCAGGAAAAAGGAACGATACAGACATCCTCCAGACAAAGGCACAGGTCCCATCACGTGTCGATAGAGGGGCGGATAAGAGCAGCCCACCTAGCTGCTGGCCCACCTAGCCCACCTCGCCCACCAAAAAGCGTCAAAGTGCCCTGAAGCCGTCAAGTAAATCTTGCTTGATATTTCGCGAATCCCACCGCGCGAACTGCACGCTGCATTTTCTCATCCTGATTCGCTGTCCTCCCAATGCAGATGCAGATTCGATGGGTTGAATCATACATGCGCACATCGTACATACGTAGCTGCATGCGTCCTTGAAATACACATTCGCTTTTAATTCTATCGGTTCCTGCGACTCATCACCAATGCGCAATGGGCAAGAAGAACAATAAGCCCTCGGGCGACTCTCCCAGCTTGGAGCCGCAAACTGTTGCAGAATCTTCGATCGCGCCCTCGACCTCGACAAACAAGAAGAAGGCTTCTACTCCTACTACTCCTTCGACACCCCAATCGTCGTCCTCGTCTAGTTCTGCGCTTGTTATTTGTCGAAACAAGTAGGTCGGCTCTGCTTCCTTTTCTATTCCTCTCGAGAGCGACAACTGACCACTCTCTCAGGCATTGGCGCTACATATCTTCCTTTCATGGCCCGTGGCTCCAGCTGCCGCTCGAGGTCCTCGAGACGCTCGCCAACGCCAATTACTACATGCCCGTACCGCGCCCTGTCGACCCGGCCGTGTTCTACGACTTGGTCAAGATAAGGAAGCTCGTGGATCATGCTACCGACCTGGCTGTGCGAGCTGCGAGTGGCGTCACATCCAAGGCCCTGTCCAACTCGTTGGCGGGAGGAGCGGCGCATCATATGCAGCAATTGGGGCTGGGCTTTGGGAATAATGGCGGCGCTAAGCTGAGTCCCGAACGAAGATTTCGAATGCGCGAGCAGGCCACCCAGAAGTTATCGCACGCCTATCATATCGACGAGATAGCATCGAGCGTTGCTACCATGCAATCTACCTCTACTCTAGAGAATGTCGCTGGCCTCGTCTTACAGAGAGCACCCAGCGACCCCGATGCCAACTACGTCCACTTCTTCCACGAGAAGATCCCGTCCAGACAGCTTGCCGAGTGCACAGACTTTCGCGCCCTAGATCTTATAATCAACCACCGACCTTCGGAGTGCGAGCCCCTGAGAACTCGCGCCATTGTCAGGATGTTCAAGGAAGATTTCGAGGGCGGCGCACAAGATCTCACTGCTGCTCTCAGTGTATGCCGGCTGCAGCAGACACCGCACAAACCCGTAGCAGAAGAGGCCATGCAGCCGGACCGAAAAGTATGGCGTCGGCGAGACAACCCGCCTTTGGATGATAAGGACCAACCAAGTAGCCTCGAGGCGCAGCTTCTATTTCAGCGTGCCGGCTGCTACCTAACCTTAGCTTGTGCCCATGTGCCTCTTGCGCTCCCCGTGTCACCCACCGAACGAAATGGGATCGCGCAGAACGGGACGAGCAGTCCGAGTAAGGAGGCCGTTAATGGCAATTCAAATTTGCAAGAAGCAGAAGTAGAGACGGAAGAAGACAAGGAATTAAACAAGAGATATCTTGAAATGCGCAAGACAGTGCGACTGTACGCAAAGCGCGCGCTGCGAGATTATATGGAGTTCTGCAAGCACTTTCACTATTCCCCCAATCTGCCTGTTGAGGTGTCAAGTGACTTTAGTTGCCAGGTAAACCAGGCAACTCACCGTAACAAGAAGTACTACAGCCAACCTCGACATGCGTCCCAGGACCCGGCGAGCCCGACGGGTAGCTCAGCACCTCACATCGTGTACGAGCTAGCAGCGCTCTTCTCAGCCACCCCACCAGCGGACTTGCCTCCCTATCCATCGACAGACCTGACCTCACCAGGCTCTGTCGCAGCGGAGTCAGCTCAGACGGTTACTGAAGTCGTGACCTACCATCCGCTACTTACCGATGCCTTACATTCACTCTTGCTATGCCACGCACTCGTTCAGACGTCTGCCAAGGAATTGCAACGCCATGCGTACATGGTTGCTCGTCTGGCTCGTCTTGCAGATGGTTATCCCGTGTTCCAAGCTAGCAGGTCTCCTGGTCGAGCAGACTGGATCGAAGTACTCCGTAGAGCAGAGAACTGGATCGAGTTAGGGTCGAGCTGGGAGGCTCTCTGCGCGCCAGCGCCGCTGCCGACTGCCTTATCAATAGGCGGGGGACTTGCTCCCAACGGCAGCGGTAGTTCATCTACCAACGGAAGCGTTCCGCCTACCGAGTCAGAGGAAGACCGGAAGGAACGCATGCGACAGCAGGCCATCATCGAGGCGCTGGAGGACGAGCGCGTCAACGACGAAGCGAGCTTCAAGGCTGCGATCCTCGCTCGTCAGCGCCGAGCTGAGGCAGACCACCAAGCAGGCTCCATGGGCTTCTCAAACTCGTCCAACTCGACCAACGGCGCCGTTGCGAAACGCTGGGCCGTGGACGACGGCAGGGAGTATCCCATCCTCACCGAGCGCGCAGAGGCGGTCGCTCGATGGATACGCGAGGCTCCCGCAGGGGCGGGCAGCGGGACTAGCAAGCGCAAGAAGAAATCGAGAAACCCGAAGAAACAGGCTGAGCCCGAAAGGGCCGAGAACCAAGTTACATGCACAGCCTGAACTGACCTAGGTAATGTCGCAGCTGGTTGAATGGCATTGTCGCCAACGCGAAGTATTTTGACAAAGTATTATGATACGAATAGCGTACAATGTGTTGTTAGCTTAATATGACAATGCCAGCGTTGCGAATGTGATGAGTTTGCGTTATGCGTTGAAGGTTAGGTGCTATGCTTACACCATGCGTGCTGTTCGTCGTGACCTACTCGTAACACGATTATCTTGCCTAAGTAATTAAGATGTCGTTGGATAAAGTGACATGATTAGCTTATGTACTGCATCGTGGTCAACTGAACAGATAGAACTCGGGCACGTGTCGATATTCCAGTGGATCAGTCGTTGCCTTTTGCCTTTACACCTTCCGTGGGAAGGGCGAGTCAAAGAAGCTGCGTTGGATAGGGGTAGGCCGAAGACGGCAGAGAGCTCAGAGATTTAAGGTAAGAATCGTGCAGAATCGGACTGCGATGCGGACCTGAGTACCAGCTACCGATCTGGAGTCATGGCAGGGAAAGGCCTTACCGGCCGAAGCTATTCGTTGTCCAAGAGCGGACATGGACTCTGTCGCCGGGCTCTGACTCCCCTTGGGTCCTGACTCCCCTGGATACGCTGGGTACGGCGCCCAGATAGGAGGCAGGTAGATGTCAGTCATTGGTGACCTGGTGACCCGACCGGACTTTGCATGTCGTTTGCTAGGTAATAACCTTAGGTTTTTCTCAACTGATTTTGCCGTCTGTATTATTTTGTGCTTTTCCTTTTTTTCTCTCTCCGTCTTCTTCCTTTTCCTTGACAGCTCTAGGAAAAGAAATCTCGTCTATCACTCCACTCCGTACTTCGAACAGCAACATTCGCAGAAGTTATCGAGTATACGCTTTCCCCTCCTTTACGACTTGCGACTTGCGCCTTCAAGACTTCTCAAGAGGAACACCGCCTGCCTATATCTTCCTTCTCGGTAAAGCCTTGAGCACCTACTTCACAATGGCGGCCAGTCCCGCGATTCCAGTCACGGAGCTCATCGTCGCCACCGTCAAGCCCGACGTGGCCGAGAGCATCGTCGACTCGGTGATCGAGGCCACGACGCGCACGCTGCTGGGGCAGACGGGCTGCCTGCGCGTGCGGCGGTCGGGCGTGCACGGGGAGCCCGGCAAGGTGTGGCTGTTCGTGGACTGGGCGAGCGTGGAGCGGCAGCGCGCCTACGTCGCCAACGAGGCCGTGCGCGGGCCCCTCGAGTGCCGCATGTCGGCCGTCCTCGCCGACCGCATTCCCTCGTACCACGTCGCCTTCGCGCCCTTCCCCCCCGCCGTCCTCGACGGCCCCCACCTGCCAGGCCTCGGCGCCGTCGAGCTCATGCACGCCTACTTTCCCCCCGACGTCGACGACGACGCCCGCGCCGGCGCCGAGGCCGCCGTCCGCGACTTCGCTGACGGCCTGCGCTCCTTCACCAACGGCTTCACCACCGAGATGGCCCTCGGCTGGTCCGTCGAGGCCCAGCTCTCCTGCGACGGCCAGCCCTCCCGCGCCCTCGTCATCCTCATCGGCTGGACTAGTATTAGTGCCTACCGGCGCGCCCGTGAGGATGAGAGGTATGCCCGGATCGTCCCCTTGCTGCGTAACATGGAGCACCTCAGGGGTATAGACGTCTGCCTCGTGTCCTGTACCACGACCGAGTTTCGTAGAGGAGTCTTTGTCCGTGACAGATGACGACAGAAGTTGACTGGGGCGAGCCGGAGCCGCAAATCTCGGGTCAGGCGATGGACTGGTATACTCCGTGCGTAGAAAGACACGGAACTGACTGAGCGGAGCTTTAGACGCGGTGAAGAAAAACTTCAACATCGACTCAGGGGCTCGAAGTGTAACGAGGCGGTGGTTTACTTGTGTGTTATCGACAAAGATAAAAAAACAAAAATAGAGCAGTTCTCCTTATACCATGGCCTTGATCGCCCTAGTAGATCCGAAATGCGAAAAAGGGGCTGATCCTCGTGACCTGTTAGCCGCTATACGAATCAGAAGAGCCTCCAGAAAAAGGGAAAGGAAAAGCTGAAGCCGCGGCCAATGTCCCATAGTTGAAATAAAAACCTGCAAGATCTCACTCACCCTGAGTTGAAGTAGTGTACTGGGTATCTATATCTTATCTAGACCAAGACGCCCCGAAATGAATGTTTATATCGACACCAAGCTATATCTACCAAAACCACCGCCTCCAGGTGAAGAATTAGTCAGGGTATATGCAGTAAGTATGAAGATGTTCCCTTGAAACGCCGCCATATGTTCTTCGTTTAATCACAATGCATGCGCCACGTCAACCCGCTCGATGCTGTCTCGCGTCCCGTCATCCACCTCCTCTTCTTCCATACACTCTCTTCGTATCCGTTCACGTGTAACCGGGTCTTTTTCTAGTTCCTGCCAGACTTCTAGACCCCACTCCTCGAGGCTATCGTCGACGTTATTCTGCTTCCATGGCGGCCACTTCCATAAGCCGGCAATCACCATTCTACGCTTCGCTGCCTTGTATACCATCTCTACTACGATGAGTGCAACCACGACGATGACCAATGTGAGCCACCATAGGGGGTCTTGGCCAAACGTGTCCGTAAACCCGTCTCTAGCAGGATATGGACTTGGCTGCGGTGCGTAGACGCCCGCCAAGAACGCGTTCCAGGCCCACCATCCGGCGATCGTAAGACCGAAGGCGCCCAGCACGATAGCTGTTTTATGATGCGTCTCGATGATGCTGTAGGTCTTATTAGCAGCAGATACTTGGGTCACTTGTCACATCCACAATACTCACAATATCTTCCAGTTGATCCATAGCACACCAACCGTAAAGACAAGATCACCGAATGCAAAAAGCCCGTCGTCTCGTGGTTGTCCATAAACGTTGTAAGCAGCCCACGCCGCTAGCCACACCAGCACACCCTCCGCGGCTGCCCCTGCCATCCAGCGCACGAACCTGGGTATATTCAACTCTCTGTCCCGTTGCCCGTGCACGTACAGCTCGGGAATGGCCAGAAGGGTCTCGGCACTGAGATCCTGCTCCCATATGCCCAGACATATAACGCACAAACTCGTGAACAGCGTATTGAATACGGTCAAGCTCCAGTTCTCGAAAAGACTGGTCCCGGAGTAGCCATTATAGCGCTGATACATAGCCGTGGGAAGATAGAAGTACATCTCCTTCCAGAAAGTCGCGAGGATAAACTTGGCCGTACGGACATAATTCCATCGGCCGTGGACGAGGAGCAGGCGCTGTAAAAAGCGAAATTGCGCGATGGCGTAATCAGCCACACGGGCAGCCTGGAGTCCTTCCTTGCCAGAGATTCCAACTCCGACGTGGGAGGCAGATATCATTGCTAGGTCGTTCGCGCCATCTCCGATGGCAAGTGTCAGAGCACTAGGCACTCGCTGCCGGATCACTTTCACGATTGTGGACTTTTGGGCTGGCGACGCACGACAACATATGACCGAGTCGATCAAAGGGATGAGCGTGTAAAACAAGCTTGTAAGTTGCACTGATTGCTCAATGGCTTGCAGAGTCTGCCCGTCGATGACAACAACGCTATGTGTACAACCCATTGCGATCTCTTCGGAAATACCATCCATCTGCGTCTGCAGGGAGCTCTTGGTGGAATCGAGGATGAATATATCTGAACCCGGGCGACAGATCCTGGCCGAGTGAGCGATATTGATAGCCGTCTCACGCTTGTCCCCCGTTAACATCCATATCTTAATGTTGGCTCGGCGCAACTTGTCGATTGTTTCCGGCACGCCAACTTGGAGTTTATCCTCGATTGCTGTGGCCCCGACGAGGTCAAATGACTGCTCGATTAGCTCACCGGCTGCTTCGATCATGTCCTGGCGGTTGACCAGGCTCGTCGTCGCGTCATTATATATCTTCTTCCACGACTCATACTCACTCGCTGGTATGAATTTCCGCGCAAACAGAAGCGTCCGCAGACCCTCGGTTGCAAAATCATCCAGATGCTTGAAACACCTAGTGAAGATGACAGATTCGTCAAGAATGGAAGAGTCGTCGAGAAAACTGAACTTATCAAATACAGGCTTGGGCGTAACGGGGCTTATTTTCGACAGCGTCTTTGTCACGTCGAGGGATGTGGTTCGAATACCAAGTGACGGACGAGGTTTGTCTTCCGAGCGTCGTGTTCTGAACCCTTCTGCTGATCTGCTCCTTGTGATATCTGGCTTGTCGGCGGTTGTAACAAGTTGGTCTGGACCGAGACTATTCCGGTTTCCCGCAATATTTCGCCGTAGAGTCAGGCTTGGACGACCGCCGAAACTATTGCGAACTTCCAGCTGTTCGCTCCTTCTGAGAAGTTCTCGTTCAACATCGACACTTTTACGGACCTCGGTTGCTTTTTGCATCGCCAGATGAGCCAATTTGAGCCGGGGTAAGATCATTGAATCTGCACCCTTGCAGATGATACATATCCTGTCGTCGGGATATCGCACAACGATCGACATGCGCTTTCGTTTGCTGCTGAACTCGATAACGTCGAGAATGCGATATACTTCGGTCCTTGGGCTGCCGTCCCCGACATCGATTCGTAGGGTTACGGTCTGGGATGTGCGGTCCGTTACTAGATATCCCAGTTCGTGGGCAGCACGGACAAGCGCTAGCTCATCAGGCGATGAGGCTTGAAAGTCGACCTTTTCGTCGCTTATCTCCGGCAAACAGGTGTGGCATAGAGCCATGCATAGGATGTAGTCTTTGGCTCGTCTTGCGAAATGAGACGCCGGTCTTGATCTGATGTATTCTAGTAAGTCGGCGGTTGTCACATCTGGCTGTGAGTGGTCTGGCCGGGCAGATGACCTCCATTGCGACGACGACCTTCTCTCCGCTTGGGGTGTGAAGACCGAGGACGGCGATGACAGTGGATAGAGTTCAATGTCTTCGTGGATCACGCTAGCCACCTCTTTTGATGTTCGCGGTAATGCAAGGCCTGTGGGAACGGTGAGGCCGGGTGTAGTCGGAACCACGGCGTCTTCAGACTGGATATCGGCTTCGTGGAGCCAGGAAGTACCGGCGATGCTCATCTTGCGAAATTTCATGACGTTTTCTGTCAGGGTGCCGGTCTTATCGGAGAAGATATAATTGACTTGGCCGAGGTTCTCGAGAATGGTATTGGTGTTGCATCGGGCTGGCGTGTCCGTTGCCTCGTCGTACATTTCCACATCGTTGTTCAGCATGAGCATCTGACCGATTCTCGTTATCTCGAGCGTGACATAAAGCGCAAGGGGTATGACATTATTGAACATGATGGCATATCCAATGATGATTTGTTTGAACTCGACGGTGGCCTCCGAGATATACCACGAGTATTTCTCAGTAGAACCGCGCCATATGATGTAGCCCATGGAGCATCCAACTGTCAATATAATGACATAAAGGGCTAAGGTGATGACAATTTTGTTGGCGATCTTCTCCAGCGCAGGTTTCTTGGCGCTTGGATGCTGATTCGCATTCAAGCGAATCTTGCACTCCTCTCCGGTGTTGATGACGATGCCAATAGCGCAGGCAGTATTCCGGAGCGTACTGCCGCGATAGACGACTTCATTCGAGGTCAAGGGGAGCGTTCGGCCATGTATCGTGACGCGCCCATCAAACCGATAGAGGTCAGGGTTCGGGTCCTCGAGGACGAATTCGGCCTCGCAGGCACGGAGACCTGCAACGCTATGGCAGCCCTTGAAATCAGGGAGAGACTCCTTACTTTTCAGGTTAGTCTCGCCATCCAAGTCCATGGTATCGATGTAGGCCAGGCCGTTTTCGCCGGTAGCATTGAGAAGTATCAGGTCGGCAGGCACTGCCTCGTCGCGAGCGAGCTTGACAACATCGCCAACCTGAACATCCTGCCACTTTACTTTCCTCCACCCGTACTGCTCGTCAGTTTCGTCGCTCCATGACTCAATATCAACAGTCGGCTTCTCAGTCCCGAACCTACCGGCAAACCAATGCCGACTAGGCAAGACTGAGCCAACATCGGGAGAGACTGGTTTAAGAACCCTTGTGCCATTCGCGTTCTCGAGATTATCCAATCGATGTCTTTTGAAATCATCGTATCCTTCCTTGATGATGGTGAGAAGCACAAAGAATAGCAGAGGTAGGATGGTAGTATAGCTTCCGGTCGTACTCAAGCCCGGGATCGCCTGGGGAATGCCGACGCAGAGGAAATAGAAATTGGCCAGCCGGGTGAACTGGAATATTATCTGTTTTGGCAAGAAGTCGATGAGGGTGTATCGCGAGGTTCGGATCGTATTCGAGACGTAGGGATGACCGCGCCGCTCATCAATTAGGGCGTGATCGCGTCCAATATATAGAGGAATATGGCGACCATCTTTGGAAGGCTTCAGGGGCTTCTGTCGCAGTATTATCTCGAGGATATATAGTTGGTACCATTGCACAGCGCGTTCGTAGGCGGTCGCTGTGATAGACTCCAGTCGCATCCGACACTTCCGCGAGATGGTCGGGATCGTCTTCGCGCTATGCTTTTGTCCATCGTCAAGTTCTCCATGATTGGCCGCTCGGAGCATTATGTACAGGATGGAACGAGTGCAGCCGCATTGCAGAATCTATCGCAAGCACCAAAAAGGACGGAATCGGTACGTGACTCTTCGCACGGAAAGGATACGGCTGGCGATCACGAGAGGATGGGAGACATAATCGCTGTCGAGGAGAGCAGAGGAAACGAGTGTGCGAGTAGTTCAAAACGAACGGAATGCCTCAAAGAAGCCGACTCTCTAACCAGGCAAGAGAAATATCACGACTCGTGAGGCGAACTAGGGAAATGGATTAGCCAGAAACCTGTCTGTCTCCCAGAGCTCTTGGCTTGCTCGCTCTCTCGGCCACTCCATCAGACGGACCACTAACCTCCCTGTTTCATTAGCGGCCGTTACCCATTCCGGGGTCTTGGCCCTGATCTATGCACGTAGCTCACGTACCTCTTGCCTTATTTTTATAGGAGACGGTACTTTGATCGTATATGCTGACATGGTAGATTTTTAAGCGCCCAGCCAGCCAGCATTGCATAATATGACAGTTGAGACGTCTAAGACTAATCTGTTTCAACTTTCGATAGGTTTAGTTAGTACATAGTCTTATACATTCAAGTATACAGATGTGTAGTCGTGCCAGTATCACAGCGAGCTTCCTTTATGTATGTATGTCTTGGGTACACTTGACATATGGGACGAATTATTCTTCTGAATGCATACCCCTTATCAGATTAGCAGGTGAGCGACGTTGGATTGAATGAATCAAGTGATCTCTTGCGAATATACGTCATGTCAAGAGCATGGAGACAAGATATGGCGGTAAATAGGCTTACTTAGCACCGTCGAGACCCACCAAGATCCCCCCGAGTTTCACGCGTCGAGGCCGATAACGATAAACTAATCTACACCAAACTTCATTCGTGATCGTTCAGGTGCTTCTTTCTATTCCCACTCCACAAACTACTCCTCGTCACGATCCCAAACAGCTCCGGCTACGCAAGCAAGCCAAACTTTCATGCATGCCTCCTCTTAAACAGCTCCAGCCAGAGTCTACGAGCCCTCTAGCAAGACCAGAGATCGCTGTCACGTCCGACCATGACCCCGCCATGAGCGACCCAAAGCCCGTGCATCCGCCGCATATATCTTCACTACCCACCTCAGCTGCCCCGTCAGAGCCTGGCCAGGAAGAGACTCGAGGCGAATCCGAGGATGGTTCCAAGAAAGGCATGTCGAGGCAGAGCCTCCCCGATCAACAGGAAGGCCAATCTAAGCAAGATCGGATCCAGGGTGACCAGATAGAGCTTGGAGAAGACAAGACCTCGACAAACCAGGAGAAGCAGTCTGGCAAAGAAGCAGCATCTGATGCACCAACCGACCCTATGGAATCCTCCATCGCGACTCTGAAACCCACGAAACCGCAATACTTAACAATCACGACCACGTCGTACGTTGATCCGACACCTCCAACTCCAGATAGATCTGAACCACCGTCACGAGCTCCCTCCACCCACCGATCCAAGGGACACGGTCCAGGGCCGTCTCCCACCCACTCAGATGCCGGATATGACGAAAGGCGCTATGCAAGCGAGGATGAGCAGGAAGGGACGTCCCGTTCAGAGATCCAGAGCATCATGGAGCAGTTCCCAGAGGATGGTGGCGGTCCGGGCGAAGACGAAGTCATGAGTCCTCGTCTCGAAATCGCTTCACCCCTTCTTGGCAGCTCCCCAATGCAGCATCCGCCGAGAAAATCTAGCCTCGAACCCCTCGCTCCAAGCATTGCTCAGCAATTACAAGATATGCAAGGACTGAATATCTCCAACACGTCGCCTACAAGCTCGCGAAGGAATGACAAGCTGAAGGAGCCAGATGACCACGGCCCACCTGTTCCGCCGAAAGATGGTCCGTCGGACGAGAAATCTACTATCGAAGACTCTCAGAGCTCCTCGGCGCCACCGCTACATCGGCCACCGCCTCCTGAACCAGAGCCTGAGCCAGCTCTTCCGTTCGACTTCCACCGATTCCTGGAACAGCTGAAACATAAGAAGGCAGACCCGGTAGCAAGATATCTGAAATCTTTCTTGTCCGAGTTCGCAAAACGCCAGTGGATGGTTCATGAACAGGTCAAGATCATCAGCGATTTTCTTGCCTTCATATCCAATAAAATGGCCCAGTGTGAGGTCTGGAGTGATGTTTCAGATGCAGAATTCGATAATGCGCGGGAGGGAATGGAGAAGCTTGTCATGAACAGACTCTATTCGAAGACATTTTCACCTGCGATACCTCCTCCCCAACCCATTCCAGGCGCGAAACCGAAACGTCGCGGAGGCGACCGACCGATGGGACCAGGGCGGCGTGGGCAGCATCAAGAGGACGTGGAGAGAGACGAGATACTCGCGCAGAAGATCAACATCTACGGCTGGGTCAAGGAAGAGCACTTGGATATCCCTCCCATCGCTAGCGACAGCGGTAAGAAGTTTCTCGAGCTAGCTGAGCAAGGTAAATACATCCTAACCACCATACCTAGGTACACATATAAATCGGGTACTAATCATCTCTACTAGAATTGCTCAAAATCAGAACTTATCGGGCTCCTCGAGACAAGATCATCTGTGTTCTGAATTGCTGCAAAGTCATATTCGGTATGAGCTCTCACCAAAGCATAGTCTATCACAGGCCTAACAAACACCCCAGGGCTTCTAAAGCACAATAAATCCGACTCTTCGGCAGATTCTTTTATGCCGCTTCTAATATACGTCGTGTTACGGTCTAATCCCGACCATTTAGTGTCCAATGTTCAGTACATCTTGCGTTTCCGAAATCAAGAGAAGCTCTCAGGAGAAGCTGGGTATTATCTTTCATCTCTGGTGAGTTAAATCCAGTCATGGCACTGCAAGTCAAGTTGCTCGTCAGCTCATTCTGTGACCAGTTGGGTGCAATTCAATTCGTCGAGAACATGGACCGCACTACCTTGACAATCTCAGACGATGAGTTCGACAAGAACGTAGAGGCAGCTGTCTCTGCTATTGCAGAGAAGCATAGGGCGGAGGAACCACAGGCGCCGCCTCAACCTCCTCAAGCACAGCAAGCACAACAACAGTCAGAGAAGTATGGATTATATCCGCCTGGGACGCCTTCGGGACGACGGTCTCTTGATGTAGATGGATCGAGCACGCCGCGCCGATCTACTTCGTCCAATGAAGGTAACGATTCTGCCGAAGAAGGCCCCGCAATCGCTGGCCTGCTCCGTTCAATTCAAAAACCCCTTTCTTCTATCGGCCGCATATTCTCAGATGACCCGAACAGTGCCGGGCCTAGTTCATCTGCCCAGCTCCCCCAATCAGATACCCTCCCAGCGCGACTCAGTCCGGGACCCAGCACCGATAGGCGTGCTTCGGTAGAAGCGCGCCAGCGGCTATCTGCCCAAGAAGCGGCGGCAAGACAAGCAAGCGCCGAAGTGGCGGAGGCGCAGAGAATACACCGAGCAGAGCATAACGATGTTGTAGAAACCCTTGCATCCATGTTTCCAGACCTAGACCGGGACATCATAAGTGATGTTGTTTACCAGAAAGAGGGAAGGTTAGTATATCCATCATCTCGTAAGCACCTTGCAGCTACTGATATCGGCGCTTACAGAGTCGGTCTTGCGGTTGATGCCTGCCTGGCACTAAGCGCATAACGATACCGCCCGGTCTCTCCGTTTTACCCCCATCCACCAACAGATATCATCTGAAGCTAGGCAATCCATAGCCAGGCTCACGGGTGATGATAGTACAGCCGAGTCGATGACAGATAATAATCTGTAGACGACTGACCCATCCCCTGAACCATACCATCGTTCTAATTCATCGACGTAAACCGCCACGATACCCCGAACATTGCATGTATTCGAAGGGTGTTGACGATTTGATCTCGACGAGATCATGGACTAATAATCGACCTTGGTGCATATTGGCAGCGGTTAAGCGTTATGGCTCTTCCAACGACTGAGCAGGAAATGAATCTTCGGGTACGCCATACGTATCCCAATCTTTATATATATATAAATTGAAGACTCGCTTTGCACCTAATTCCCGGTGAAGGTTTTCGGATGCTTCGACCACCCACAAACTGGCCTGCCTGACTCGGTAGCTGACATAATCAGGGGTTACTAGTAGTAGCGTCACATGATACTCAGAACCTCATCGACGTTCAAGATCTCGGTGCCCAATGTCCAGTTTCCAACTAGGGACCTGGGCTTGACTTACTATGAATGTGTTACCAGCGAAATACCTAGGTTGTTCTTCAATACTACGCTGTTGCCTCTGCAGTTCAATTAGATGGCGACTTACGCAACATTGCCATGGTTCTCGAGCGTTCTAGTCTGCAACATTGAATAATCACAAAATACACACGACAAGGGTCATATGAGTCGTGAAGGGGGAAAACAGCGCGATTTTCTTGCTAACCCCCATCTTGGCCGTCTTGGGGGTCAGGTGTCTGTTTAACTAGGAACTCGAATATGGAAACGCATATGCGATTGTATCTGGCCGACTTACTGCCCAGCCTTTTTCCGATAACGACCAGCCATACGAACTGCACGACGGCGAAAGAAAGAAAGAAAAGAAACGTGAAATAGTGGTCCTCCTTCTGTGATCGTCCGTAGCTTCACTGCCGGAAATACTCGACGGCGTCTTGTTGTGACTTAGGTCTTCCAGTAATGCTTCGCTGGAGGCCCGTGAATAGTGCGGAACTCCTTCCAATAGCGACATGTTCTTCTCCATCCAGGAAGTGATATTATCCATATCTTCGTCGTCGATTAGAGTCTCTCTGGCAATTTTAAGCAGCCTCCGCGCGACAGGGTACCATTTGCCAGTTGCCTCTGATACCCAGTGCTCCCCAACAGCGTTTTCGAACGCATGTTTGATCTCTGCATTCTCTGGCGAGTCTGATGCATTGGCTTCTGGCTCCAGGTTCTCCCTGCCGAACTGGTTGTACGCAGAACGGCTCTGAGGTACGGATTGCCAAAGCCGGTTGGGGGGGATACGGCCTGCGAATCTCGGTACGAAGAGCGTAAGGCCCCAGCCCAGTATTCCGGTGATGGTGATATCAGGTGTAAAGTCTACCATGATGTTGCGCGGGAAAGGATTGGCGTGGTGTACGCAAATATCATTGCTCTCCGAGTCGTAGACCCCGAGAGTTACCATCTTCTCCACGACAGTTTGGCAGGGCCGGAACGCACATGGAGTAATCCTGCGGCGGATCGTTGTTGTTGCACTGGTACATGCGCCATTTAAAGAGGGCCAGCGTGATGCCGTTCACGGATAAGCTGGGAGGGTCGTATCGGAAACGATTAAGGGGTATGACGCCGTTGTCGTCGTTGGATCAATCGATCGAGTCTTGAAGGTATTCGAGGACATCCGATCCCAAGGTCTCGACAAATAGCTTATCGCTGACTTCATCACCGTGGCGAAATCCGGTCTCGTGGGCTTTGATGACGCCGGCGCTCGGGTTTGTGAGAGACTCGATTTCGATGAGCTGATGTATTAGTTCTCTAGCCAGCTGTAGCTTTTGATCTTGGGCGAGGACACCCCATACAAGGTAAAGGGGTTTCCCAGGAATATGGGAGAGGACGACATAGCTGCTGCCTAGGGCGTTGTAAGGGGTCGTGTCCCATGCGATGACCTTGGGCACTCTTAGGCTGGTGGACTGGGCCAGATAGTCGAGAATCGCTGCTGTTCGCGGGACGGGAAACTCCTCGGCAGGAATTCTGAGGATGTGTTCAACAGGCTGATCACCCGCGATGACTACCGAAATAGCGAAGACTGCGTTGTAGGATCCGTTGGAGAGGTACTCGACAGAGAGGGTATCGTGCTTTGCAGAAGGGAAAATGTCTTTGCAGAGAGCTACGGCCTTAGACAGCCATTTCTTCGAAAGTCTCTCTTCTTCAGACTCTTGCACGTCGTGCCGGACAGATTTCACGCTGCAGCGCAGCGGCAGCTTAGGCTCCATTTTGAGGTGATGGTAGTGAGGAAATAGAAAACAACGGTCTTGATGCTAAGAAGACCTTGTTATCTCGGGTTCAGGGACCTGCTACAAAATTAGGCTTGGACTGGGCTATAATAAAAACAAACTGGCCCAGATCTTTTTCCTCGGGCATACTGAGCGACAGGTCAATCGGTCGAATAAGTTATATACCTATAAGGTACCTCTATATATCAGGGAGGACGAAAAGTGAAAAACGGCATACCTAGTTCTTTTCATTCTTTTTGTTATATTTCTTCGATTTAAAGTGGTGTTACGAGCCTTGTTAGCACAGGGGTCGATAGGGGGTCTCGGTTTGAAGGTAACAGTAGCGTCAGGTTCAAAAGGTCTGGTTCGTAAGGATTACTCCCTTATATTCAAGATATCACTATAAGCTTAAGTTGATAGCTCAGGAATCAATATAACAAAGGAAATGGCCCTCCTTATATATCCCATAGCTTTCGTAAGGCGCCCTGGCGCCGGGAGGCCCCAGGGTAGCGGCGCCCCTGGCTCCGGGGGTAGCGAGGGTAGCGAGGGGTGTCACGTGACCTTGATTTACCTAATCGGCTGGGTAAACCTTTTATCCGATTGGTCCTTTTGGCTGTGCTGGCCACATCCTATGTTAGGTCTCATTTCTGGCCTATAAGCCACCAAATCGTAACAAGTGGTTATAAGTTTTATTTAAAAAATTTCTATATTTATTCCTTTTTTTAAAACTTTTTTTAAAAGGTTTATATAATAAAGATTAATATAAAACTCGAAATTAAATATTTAAATTTAATTAATAATTTTTTTTTAAATTTTAAAAGCTTTATTTTTTTTAAAAAAAAAGGTTTTTATTTATATATATTAAATTAACCGTTTTTAATTAATTATTTTTATTTTTTTTAAACGTTTAAAACGTTATTAATACGTTTTATAAGTCGTTGTATAATAATTTAATTTATAAAAGTATCTCCAATGCCTTTATCATTAACACCTTTGCTTTAAAGGCTATATTTATATATATGTATTGCCTGATGGGTTGGCTATAAGGCTCTGGTATACCTCTTGACACCCCGGGCCGTGTCTGGCCGTGTGACAGTCTGTTGCTCTCGCTTTTGCGCTCTATCTAGAGCTTCTTTTCGTGCTTGGGCCTCTTCCTCGGCACGACAAGAGCCACAATCCTGTCTCTTGATCGTTTTCTTAGAGTGCCTAGCACAGTATGTCTGGGATACGTGTTAGAGACTGCGTAGCCCATTGAATATTCTCAAAGGTTCATACCTGGTGCTTCTGACAGTGACTGTTCCTCAAGCGACAACCTCCCTTGCCCTGGAGAGGACAGTGATGAATTTTCGGCATCGTTTGACGATGTACTCGATAAGCTAGCCTAGTGAGTGACCGGCTGTTCGTATGCGTGACAGCAGATGTGATAGTAGATACGATCTCTGTATCAAGAACGCATGAGTGCTAGAAGGGAAGAGGGGACGCGGGGGAGAATGGTTCGCAGACACGCGAACAAGTTGAACGGGACGTGATGAAAGGGTTGGAAATAAATGTGAAGAGTGAAAAGTTGTGGGATGGAATGTGGAATACGGCGTTGCTGGGTTATTATACCCCTATGTGGTTTGCGAGGTTACCGGATCGACCTTAGGTAGGGGCGGGTGGGTGAAGGTGTTGCCCTATGCTACGGCGATGCCAAACTACACTCGGGCCGCACAATGGGAACGGGGGAGGAACGGTTTGTACATTTAGCCTACCAGGCAGGAGCGTCTTCAGTTCTCAGCCATTCACGCTGTTGTCCATTACCCTACTTGTGGCTGAGGGGGTGAATCGTGCGTAGCGCGCCTACGCGACCAGATATGGTGCCAAATGCCACGTAAAAAGCGCAAACGAAGATTATCTTGTGTTGATTACCTTGACCATGCGACGAGCTCTTGGATGCCAATTCCACGTAGTTCTGCTCCTCCTATTATACAGACATGGTGTTGTAACGGAAAATGTAAACAACAATTTGAGTCCATCCTACCACCATCCCTAGTGAACTGTTCCAGCCACCCTGAGTTTCTATACGTTTTGATTAGAAAGTTATCGTTCATCATCTTGATCTCTTCCCACCCTTATTATTGATAGCTTACTTAGGTCGATTTTCGCTAGGTACCAAAGGAGGGTGTTCAACATTTCTCTATTTAAGCAATGGTTGGACCATTGAAGCCATTATTAAGTTCAATACAAACGGGTAAAACATTACCTATAATAATTCCCGCTCGGTATCCCTCCTCTGGCGCCAATTTCGGGTAAAAAGGGAATGTAGCTGGCGGTATATTCATTTAGCTCTTGTTCATATCGGCTTGATCTCCCCCAATTGGACTATGTATCGTTAACCAAAGCGTGGATATTAAAGCTTGACAGCATTAAAAATCTTCAACTAGGTATTCTTGATGACCATAGACCTTTCTATCCAATCATTTATCGCGGGACTTTTTCAAGGAGAATGTCATAAGGCCAACCTAGCGATGAGGTAAACACGAAGTTATCGCACGAAAAGCTATGAACCTAGCCGCTACTAATGCCCTCCGTATATACAATCATGTCCAGACAAAAAGGCTTCCTAGCAAGGAGGCACTCTCATCCCGTGTCAACCTCTTCCCAGGGCGTTCCAGGGGGTCAGGGCTGAGGCTCGTCAAGATGAGGCTAAGGCCTGACAGAGAAGAAATAGCAGAAACCCTTACTTTCCACTCGAGTAATTAAACGCCATGTTGTCCACGAATGGAATAAAGATAGCTAGTTGAGAGACGACTGAGTTGAATTATGTTTGATAAATTTACTTCTTTCTAATTTTTTTTTTTTGTTTTGTTGAGAAGGGAGTGATTTGCTAGAGGTGGCTTGCAAATTAAGCAAGTTTTGGCATGGAACCTACGATTTATTGACATAAGGCATATTAACGTAAACTTATGTGATGATCAAGACCATAGTTGATTGCTTTGGTGTTATTTTGAATTTAGATATTATATATGAATCTGTGAAATTAGATGCGCTGAAAATTGGTAAGTCTGGGTCAAATGGGGCCTTCATACGCCAAGTGCCACATCCTACCTCGTCTGAAAGCCTGGATCCCATATAATCAAGTACTCCTCTTCTCAATTGTTAGAAATATAGCAAGCTGCGTAGGAACTGTGCTATAAAGTGTGGCTACATGTTGCTGGCGGCTGGCGGTGAGCGGTTGACTTGACGTCGTATACGTGCGGGCTCGATGCGGTAATAAGCCTCCATTTATATCTCCATATCTCCACTTGCCTCCCCGCCTGCCCCGTCCCGACCTCCAACTCCCCGCAGTCTTACCTGTGGTCAAGTCTCCGGGGCCGGGGTTCCAGTCCCATCGCCGGCTGCAAGTTGGCTCGAGGCGAATCAGAATCGTGTAAACGGGACCGCAAGGTGGATCTTTAGGGGAGCATCCCCGCATGACGACACCAATCCGGCATAAAGAACAGTCCAAGCCTCCCATCCTGCCCGTGCAATTTACCTTAGTGCTACATAGTTATACCCTCAGCCAATACCTGGTCTGCTCTCTCGGCATGCCTAGACGGTATATACATACATGCATGCATGCATACCTAGGCCTGCCGCTCGGCTAGACCTGCAGACGAGTATATGAGATGCCCAGCCCCGTGCCCGCACCAGCTCGGCCAACAATATCAGCTGGACACAAAACGAACAAGGACACGGCCAGAATGCCCAATGAAAGCCACAGGATGATCTCTCTCACCTCAGCTCTGGCCCTTCTCGGCGCGGCCCTTCTCGTTCGGGCAAGCAGCGATTCCTCGGCGTCCAACTCCCAACCAGTCCCGAGGCGCGATGTTCCAGACCAGGCTCAAGTTATAGATTGGAAATCCTTCAATGTGCTGCCAACAGTTCTCCCCCCGGCCGTGGCTAACGCCACCACGGTATGTTCTTCTGCCTTCCTTTACATGTCATGTTACACCCTTCCCCCCCTGAAACCCTTTTCCTACAGAGGCTGATGGAAACTAGACTTTTATTCCTCCGGGGCATGATCTCGACTCGCTCAAGGAGAAGCCTTTCCATATATACGATGATGAATTCTACGACGTCATCGGGGACAACCCCACGTTGACGCTCATCGCCAATGCTGGAACAAACCCCTTGTTCCACGAGGCGGCCATCTGGTCTGTTGACGACAGCCAGCCATCTGTGCGAATTCAATAGGTCTGACATACTTGGTCCTAGGTATCCTCCTACGGATGAAATGTTCTTCGTCCAGAACGCAGGAGCACCCGCAGCTGGGACAGGTCTGAATAAGTCGAATGTCATCTCAAAAATATCACTCAGCCAAGCCGCCGCTGTCTCGAACGTCCGAAACGCCACCGGTTCCGTGACAGTCCACCAGGTAGACGCGCCAGCCATCGTTAACTCTAATGGTAACAGTGCCTTGTCCCAAAGCTTTGCAGATAGCTTACGATCCGATTGCAGGCGCCGTCATCTACAGGGGTCAGATCGTCTTCTCGTCCGAGGGTCAGGGTGACAATTCAACTTCGCAGTTGGTAGTGATGAATCCGAAAGAACCATACAATACCACAAGTAAGTATATACGGCTTGGATCCATCAGCCGTGTCAGCTAACGCGTTATGTCAAAAAGTACTGCTCAACAACTACTTTGGGCGCCAGTTCAGCTCCCTGAACGACGTAGCCGTCAACCCTCGCAATAAGGAGCTATACTTCACCGATACTCTGTACGGATACTTGCAGGATTTCCGCCCATCGCCGGGGCTTCGAAATCAAATATACAGATATAATGACGAGACTGGCGCAGTCGCTGCCGTCGCGGACGGGTTCACCCTCCCCAATGGTATTACATCCTTTTCCTACCTTGGTATTCGTATCCTGCTGACGCGTGTTTGACTTGCAGGATTGGCCTTTTCTCCCAATGGCTCACACGTATACGTTACTGATACCGGAGCAAATCATGGTTTTTGGGGTTGGAACTTCAGTGACCCGGCAAGCCTGTGAGTCGTACCCATGATCTGCTGAACGGTCCCGAGCCGAGTAGGCTAACTGTTCTATAGTTATCGTTTTGACGTCCAAGAAGATGGATCCTGGGATAATCGCAAGCTTTTCGCGTACACTGAAGCCGGAGTTGCAGACGGTTCGTCATGAGTATTATTCAATGATGAGTGTAATGTGACGACTAACCACTTTGCGTTCTACTTTAGGTATCCACTGCGACAGCAACGGCAACGTGTACGCTGCCTGTGGAGACGGCGTGCAGGTATGGAACCCATCAAGAAAGCTGATTGGAAAGATATTCCTCGGCAAGACATCTGCGAACTTCAATTTCGCCGGCGATGGACGGATGGTAATCCTGGCGGAGGAAGACCTCTACTATGGCACTCTCCAGGCCTCGGGGGTCGACTTCTTTGATGGGGTATAACTGTGTCATGAGTAGCACACGTAGGGTAGCTGGCTTGGCCGGGGCTGCTATTATAATATCGTTAGGGCAGAAAAGTTATAATCCAGTACCTATTAACGTCTCCTATACCCGCAGAGGGCGATTTATGCGTTCAGAGAGTCTATGTACTGCTTGACAAGCGCATCGGCACTCTCGTCCTTTACAAGCCCTAGCTTCAGGGGCGTAGTCGTATCAATCTCTGGCGCCCAACTGCGCAGTATCCGCTCTAGATCCGGGTTCGTCTCCTCCTTGAGGTACTTCAGCTTGTCCTCCCCTCCGTACTTGGCTAGTGCATCCATCAGCTGCTGGATTGACACCGAGACGCCCGGAACATTTATGTGGCGGATGTGGCTAGGAAGCTTCGCGCCGTCCATGTTCAGCACGCGCACGAGATTCTCCTGCAGGCAGTCGGGCGAGCAGAGGAATGACCGGAAGTCGCGGTCCCGGAGCGGCACGACGCACTCCTCGCCCTTCATCGGCTCGCGGATCATGCCCGACAGGAAGCTCGACGCCGCGCTGGTCGGGTGGCCGGGGCGCACCGACACGGTGGGGAAGCGCAGGCTGAAGGCGTCAATGAAGCCCCGCCGGTGCATGTCGTTGATGAAGGTCTCCGTGAGCAGCTTATGCGCCCCGTACGTGCCCTCCGGCGTTGGGGTCACGCTGTCCGTCACTGTTCCCGGCGGGAGCGGCTGTCCGTACACGGCTTGGGAGCTGGAATAGATGACGCGAACGCCCGGGTACAAGTTCCGCAGCGCTAGTAGCAGGTCCCGCACGCTATTAACGTTCACACGAAGCGAAGCATCCCAGTCGGCTTCGGAACCGGCCGACATACTACATCGATCAGTCAAGGCCGTTCCTCTCTGCGAAGACCTAGGAGTATTTCACTCTGCAGCAGCGATGCGCCCAATGCACATTCGGCATTTGAGGAAAAGCAAGTAGCAAGTCAAACATGAAAATGAACCTACATGCCGTGGAAGATGAAGATGGCGGAGAGAGGGCGCGCCGATGCTAGCAGCGTCGATACAAATGCCGGATCGCAGATGTCTCCCTTCATGGTGGTGGCATTCTGCGGGTATTTGACCCCGGCCGGGACGACCGGCTCGACGAGATCCGTGAGGATCAGCCGGTATCCTGGGTCGTCGAGCAGGCGGGTTGCGAGAAGGGGCCCGATAAAGCCGCCGGCTCCGGTGATGATGATGTTCTTGGGGATAGGCGCCATAACAAGGCTAGTAGTAGGTAGATTAGGTATATAATAGCACAGATACTGGCCGTTTCTCCTTCGGCAGGGGTACTTGATGGATGATAACAATGCCTAGGTCATTCGGCTGTTTGTAGATTTTCTTTGTCGGGTATAGATCTTTGTTCAAACCTGGCTACCTAACCTACCTAGATTGATACTTAAGAAGCTTCTTCTCGGCCATGACAAGCATACATCGGGGTAAAAGGTACCTAGTGTTGGAGAGTCAGCTCCAACTGCGGGGTTCAAGCTAGAAGCTCGGAAAAGGAGGAAGAGGAGGAGAGCTCTCCTCACTGGCGACGTATGAAGTACTACTGGCCTGTGGACCTTACCGATTCTGATATACCCGCCTGGCCGGGCTAGTTCCCCTATTTCAAGGCACTTGTGTTGGAGACATAATAATCTCTAAATGGTCTATAACATTCAATAAAAAAACAACCGTGGACAAGATATGGACATTACAGCGTTCAGGAAACATTGACTATATATTACTATTCAAACATCGCCTTTTTCTTTTCTTCCTTTGTTTCCCTCAAAAACATAAAACAAGAAACCCACCCAGACTCCTGGTCAGTCTGCTCGAAAACCTGCTGTACCTTAGGTACTAAGGCACTTTATTTTTGTCCTACCTGTTAACCTGTTTTAGAGCGGTTAATCAAAATGGAACGTGTTCGGATGAGAATACAGATAGTCGAGTTGACTTAGACTACGGCCTCGTTGCTCGACAGCATTGAGAGAATCCCGGACTGGCATAGCTTCGAGGGAGTCGCCCTCTACGAGGTCTTCTTCTGCTACAACCCGCGCCTCCTTGGGCTCAAAGTCAAAGATGTCTTGGGCTTGCGTGAAATCTACGTTCTGCGGTCTTGGCAGCTGAGATGGGTCGTCCATGAAGGTCTTCCTGGCATGTTCATAAACGTCGCTGGGGTCTACGCTGTGCCAAAAGACCTGTATTCCATAGGAGGCGAGACGCTTTATCATGTGGATGAAGTACACTATTTGTCGTCGCCGCTCCTCCGTGACGGGGTACTTCTTACTTACAAGCCCGAGAGCGTTTTTCTCGACAAAGGCCTTTCGTTTTTGGCTGTACTTCAGCTTGTGTGCGCGGAGCAAGAGATCCAGGGTGGCTGGGTTCATCATGGTACACACGACAAGCTGAAACCGCCATGCTTGGCCGGCAAAGTACTCGCTGTTGGTATAGACGACGTCCTTGACGAGCATCTTCCGATGCGGAATCACTCTGCTCTCTACCACACGGAGTAACTGCACTATGGCCGAAATTCCAGCGTTGTCGAGGTTCCAGTCCGCAGTACCCGAATCGGGTCTTACAAAGCACTCATAGCTACTGCTCAGCTTAGGATTTCTGCCACCGAACCAGAAATTGGCGGTGCATCCAAGCTTGTGTAGCTTGCGCTCGAATTTGAAGGGCTCGACGGTTGCTATCAAGTATCGCTTCCCGTCCGCAGAGACATGGGAAGGATGCGTATCCGCATACCCAGGGCCGCCCTCCATGAAGTACGTCAGGGCGCATAGGTCGCAGCGGAGGAAGTTTCCGCCCAGGTCGTTGAAAGCAATCTGGGGCTCATGATTGTCAGCCTTATGTGTCTCGCGTTGCTGTGGGCTCAGACCATGATGGAAGCCCCGAGCGGCAACGTACGGCTCAAATAGCTCATACAGGGGCTCGACGCTATGGGCAGACTCGGGGCAGGTGAAGCGCGAAGATTCCGGGTTCGGAACGAACCCATCTATCGAGTTGATGCTGTGTAGACACACAGAACAAGCCAAGCGGTTGTGGTGACGGCAATATAACCGACCAGTAAACCTTTCGTGGTTTTGGGAGGCCATCGTCCGCGGTATGGAAGAAAATGACCAAGAGCTGATAGAATGTTGGGAGCTTTCGTCGGCGTACTCTGACTGCTGGCTGTGTTGTCAGGAATATACCTAGGTATGTTACTCAATCGATTTACGTATAGGTATGGATGTAAGTCAGGAAGAGAGAACAAAGGCAGCCCAGCGAGCTACGGCTATTAATATGCTCAACTGAACAGACGGACAGATAGATGTCCCTCGTCTGTTGGAGTCGCGACATGGTTGAACTCGGATGTCTTGGAACAGAAGCCAGACTGTTCAGTTTCATTCGCGTCGTCTTGTTCTCTACCAGCTTGCCGGAAAGTGAACGTGTTGGAAAAGCTCGGAGGATATGAGGCTCGATACCTGCGGTACGTACCTACGTGGTATCTGAGATGTGTACAGTTAGGTGGAGACATTTCAATTAGAATTGCTCGATGAGATGACATAAATTCACAGATAGCAGATAGCACTAGCGTCATAGTCTGCAGTTGCATATCAAGGGTATCTGCGGGGTGGGTCGTGTGTACGCAGCTACGGAGACTGTACCATGACTTGTACCATGGTTCGCGACTTTCCCGTCCCTGCCCGTCAGGCGTCCGTACGGGCAGCTCGAGCGCAATCATCCGGGGAGCCCTGCGCCCTGGCTTTCGACTAGGCCCGATGCGAGGACTTCGATGAACGATCTGACGCTCATCTGCGCTACTCTCGCCCAATCAGCTTCCTGTCCTATGCCAGCTTATCTCTGTCGACGGCCACGCCGAGGCAGACGGACGGCAGCCCGTTCAGCAGGTCGTGCCGTCGTGGTAGTGTGGGGGAGTCGTGCTCGCCTGGCAGCTGAGACCGCATAGGCTACATGATAGCTAAGGTAATGTGCTGTAAGCAACACCGAGCTGCTGTGGCTGCAGGTAACTCGACATCGCGTGGGCTATAATGGGCTTGAAGGATGTGAAAAAAGTAAAATCTCTTCTCTTCATCCCGAAGATCCTTTTTGGGTTTTTCTCTTTCCGCTCTCCTGCCCACTTAATAAGGTACATTTCATTGATCAGGCGCTGTCTTGTGCTCGACTGTGCCAATCTACCTAGACTTCAGGTTGGATGTATCATGTCCCCCGTCGAACCCAGATAATCTGTCTTCCTCATTCATCCATACCCGCCGCGACGTATCTAGGGTCTGCCTGAGACTTCGTCACGATGCAAAGATTACATACCACGAGGCTCGGCGGGTGGGTTGACAAGGTGGCTGTAGAGAATGAAGATGGCCTCACTACCGCGCAATTGATGGTAAGGTCACATCCAGCCATCCCGTCCCGAGAGGAAAAGCTGCTCTTCGTACTAATCATCGATGACCTCTTCTAGCTAACAAACAATGATCTCAAACCAGTCGAGCCCGAGCGCCGCCAATGGGGAGCGTGGAACTTTGTCGGCTTCTGGATCGCTGATTCCTTCAACATCAATACGTGGATGATCAGCTCTTCCATGATCGTCGGCGGGCTTTCGTGGTGGCAGTCGTGGCTCTGCGTCTGGATCGGCTACGCCATCGCCGGTGGCTTCATCTGCATGACCGGTCGCATCGGCGCCATGTACCACATTGGCTTCCCCGTCGTAAATAGATCCAGCTTCGGGATATGGGGCTGTCTCTGGCCCGTCTTCAACCGCGCTGCGATGGCCTGCATCTGGTACGGAGTGCAATCCTACATCGGCGGACATTGCGTCTATCTCATGATCAGGTCCATCTGGCTCAGTTGGGTAAGTTCCGTCGCCTTCTTGTTAGGTTACGAGGGAACAGAAGTCACTAAATGTCCTACCTCTATAGGATCGCAATACGATTCCGAACACCTTCTCGGCAGACTCGGGTACCACGACCGCTGACTATGTCTCATTTTTCCTCTTCTGGCTCCTGTCGCTACCAGCCATCTGGTTTCCCGTGCACAAAATCCGGCATCTCTTCACCGTCAAGGCTTACTTCGTTCCTTGCGCCGGTATTGCCTTCTTGATCTGGGCCCTAGTCCGCGCCGGCGGCCCAGGCCCCGTCGTTCGCCAGGGCTCATCGAAGGAGGGAAGCGATCTTGCGTGGGAATTCATCAAAGGAGTCATGAGTTCGATTGCCAATTTCGCAACGCTCATCGTGAACGACCCCGACTTCTCTCGGTTCGCTGGCAAACCACGTGACGCGCTCTGGTCGCAACTTTTGACTATCCCCATTGGATTCGCCATCACCTCTCTGATCGGCATCCTGGTCTCCTCCAGTTCCGTCATTATCTACCCGGGAACGGAACCGATCTGGGATCCTCTTGACCTGTTGGAGAAATTCATTGACGACGGCGGTTCTGGTCAACGGTTTGGGGTCTTTGTCATCGCGCTGGCCTTTGCGCTCGCTCAGCTGGGAACCAACATTGCGGCGAACTCGGTGTCGGCAGGGACGGATATGACAGCGTTGCTGCCGCGTTTCATCAACATTCGCCGCGGCGGTTACATCTGCGCAGCGGTTGGCTTAGCAATGTGCCCCTATACGCTGCTCACGTCGTCCAATCAGTTCACGACGTACCTATCGTCCTATTCCGTCTTCCTCAGCTCTATCGCGGGTGTTATGTGCAGCGACTACTACCTGGTTCGCAAGGGCTTCCTGGAAATCAGGGAGCTTTATGACGCTCGCAAGACGGGACCATACTTTTACACCCTTGGTTTCAACTGGAGGGCGTACGCGGCGTATATCAGTGGTATTCTTATCAACGTTGTCGGCTTCGCAGGGGCTGTGAACGGCGGAAATGTTCCTATGGGCGCGACATACATTTACAACTTCAACTTCTTCTGTGGATACATCATTTCCGCGGCAATGTACTGGAGCTTGTGCAAGCTATTTCCGGTCCCGGGTTGCAGCGATACGTGGATGGAGGTGGGCGATCAGATCGACGAAGTCAGACTGGCATACGACCAAAGCAGCCAGCAAGAATTTGACGAGGAGGCAGTTCTGGGTACGAAATACGACAGTGATCGAAACAAGACTGTATGATAGAAGCAAGAGGATGTGTTCATTTATCTGTTACTCAGTACTAGCATGGCAGTCACCATGGGAGTCAGCAAAGCCCGACCTCGGGTGGCTTCGATCTGGAATACTTGACGACAAACCAGGGCCTGGCCAGGAGAGACTTAGACTTGGTGGGAGTATCCGTCGTTTGGCGCCTTCAGACCAAAAATGTCACATGTAGCAGGGACTGGAATCACGTGGAATCTGCGTACTGACATGTTGAATGCGAGATCTCAAAGGCACCAGAGGCAATTCCACAGGGAGGACCATCTTGATGTTCAGCTTCATACACGTATATACGTGTACATAGTGCTTTGAAAGACGAGACGACGTGCATATTCCAGGTACCCAGATACACATGCACGCACGAGCAGTTAAGCTACGGAGCACCGATCCCCTAACCGCCCCACCCCCAGTGGTAACCAATGACTTCTAGGGCCTACCAGGCAGCTGTAGCAGCTGTAGGTACCGTAGCAGTGGGCCCTAATGGCCCCAATTGCGGGACTGAGGCTTCTACCTAACGCAGACAGGTGCAATACAGCTCAATACAGCTCAAGCTCAGGCTAGGCAGGACATGCCAAGCCCTTGTTCTGCCTAGTATGACTGTGACTGCCATCTATCCATCTATCGTACCTACCTCCTTAGGTAGCAAACAACGTCAAGAATTAACCGCCTTCGTTCTTCCCATAAAATACCAAGCAATCTCAGCTCTCTGTATAATTCTCCTTTCTTCCTCCTCATCGACCTTTCTCGTCTTTTGATTCCGCTACTCCAACGCCGACAAATTCCAGAGAGAGTTGGAGCGTACGTCAACTATCCTGTGCCGACACCGACATCCCAGACTTCCTTGGTCCGCTCACTTGACCATACACCAACCGTTGACCCTATTATTACCTACCTCCGAGACCTACCTAGATATACATCACCTCTGTACTACACTCTTCAGGTGGTTGGCAATACCTCGTCGTGTTCCGTCGTTCCGACGACCAAGGCTCATTGATCAACTATTCTTCTATCCCCCTGTCTTCTTACCTTTACTCGGTTCACTCACCTCGCTGCGCACTATCTGTTTCCTCTCTGCTGTCACCTTTGGGTGGTCGTCAGTGTCTCGCCATGGCTTCTCAACCCGTTCAGGTGGCGTCTTTGAGTCGCTTCTTGAGCACCCCGTTGGAGGTGCTCCTTCAAATATCTTCCTACCTCGCTACACCCGAACTCGGCAGTCTCCGTCTCGTTTGCCGACATTTGGAGGTTTCTCTCTTCATGTCTTTCTCGCACGAATTCTTCACCAAGAGAGCATTTGTGCTCACGGAATTCAGCCTCCGGGCCCTCGTGGACATCTCTACCTCTCGATTTGCGCCCAGCCTGAAATACCTTATAATCAATCTGGAACGTCCACCCCAACTTCACTTCAACACCCCCGAGAATCACGCCGTACGCGAAGAATACTACAGCCACAAATGCCTCATCAATTCAGGTCAAGATGTTGAGTTGATCTCTCAAGCCCTCCAGAACTTGCCCAATCTCGAGACGTACGGCGTGCGAGATTTTTCATCACAGGGCCGTTATCGCGACGGAGGGGACGAGGTCTGGCGTCCGTACGGTAGTGAAACATTTAGACGCCGCACGGGCAACGCACTTTGGGCCCCATCGTCGGGCACGTACCCGTCCATGGCAGACGTGGAGTAAGTAATGCAGATGACCTAGAGAAGACTACTAATATTGAAGAGAAATGAAATGCACTACAGGAATCACTAACGCCATGCATTCATAGATATGTCTATCACGTCTTTCTCACGTCACTAAGAGCCCTTGCTCGTGCAAAGAGCGCCCGCTCTCCTGCTCGACTAGAGATTATTCTAAGGCGTTGTCACCTTCCAGAGCTCGCCTTCAACATACCCCCTTATCTCGAGCCCACCATCCTGCCGGTCCTGCAAGATCTCAAGGCCTTCTTCTTGGACATGGGGTTGACGACATTTCCCATCCACGTCATCAGAACAGGGGGCAACAACCAGAATCATTCTGGTCACCTTGTGGCGCAGTTCATTTCGAAGCTCCAATCTCTACAGCATCTACGGCTCAACTTCAGGAATATTGCCATCACTACCTCGAGGCCCTTTCTCCGGTGGCTCGCTCAGCAGCCCTTTACATCAGTGGGCACGTCGCAGAAACCTACGTCGCCGGACGATCCATCACATGAATTCGTCCACCGCCCTTCTCTCCCTTTCTTAGAGCAGCTCGACATTGGATGGGTCACCATTGACCCATACACACTCTTGAATCTCTTCAAGAGTTATAAGTCGAGCCTGCGAAGAATTTCCCTCCACAGGGTTACCCTCTCGAACGACTCATCGGCGGGTGTGTACATGAAACCCAATGCCTGGGCCAGGTTCTTGACGCAGTCTACCAGGCTGGGTCTTGAAATTACTTCGATAACACTTTCCCAAGTGTACCAACTTCGGCGTCGCACTTCTCACCAAGCCGAGTTCAGAGATCCCAGCCGGATGTCAGTCGCAACGAACATCCGTACCAAGGGATGGACGGGAAGCGATTGTATGTATTCCTCTACTTGCCTTTCCTGAACTACTGCAGGGGCATGCCCCTGCACATTGGATTACCCCCGAATCAGTTCTTGGCAGGCTTACTCAAACGAGCACTTTCTAACACGAACTACTAGGGGAACGTGGCTCGAGAGATCTGATAGAGTCCGTATTTGTGGACTTGCCTGATGAGGACGACGCTCAAGATGAGGACGAGACGGACGTTCCGATGCCCGACTTCATGTTTGATGATTCGGAAGAAGGTAAGCAACATTTCTCTTAAAACCTCTTTTTTTCCTACGAACTCATACGGGTATTGAACACGACTGGATCCCTTCTAACTTGCACAGAGTTCTCAGAAATGGGAGATATGGACGACGAGAGCGAGGCCTAGGGATGATCTTTTCTCTACGTAGAACACCGGTTGTTGAGCCGTCGGAGAACTTCTTGGTCGCGACGTTCCACACATAGCCACTATCAAGCCAAGAAGGAATTATCCCATGTCTACCTAACCTAGACAGTGTGCGGGCGGAGGTGGAGGGGAGAGGGAACCTGGGCATGTGCTTGTCATAAGCCGTTCGGTACTACTATGCACTTCATGAAAGGAAGAATCTAGTTAGGGAGGGATAGAAAGACCAGGTCGTCCTTCTAGTACTAGGCGTTCTCGTCAAAGAAGTTGAGAATTGATGCGTACGTCGCCTCCGCTGAATACTCACTCCTATTCGCAGTTAGCATGAGCTCCCCGTGCATTTCTGCAGTATATGAAAGGAAGTATTCACTAAGTTCAGAGCATGTCCCGCGCCAGGTACAATAACAGTTTCGAAGTAACTTGAATTGCTGAAGTACTCTGCAGATTGAGCCGGAACGGACGGTTCAGATGTCGAGCAATTTCCGCCGCAGAAGGGAATATCGCACTCTAGATCGGACATGAGGTCAGCTTCTCTCGACTTGCCCCTCCAATATAGATTAGCCAGGTAGGTAGTATGCGAGAGCTAACCTCCAGTAATAACCAGAACAGGTCCCCCAAAGCTGTTATTGCCGGACCCGACGGTTCCGATGGTCATGAGCTCGCCGATAGTCACCGGCTGGCCAGTCGCGTACGCAGCCTCGAGGATAGCGGGATCGAATCTTCCGGGCGCGAAAAAGTTGGTCTGAACTCCCGATACGTCGCCCGAGGCCAGGTAGCCGGGCGCGTAGGCGGCCAGCGACGGCGACGCGCTGCTGGCCTCGACGAAGTTGGCGCCGTACAGGAAGGCCGTCAGCCCGCCCAGCATCCGGCTGTAGCCCGTGAGCGCGACGCCGTCGGAGAGGTCCGGGTACGCGGCCGTCAGGGCGTAGGTCTGGACCGAGCCGAAGCTGTGGCCCACGTGGAGGACCCTGTCGTAGCGCGCGGCGACGCCGGGCACCGGGGAGCCGCCGCGCAGCATGGCGGTGAGCGCGCGCAGGACCTCGACCTCGAGCGCGGCCTGGATCTCGTCGACGGGCTCGCCGCGCGACGACCGCCCCAGCCCCAGCCGGTCGTAGAAGAAGACGCTGTAGTTGCGCGCCAGCGCCGCGTCCGCGTAGCTGTACCGCCGGCCCTGCGCCGGGAAGTCCCAGTACCACCGGTCGAAGGCGATGCCGTGCGTCAGCACCTGGACCGCCGCGCCCGGGCCGGCCGCCGGCTCGCAGTACGTCGCGCCGATGGTGTAGTTGCCGGCTACGTCTATGAACTGGTTCCCGTGCGCGCAGTGATGTCAGTGAGCAGAACACGTTTTCTCTCTCCCCCTAAACATATCCCGGGTACTGGGCATGATGTTACGTATGTGGGAGAGGGATAGAAAGGGGGCGCTTACCTGGTCGCCGGTATTAGTACCGGCACTACCGCCCATCACTTCGGCGCTATAGTTCGCCCCCGGTCGGGCGATGTTCAGGACAAAGTTCGTGACCTCGATATTGCTGGACGGCGCCTGGAGCGTGAAGTTGGTGTTGCGGGCTGATACCGAGACGGGGATGGTCAGATTTTGGCAGTTCCGCGCCGTAGCGACGGCTCGGAGGCCTGCCACGAGGGCTAAGAAAATGTTTCGGACCATTTCAAGCTTGTTGGTCTAGGAATGACTGGGAGTACACTGTGGTCTTCTGCTTGGATCACCAGTCTTCAGTTTCTGTTGAGTTTGAGTGCAGTGATACTCTCAGATGGAGGTGAGCTCGAGCCCTTCTTATACTGCTGACCTCCTTATACTATTGACGACCCATGACTTGAGAGAGGATGGTTATCTTGATGGTCACAAATTCCAAATACATGCCGTTCCATAGTGAGGCTCCTCTGCCTCGCTCGGTCAGCCCGTGCAGCCATCATGATGACGGCTTACCTTGTGTAACTGAAAAGGCCGTTAGAATGGAATACCCTGTGTGCCTACATGTAGGCACTTCATCACCACATCATATAACCATCTTTCAAGATGGGAAGTATTGATTCTTGGCAAGAGGTGATAGGCTTAGGCGAAAAATCCCGATTTGCGAGAGCCGGGTGTCCGAGGCACGCGCCGCGTGACGGCGTGGTAAGCGCTTGGGTTGAAGGGCGATAACGGTGATCCGATCCCGCCTCTTTCGGCCGCTGTCCTGTCCAGTTCCGCTCTATAACCAGCCTGTCCACTCGGGGTTCTTGAGTCGCAATTCCAAATTGGCATAAGCACGAAGGATTTGTCACTTCGCACACGAAGTCGAACAAGAGCCGTTACGCAAAAAGCGGTGTCGTAGAAAATGTCTTCCTACATTCGCATTTATTAATATGTTCAAACCAGAAACGTGTCTATCGCCTCTTGTTTTCTGGAGATACTAATAGATAAGTGAGTCCCACCATAACAGGGCTCCCTATGGTTGTGGCTTCGCCGACTCGGGAACCGTACATCCTATTTGGATCCAGTCCTGGCTTTTGCCGCGCTACCGCGCATTATTTCGGCTGTTGGCTTGGAGACCACAGCACCTGCATAGATGGTGGTCATCCGTATCATGGATCCTTACCTACCTAGGTCCCTAAGGTATTCATCATCCCAACTGATTTGGCGAAATTGCTCGGGGGCAAGTTCACCCCTTAATAACGCGTTTCCCCTACTCTTGGAAGACGCACAGTCGCATGATATAGCGTACCTATCTATAGGTGATGTTGGCTGTTCTCCGGTTACGAGGTTCCTCGAACAACGACACGGAGCAGGTTCGCCGTGGGGGCCAAGGCATGTTGTTCGTTTCGGTCTTCGCCCTCCAGTCTTGAAATGTCTCGAACTACATGGGCCTTGACATCTTCTTTAACCTGTACTCTTGAGTCATGAGAGCTGGTGGGGGAAAGCAGTTAACGTAGACTCTATCAAATAGTTAACAGTTAAGCCAGTCTATCGGGCAGGGTTGTCTCGCCCTGTCCATCTATAATCTTATGGCATGTACACCGTCATGCTGCCGAATGCAACCATACACGCAACGCCTGGCTGCGAAGATGAGCCCGAAATTATGCATTTGGGATAAGTCTCGGATTGCTCGAGCCTCTTCTTTTTTTTTTTTTTTTTCCCCTTTTTGCTTCTCCTTCACGCCCCGTCTATCACTGTACGACATGCCCATTCGTAACGCTGTTGTTGGTAGCTGCCGCTTCAGTCTCTCGCACCGCCTTCTCCAACGCCTGCTCGATGTCGGCGACGAGGTCCTCGGGGTCCTCGATGCCGCTGCTGATGCGAACGAGGTCGTCGAAGACACCGACGGCCTCGCGCTGGTCGCGGGGGATGCCGGCGTGGGTCATGGCGCTCGGTAGCTCACACAGGCTCTCGATACCGCCCAGGCTCTCGGCTAGCGTGTAGATGCGCGTCAGCTGGCAGAAGCGCTCCGCGGCTGCGCGGCCGCCCCGGATGCGAAACGAGAGCATGCCGCCGCCCATGCCATCCCGGTGCTGTTGCAGCGCAATATGACGTTGCGGGTGCGAGTTCAGGCCGGGGTAGTTGACAGCAAGTACGTGCGGGCTCTCCTCGAGCGCCTCGGCCACAGCCGTGGCGTTGGCGCTCGATTGTTTGGCGCGCAGGTGCAGCGTTTTAACTCCCCGATGCGCCAGCCAGCAGTCGAAGGCCGAGGGCACGGCGCCGCCGGCGTTCTGCAGGAAGGCGAGGCGCTCGTGCAGCTCGTCCGAGTCGAAGGCAGCTACCCCCATAACCACGTCGCTGTGCCCATTGATGTACTTAGTGACGCTGTGGACGACGATGTCAGCGCCTCTCTCGAGGGGGTTCTGTATGTAGGGGCTGAGAAAGGTGTTGTCGACAACAACAACGACGCCTCGCGCGTGGGCGGCCTCGGCGACGGACCGGATGTCAACGAGTCTCAGGGTGGGATTGCTGGGAGACTCTATCCACACGAGCTTGGTGTTGTCTCGAATGTGCTCGGCGATGTCGACCTCGATCTGGGGAGTGAAGGTGACGGTGACGCCGTGGGCCTTGGCAACCCGAGTGAAGTAGCGGTGGGTGCCGCCATAGACGTCGCTCACGCTGATGACGTGGGAGCCCTGAGCCAGACTCTGGAGAATGGTGGCGGTGGCAGCACTCCCGCTCCCAAAGGCAAGAGCGTACTTGGCAACCTCCAAGGCGGCGATGGCCTTCTCGAAGTTGTCGCGATTGGGATTGGAGCTACGAGAGTACTCGTACAGACCGACAGGCTTGCCGACGGCAGTCTGCTCATAGGTAGTCGAAAGCGAGATAGGCTCGATGACGGCACCGGTGGTAGGATCGTGGGGCGAGCCGGCGTGCACCGCTACGGTTCCGAAGCCGTGTGCGGGGGAGGGGTTGTCGATCGAGTCGATAGGACCCGTCATGGTTGCTCTTCTGATCGGTACGGAATGTGAAGATGCAACGCAGATGGAACTTCTCACAGCTCGGGAATGCTCTGTGCTTTCAATGGCCCTCCTCAAGGCGTCAAGTCTAGCTTTCTCCTCCTAGCTTGTCGTCAGTCAAGAGTCTCGAAGGGAGTCGAGAGAGGCTAGGTAATCCGTAGATTAGCCCGTGTCTATTTTTAAACAAAGGTGCCGTCCCCTGGAGCGATCGTAGCTTTCAAGTCGGAAACAGGAAAGGAGGGTTGCAGGGGTATCGAGTAACTATTGCTGGACTGTAACCTGAGCATCTTCATGTCAATAGACGAGACCGACTAGGCGACATAGTGGGCTCTTTAAAGGACTTGGAGCTGCTGTAGCTTTGGTCATCATGATTATCAAACACCGATTAGGCGTTCGCCATTTAGGTGCCAGATGAGGAGATCCGCCGGCTCGGGCTTTTAGTCAGCAGGCTGACTCCGACTGCCGCCTCCATACAAACAGCAGATTAGGTTAGGTACATTCCCGTGTTCATACAGTCTATTCACACGCCGGAGCCGTGGTCGGAAGCCAGTACACGCCATTTGACCGACGGCTTGGAACGGGCATTCGTTATCGAAATAAACTTGCTGCCGAGCTATATTTGGCATATTCGCCTTTGTCCCCCTAGAGTTGCTTACAACAGCACCTCAGGTCCTTCGCCTATCATCAACCGACAACCGTCTCACGAGACACCGTAACTCGCCTATGGATACGCAATAACGGTTTCCATCATGTTACCTGCGTCCTCACGAAACAAACCTTCCCGCCTACCGGTGCTATGCTATTGCGTTACACTGGCTTGCTAGCCACGTCTTGCATGACTCCTAGCTTGGCGGGTAGGTATTTCAAGAGAAGCCATAGCAGTCGCCTTTGATTCCCACAAGCAGCACCAGCCAGCATAAATTAACAATGTTTACTCTGGCCTAGTTCACCTGGTCCTGCCTTGGATTCGACATTGTAGGGCCAGCCTACATATATTATAGCATGGGCCTACGCTATGACTGTCTCCAGCCTATCCGGTTCACATGCCGTCTCTCCAGCCTCCTGGTGCTTCTAGCACCTAAGGGCCCCGGGATATCCCTCGGCGGTGCCGAGCTCTTGCTTGCAAGCTTCTGGCCTTTGTTGGGCGGCCCCCGAAAATCGCCAGCGCTACAGGCTGCGCTGATACCGTCGCACTTCTGCTCCCATGCAAGACAGTTGGCGCTGCCCGTCGGCGGCGCCGAGTCATAGCAAGCTGCCGCCTGATTGAAACACGCCTCGGACGCCTTCCAGCAGCCGTCCTCGGTCGAATAGTCAGCCACCTCCACCCCGACCCAGTTTGCGTTCTTGATGAGGTAGTTCGGCGGGAGCTTGCCTTCTGTCTGCTTTAGGGCCGCCTTGGACGATGAGACAGAAATAGACGCGGCCATGGTAGCTAACTTAGCAGGCTCCAACACTCTAGGCCCAGGCATCGGGTATGGAAATTGCGGGCTGTAAATGTTGAAGGTCAAGCCGGGGTCGTCTGCTTGGACATAACCTGGTATGCTAATAATGTATTGCCCAGGCACGTCAACCGGTCCTGCTTTGCTACCCTGAACGAAGACCTGGGCGCAACCCGTGTAGAACTGGGGATCTCCCTTGTCGGCATTGTGGAGAGCCAGGAGTTCAGGTCGGAACAGCCAGTTCCCACCCGGGAGGGACTCGGGTACGTTGAAGGTCATTAGGCCGTCGCTATCAATCAATTTTTCCGTGCACCACTTGCCGGTTGCGCTGTCGTACCCGTCCTCCCACTATATCTAGAAGGGTCAGAAATCTTGCTCTTACATACTGTGGTAGCCCATAGAACCACCAAGACGATATCTCGGGGCTTACTTACAAGCTTCATCCAACCCGGACCTGCCGCAGAGTCTGTCGCCATGTCCTTTATCTGCTTGGCATAGATGGCACAAGGTCCCTAAATTCACATTGTGAGAATCTCATCTGGAGACTGGAGAAGACAAATTCTGCCGTACCTTGTGCGAACTATCCAAGACGCCAGGCTGCTCAGCGTCAGCCCATAGCCGCCACTGGAAAGTGAGCTTTCCGCCAGCTGGGACGGGACAGGTGAAGGCAACAGGCTGGGCGCCGTTTACCCCTGAAAAGGAGTTAGGTTGGGTATCATGACCAGTTGCTAGCAGATTTGAACTCTTACCACAAGCCATGTCATCACTGTCTATCTCAGCTATAGGGTTAGTACATTGCTGAGGGTCCATGTTCATCCGGACGCAAGTCCCGTCGCCTTGGGAAACATTGTTGACGAACAGAGTGGTGAAGACAGTATGGGCATTTGCTATAGCGCTTGATAATGCTATCGCGACCAGCGAAGAAATTCCCTTCATCTCAAAATAGAGTGATAATAACACTAGTTGGCAAAATAGTAAAATAGTCAAAGAATGCAATACCAAGAAGTCGGACGCTGCAACTCCGCAGAAATATACGCTGGCCTCTAGCCCGGACGGGTAAACAAAGCAACGAAATGAATGCTCTTGGGGGAGTCAAGGATAGTTGTATGAAATTGTTACTAGTGAGTGAGTGTATCAATGGAAAAGACACATTCATGAGTGAGTGTAAGTTGATGAGCTATGTCCAAGATTAAAGTGCGATAGCACCCTTTTAACATGGGAGGTGGGAACAAAGAGAGCAGACTCTATTGAGGGAGTAAAGGCAAATTTGCGTTGTGCTACATCGACACCGACGCAGGAGAAGGGAGACGACTATATTCCAGGAAGAAGATGCTAAGGAAAGCCAACCGTCATCCAAGCATCTGCCATGTCAGGGATAGGGAGGCGGTTGGCTGCAGCTATCCCATGGCCAATCAAGCTTGGGCCTCACGGCTCGGCGCACAATTGGAACTGTTTTCCGAGGCGCTTAGGTCGCAGTGCGGTCAAGTCCTCGTCTCCAACCGATCTGTGGCAATTGAAGAACCGTGGACGGGATAGATGGGCAACATGGCTATCTCTACCGTGCGTTACTGAGAGCTTCCTAGTCACCCACAACTTGACAGGGCTGACCATGAATAATGAGTGAGCAACGTCACCTGCACTTGGAGTCTCACGCATTCGCGCATAATCACTGAAAACACTTGCCAACTTATCCAATATCCGAACGTCGTGTAAGTAGAACTTCAAAGGGAAGAGTGGAGATTCGTTGCATTATAAGCCGTGAAGCCATCCAGAGAGATGACCACAGGCTTCAGCTAAAGACGCCTTTTCCCCCATCCAGCCGTCAAGATGGCAGTATGCAGAGTCTGACCTGACCCCCCACCTGGTTTTTTTTTGTTTGAAATGCCTCCTGTTTTTGTACATTATATGGTACATCAATCGTGAATCATGGGTATCTGTCATTTTATTCGTTGATCTTGGCTAGGATTCTGCAGTAAGAGGCACGGCATGTCAGCGTCGCCGTAGCATCAGAAGTCGTTGTTGGGACAGCTGTGATATGACTTACTCGCTGTCACGGAAGAGGTGGTACTCCTCCTCGCCGACCTTGACGGGAGAGCCCCCAAACTGTTTGCGCCGGTTAACGATAATGCTTTCGCCTTCTTATAGTATGCCTAAGTTCAAAACTCACCTGAGGAATCAGCACCCTGTCCCCCGTCTGGACACCCATAGCCACACGTTGACCGTCCTTGCTGAGGGCGCCAGGTCCGACAGCTAACACTCGGCCCTCGTTAAGCTCCTTTACGCTCGACTCGGGCAGGAAGATGCCACTGGCAGTCTTGGTCTCGGCCTTGATCCGCTGGACCAGTACGCGGTCCAGGAGGGGGACGAGGGACTTGATGGATCGAATAGCGGTGGCCTAGGGTTGACAAGTTAGTGCGCTGAGCCTTTTGCTGGGAAACTATGAGAAGTCGCAGCTGTGCTTGAAAAGCGATAGCCATAGCTTTAGACCGGGCTTGACAGAAGCAATTAGTCGGTGTTATACTTACCATTTTAGATGTGTATTTGTATGCTGATAAAGCTTTGAACTACCAGGAGTTAGGTGTGTCGAAGGCGGACAGGACAGAGGAGTCGGATGCCGAGGTGCATAAAACCTGTAAAACTTGAGGCTATCACAAGTAAATTTTCGAGAAAGCTTTGGAAGAAGGCTGATCTTTTTTTTTTTTTTCTTTTCCTGGGTTTTTCCGAATAGACCCGCTCTTGCCCGAGTCGCCCGGATTGCCCGATATAGACTAAAGATGTATGCTACTTAATAGATGCATATTGATCGAGACTGCCCGGGTGGTCTGCATATATTGGGCTATCCGAGGTACCGGCTAGCTGGAGTAGGCTATACGTAGTATACTATTTGGAAATATGAGGAGTTCGAAATATATAGCCGGCTTCAGTTCACGAGTGCGCACCGGGCAGCAGAACAAGATACAGATGCATTGCCTTAATAAACAACAGCTGACTGCCGAGTAGCATACCTGGTCGCAAAGGACCAGATGACTCTAATCTTCTATGCACCGTACCCTATACCTGAGTCTAAGTCTATAGCCAAAAGCCTGTACGGTCTGCGCCATTGTCGCTTTGTTTCCCTCTCGCCGCTCGCCGTCCATCCCCCTCTCTAAAAATGATTGAGATGTGCAACTCCCTCAACACCCTGGCAATGACTATTCCCTTTCTCTTATGTTCAAATACACTCAGCAAACCTGCAAATCTGCTACTACACCAGATTCCTCGCCTCACCTCGCCTACTTGTTGTTCGCTGGTGCCGGGGGCTCAAGCACGTGCGTGTGGTCTTCTGCCTTAATCACCTCTCCGTGGCCCATCTGCCTACAGATGACGGTATCCGAGACCCAAGGCTCTTCCAGTATCTCTGCCATCTGCGCGCGCCTTCTCGGGTCGATGGTCAGCATTCTACCGATAATATGCCTGCTCTCCCTGGGAAGTAGACGCAGTAGACGCCACGGGCCCCGGATAACTTCTTTCTTCTCAGCACCGTTGCTGTCCGCTGCTCCGGGGGTGAGAGCCTCGGTGCTCTTCGCCTTTTGCTGCTTTGCTGACTCCTCCGTGAATATGTCACGCTGCGGTATGCCTACTAGGTCATTGGTAGATCTCGAAGGAAGGATCAGCTTTTTGGGGTCATGGCCAGGACTCGGCTCTGATGCGAAAAGCTTGTACGAATTGTCCGATACGCGCGGCACTTTCCAGGGGAACCTCCTGAGCGACATGCAGCAGAAGATGATGGCGAGAGACCAGATGTCCACGGCTTGCGGATCGTACTTGCGCTCATCGTAGACCTCCGGGGCAAGATAGGGATCAGAACCGACAACGCCTAGAGAGTTTGTTAGATCTGCGCACCTTATTCTGCCATTCACCAACGCTCGCGACTTACCAGTAGCAAGCACCAACTCCGTCTCGAAAGGATACCTGAAGACGTGGGCGCTGCCGAAGTCTATGATCTTCATGATCCCGTGTCGGCTAACGACGACATTGTCCAGCTTGAGATCCCGATGAGCGAGTCCGGAACTGTGCAGATACGTTACCCCGCTCAGTATTTGCAGGAAGCAGCACGTAATCTCGGGTTTGCTCATCTTCCCCGTCATCACTATTGCGAACAGATCGAAAGGAGCATATTCCATCACCTCATACCACTTCCCCTTCTCTTGAACAATGTCCAGCGTCTCGATGATGTTGCCGTGATGTAGAGCAGATCCGATACAAAACTCGGCCGTCAGTTTCTTAACGTACTCCTTCTCAGTTTCGTACGAATGTCGAGGTCGGAATTCCTTGACTGCAAAGACGGTGTTGTCTTCAGTCCGCTTCATAAGCTTAACAGAGCCGCCGGCGCCAGAGCCGAGTACTCGGCCGAGCTTTCCGTACTTTGACGAGAGGCCGTGGTCATCAGCAAATGGAACCTGGTAGGCCGGTTTTGAGCTCAGGGGCGACGGCGTTGTCGACTTTTTCGGCTTGTGGTTGACGCCAACTTTGAAGAACCTCTTGAGATCAGACATGGATCCGTGGGAACTGTGCATCGTTGACCCGGTCCCGGTTGGTTGCAGATCGCCAGATCTGTTTCTCTGCGCAAATAGACTCGACGCTCTCTTTTCTTGTTTATCGGTCTTGGAGACATTCGTCGAAGACGATGACGGGGAATTGGTTTTCTTTTTCCTCGAGAAGACGAACCTTTGGTCGATGGAGGTACTATTTCTGCTCTGGGTCGGCCGTTTGCTTGCAGCATAAGGATCATTGACATCTCCTTGAGGGGTAAAGGGCCTTGAGTAATATTGAGAGGCTGCATTCCTCGACGGGCTCGACTCCCTCGAGACGGGTACCGACTGGCCTCCTGGTCCTATGCTGAACATTCCCTTGCGGTGCGACGGCACTTTGCCATCTTGCTCGGTCACTGCGGTCGACCGTTGTGATATGTTGTCGGTAGACGCCGGCCGATGCGGCAAGACAACTCGCGGCGAAACAGGTCTCGAGTCTTCTTGGCCTGAGGCCTGCGGAGTTATAGCCTGCGAGTCAAATCCTCCATCAGACCCCGAGATTCGAGCGGATTTTGCGCCTCGCTGAGCATGGTCTGCTGCAGATGTCCCCGCAGGTGTCAGCGGCGGCGATGCCAACTCCGGGGGCTTGGGACTTAATCGCGGCGACGGATGGCTCATAGGGCTGTTGCTGTGCTGCGGTGTTGCACCGGGTGTAGTCTCATTCGAAGCAACCTTGATCGATATACCGTTAGCTATGCAAGGTCTTTGGTAGATTCGACGCCACCAAATCTCATTGCCTTCAAGGCCGTCCATTTTTTCCTCTTTCCTTCTTATCGTCCCAACAGGCTGTTCCTCGCTCGATGTTGGAACGAGGACGAAAGAGATGTAGGAACGAGGTCTAAGCAAGGTAATTTCACCCGTATCTTTTTATAACCAACAAAACAGGAGTGGGGTATGGGAATCGTAGACGACTGAGCTGGAGAGTTGCATACCCTTGAAGGTGGCAGGGAAACAGGATCGAACGAGTAATTCTTTAGGCGCTGCTCTTGAAGTTGGGCGCCCTGGAGCGAATTGGTCAGGGCCCGTAACGCGTCAGGAGTAGCAACGCTGTCTTTCCGGCTTTCCGGGCTCCCATATGACGCAGCAGGGGGATCGATCTCGTCGACGACGGATGAGAAGCGAACAGACGTCGCACGCTCGTGAGGCATTACAGCGCCATCGGTATGTTCGGGTTCGGTATGCTCGGGTGCGTCGCTGGAACTGCCTAGAGAGTCGAGAACAGACACAGTCAGTAAGTTATGTATGTATGGTCACGGAATCGACATTGTATCAAATATTGGTCTGCTCGAATACACGGGTGCGGGGATAGAAGCAGCGACAGTGACAGTGACAATGACAGTGACAGAGGAGAGGCGGGACAGGACGGAGACGGCAGGGCAGACAAAGGAAATATACGGAAATACCTTGCGGCTGTTGGCCGTCAATGCCGATCGGGGTTGTCATGGCAATGCGAGGAAGGCAAGAGCTGGAGAAGAGCAGAGAGAGAAAAAGTCGCGGGGAGGCTCGAGGCGCAGGCGGTGAAGAAGAGGGCTGGCGAGGCGGGAAAACATGAGCATAAGATGACCCTCGGAAGGGATGATGACGATGGATTGAGATATAAGATGGTAAAAAGATCTTGTCTTTGACTCTTTTGGTGGGGCAGTGTGAGTAGCGTAGCTGAGAGATTGTCTCTTACTGCATTATCTGCGCGTCCGCATGTGTAAGGTACCTACGGCTTGCCCGCGGCCCGTACATGTATCCATGTACATACCTCACTGCCATACATACCTCCAGGTACGGTATGTACTCATAGCTGGGGGTGGGCGCACTTTGCTGTGCTGGGACGAGCTAGGACTGCTGGGTTGGGCTGCTTTTGGGTGGGGACCCGACATGTATTTATCTGTGTTCCCTCCCCCGTCAGCCCGCCAGCCCGCCTATCGATCGGCTCGGGGTGAAGGGAAGGCGAATGAATAATCATTTCTAATCCCAACCTGCCTATCCGCGCATATTCCAGGTATTCATATATCAATATATCCATATATCCATATATCCATATATATCTGCGTACGGAATATGTACATTACATATAGATGCATGTGTATAATGCCAGGTCCCTACGTCAGGCACGTCACGTCACGTCACGTCACCACCAGCTCTTCCATTTCACTTACACCTCTAACGCAAAATGCTCAAGCCAAGCAACCATATTTGATATTTCCAAGAATATCCAGGCTCGTCTGCAAGCGAGTACCGAGAAGGATACTCAAACGCAACGACCTGGAGATGATAGCCGCAACGCATCCCTTCGGCTCGGAAGCTTACTTAGGCGCACTGCGAGTAGTATGGCGCAGAAACATCCTGACAAGTGAGGCCCTCCTGATACCGAGTGTTAGCCATGGCAGAGATTCGTCTGGTCTAGCAGAGGGGCTAGGACTACTCACAGCACAAGTCGTGCATCCAGTGTAGCCTTGGCCACCGCATTGCGCAAATTTCGCTACCGAACAGCCTTCACCGGCTCCTGACGTCGGCTTAGGCGCCGAGCCGATGGCAGTGCCTACAGGTCCGGAGCCGGCTTTGCACGTCTTCGCGCACCCGGCCGAGCAAGCAGAGCCGGCCGTCTTGGTCGTGCCGCTGGCGATGACCGCCGGACCCGGGTTGACGTACTTGTCGATCTTGGCGTGGATGTTGATCTGGATGCCCGGGTCGCTGCTCTTCAACGCGCCGGGGAGCTTGACGCCGGCGGGCAGAGCGGCCGCTTTGGCAGAGTCGCCGGCAACGGTGATTTGGTAGCAAGAGATGTAGAACTGCGCGCCACCAGCTGAGGACGCCGTGTGGAGGGCGATGACTTCGGCGCGGAGCAGATAGTCGCCCGCAGGCGTGTCGGCCGGGATCGGGATGTCCATCTTGCCGCAGCACGAGTTCAGGTCGTTTGTGCCCCAGTCATCCCCGTCGCCGACCGAGCCCTTGGCCGACCACGAGTCGGCAAAGATCTTATACCATGGAGTAGATCCGTCCGCCGTCGACGCGTCCGAGACTTGGCTAAGGTATACATTGACCGGGCCGTAGTGCGCGCCGCCAAGCGCCTCGTTATTGCACGACCGGTCGCCGGGTTGCTACGCAATCATCAGCAGATCATCTCTTTTGGTCGGCACCCATGACTCTTCTCACCGCGTGCATCTCGATAGTGACGGTGGAACCGGCCGGGACCGCACACTTGCCCGAGACACCTCGAGCACCACCCGCGTTACATCGAATATCGTTGCTGTTGACATTCGTAACCGGAGTATTCGACGGGGGCATCCGAATGCACTGAGACCCGTGCTGGTTTTGTTAGCCCGTCGCCGTAACATGGAGAGCGCACGACTTATCATGTCAACTCCGTCCACCCAAAGGTCCTGGAAGATGGAGTGCCCGGCCACGTTAGTGGCCGCTACGGCAGCGAGCGCAGCATAGAGTGAGGATCTCATTTTGCCAAGTCGATGTACAGTACCCTATATGGTATTGCCAGGTTTGTACGTTTTGGTCCGGAGAGGCAAGTTGACCGGCGATCCAGGTTGCGAGCAGCCGAGATTTTATGCTTCCAGAACCTCTTTCGATACATCTATCGGTACTGAGCCTAGAACTGGTATGCTTTCGAACACAAGGATAGATTCATTCCGCATGGCAGATTCGGCCGAATTCTTCATTTACGCAGAGGTCGAATCAATAAATTTGCCAGATATCATTGGACCGGGTGATAGACCAGCCCACGGGTGAATTCCCCAGATTTCCCCAGTCTCGTTGCACGCATCGCATTCTAGAGAGCCCATCGGCCATATACCAACACTTCAGGAGGCAAGCAGCATAAGCCGAACAGCTCACAGCAAATCTATATTTGGAATTAAGCCGTGACCGCGTGAGAGCTGAGTGACCGGGGGGCTTCTTATTGAACACTCGACCAAGATCTGGAAGAGGGTGTGGACTAAGTATAGTACCGCATCTTCCGAATGGACGCCAAGGCCATGGTTGGTAAGCTCGCCGTAAGATAGGTAGTGGTTGGCGTAAAGGGAAGTCGAGGGAGACATGGCGTGGCTATGAGATTTCATATCTTGGTGACCAGTTCAGGTAGTACAGCAGGTCATAATCGATCTCATGCGCTCTGCTGTTCCTCCCATTCATGCCGTGACCCTTGCATGCCGTGATGTCTTTCGACGACAATGACAAGTCCTAGAGCGCCGGCGTAACCGGCAGCAAAGGTGACGGGGATACAAAACTTCAAAAGCCCGGCCGGCACGGTCCGATTCGATAGAGCAGAATCGTGCTATCTGCATGATTCCCGTAAAGATGGCTAGGCAGCGTACAAGACCGCTAGATCAGGCTCTTTTCAGAGGATCTGTAGCCCACTAAATCATCACCTTCGAGTTAGTCGTACGAAAACTTAACTCTTCCGGGAACGATTGTGCCACGACACGCCATCCATGCTTCGTAAGATTTCGGAGGAGGCATCTGCTCAAGAGACAGACACCGGAATAGGTGACAATGTATCAAGTAAGCTGGGGCGAGGTATGTACTCACTCCCGATCTTCCACCAGTCTCCGAGGCCCCGTTGGTCCATCTTGCTGCTAAATTCGGCAACAGAACCGACCTCCTCGAAGCTTGGGCTGTGAATCTTGGTAGCAGATCTGGCTCGGTTGGCAGCTGGCTTCCACGGACATTGAAAATCCTTATATCGCAGAGCCTGCACAGCGTCTACCCAGCTAGTGACAGCGGCTTCGCTGGCTCCCTCGGCGTACATGATGCCTGGCGAGCCATTGCTACGGACAAGGACGTTGACGCTGTGCAGGGACGCGGCCTTCCTGACGCGCGCAAGCTTCTTGCGATTGGTAATGTGGTGAGTCCGTATGAGCGCTGTGAAGATGTTTATGCCCTGACCCATCACGAAGCCCCCATTTCGAGAAAGATAAGCAGGCTAGGAGGTAAGTAGGCAGCTCGTCTTGATTTTGACCAGCCAAAGCCGACAAGAAAAGATGACTTGGCATTGTAGACGCGGACGGAATTCGGCTATTTCTCGGCGACAATCCCAGCCAATCAGCGGCGGCGGAGTCTCTCCGGAGTGAGTTGTCCAATGGGTGTCACGTGCCCCCCTGTCAGGTTTTGCCCGATATCTGCCAGCCCTAACATGTATACGCGCCGCATTCCCGTTCCAGCAAACCCCCCGCGACGACAAAGTAAGCCTCAAAGATCACAACGCATCCAAGAGCGGCTTCTTGGTGCTCCGTTTCAGCAAGTCGGCTGATGACCCGTGCAGTTCACCCTGTATGTCTCCCTAGTCTTACTTCACCCGCACAGAGCACCCAGACAGCTTCGTCTCGCCGTTGGCGTCGAGGTATGCCACTCATAGTATGGTAGTCTTCAGCATTGAAGCCACACAACGGCTGATAATTCGCCGTCAGGTCCGTCAAGCAACCATCGGGTAGGTAGAAATATCACCAGGCGCATACTATCTCGAAGGGAGGTTAGAGATTGTACCACCCAGCTTTCTACCGACGGCTGTCCCACGCATGGCTACAGCAAGGTCCAAAGCTGCTAGTCGTGTGAGTAACAGCTATAGCAAAGTCCCCTATCTATAACCCTCCCCGGACAAACCCTAGTTTTCTCGCTTGGTTCTTCCGAGACGACGGCCTGCCAGTATCCGGCACTGCGCGGACTGTCTACCAGCCGCCGTTGCAGAGCGTATTCGCGACTATCGAGAGTAGAGATACGGTTACGTCGAGAAGCTCGTTAGCTGAGATTAATTCCGCCCATCATGTCTCAACCCTGCGACACTACAGTCAACGAACATTTAGGTACTGGAAGTCAGAAACTCTTCGAACCGGTTTCATGTCACAGGAGCGGATCCCTTGATTACTATATGACTCCCAGCGGTTGTTCTGAACGATACAGACTCGTAGGAATACCATATTCGCATGAGAGGTATCCGTCCTGTGGCACTTGTGCTGTGCACTTCCGCGCGAACTCGCCCAAAGCCTGCTGACAATCTAAGCTCATTCTCATCCGGGGGCGGCGTCCTACAGTCCAAGGCTGTACCATGATTCCTCGAAATTCTGCGTCAGTGGCAGAATGGCCTCTCGTCGCCGCGAATGTTCTAATCTATCACAAGTCGTTCGCGTAAGGGCCTCATCATGTCACTCGCATGCGTGACAGAGGTAGGCGACATGCGGGATAGTGTTGGCTATGACCGGTCCCATAGTCAGCGACATGACCCTGTAGGTAAATCAGAACGCACCGGGTATTGGACAACCCGCAAACCGCTCAAATAGATATAATAATCCACCGCCTTGGTCTGATAGTGTAAGACCCATGTTGGTCGCAACGCAAGGCCTGCTCCCATCCCGATAATCCAGGTGTCCGCCGATATTCCTGTCGTCACAGTTTTCCAAACAGTAGGCCCACAGCCCGCTGAGGCATAATTCCAATTTCTTTGCGGCAAGGTTGAGATAGGACGACGAAAGGTATGTCGATGTCAACTGACAAGAGACTCGGTCCCTGAGTTGAACTAGAAATTAAATAGGGTATAGTCTAGTAGCTTTCAATGGTCTAGAGAGTCTAACCCATCGGTATGATAGTGATTGGCTTGGTTATCGTTTGATGACGAGGCCTCGTCGACGGAGAAGCCGTCTTGTGATTGGTTGAGGGTCGCGTTGGTGGATAATGGGAGGTGGTACGCCCCCCGAGAAACAGGCGGCCGGCTGGAGTCGAGGGGCATGTTACCGTCCGGTACTGCCACGGAATCAGCAACAAAGCCATCCATTCCCTCCTGGGCTGTCTGGGTTCCGTGCGCAGCGGTGCTTTCGGTAGGCTGAAGCCAGTTATCTCGGTCGAATAGGAGGTCTAAGAAGCCCTGCGATACAGCCGACGTGGAAGAGGTACTGGGGTCGTCTCCTGCTGTGGCCGAACTCGAGCTCATGGCAGCCGCCGATTGCAGGGACAAGGCCGAGGCCGAGGACTGAGCAGCAGCAGGGTTCAGAGCAGAAGCAATCGTATCGACTGATTCCCCGAGTCTGATCTGGGCTAGGAGTTCGGCAGCTTGTTGCTCAGTCCCGCTCTGCAGGGCGCCAAAAACCAGTTCGAAGTTTTGTAGCCTGGCAATGTCATTGTCGCTCAGAAGTTGTAGTTTTAGAATATCCCGCCTGTTCACTTCGTATAGGCACGTGTCGCCGGATTTCTTGCATCTTGGGCAGGCAGGTCGATTTCCGTCACACTGTTGGGTGTCTCAGCCTCGAGCTCCTGGAGGGAGGCCGGGAGCCGTCACAGGTAGCCGGACACGAGAAGGGGGGAGGCTACGTACCTTTGCCTTCTTGACTTTACACGGGGAGCACGCCTGTGAACATGAGGTGTTACGAACAAAAAGGACCTCCTCCTAGTATGCAAGATAGAGGACTTACGTTCCTTGTCAGGTTCTTCCGAGGGCCCTGCGTAGTCAAGGAGGTCGGAGGCGGGCTCTCGCCGCTGCTGCTTGGAGCCGGTGCTGGCGCGAGCTTCTTAAAACTGCGCGGCTCCATGTAATACGCAGGCAGGCCGAGACGTGGTGGACGACATAGGTGGTATTGCCGCCGAGTGTGTAAACACTTGATGATCGAGAAGAGGTTCCAGATAATCTAACATCAGCTGAAACTCAGATGAGCCAATCATCCAGATACTGTATCCGAGTATTCGTTTTCCACGAGACCAAAACGCGGGTGCTTCACGGAAAGGATCGCCCAATGCTTCGGAGCCGGCTCCGAGTAACCAATAAAATGAGTCCAAGTTCTTAGTCGGAATCTGCTTCGAGACCCGTATATTCGATCACAAATCGGCAGGGGTTGCTTAGAATTGACGGCTACGCTACGTAACGGAGCGGCGACATGACTTCTCACAATCAACTGACTATATTTATACCCATCCAACGTCTGACGGGCTCAGCCATGACGCCGAGCGCCCTCCTACGCACCTACGAGACGTGCTGAGTCTCGCCACCAACGTCCGTAAGTAGCTTTAACATCGTCTATCCCTTGCTCGTTTCCGTTGAAGGCAAGTTCCTCTTCCAAAACAAGACATCTTGCTCAAACTCGGCCCTGTTCAATCATATCGGCAGTCAGGAATAATTGGCGAAGGACATGGTATTGACCTTGGAGGCCGATAATCTGACCTTGTAGATCAGTACTCGAGCAAAGTGCATGTGAATTGGGCTGCCTCGGCCAGATAGTTAAGCTGCTCAACCAGGTACTAATGTGATGTGGCCAGGTAGTTTAAGCCCCAGGATTCTACTAGTAGTTTATCACGGCAATGCTTTCGGAGGAAACGCTCCAGGCGGCCAGCACGTCCGGGAAGGCCTATGTAGGCTTCCGGGCCACTGTAACACGTCGTGTTGAGGGACAATGGAGTGCTAATAGAGCTTTATATGGGCGCACAAGCACCCATAGGGATAACAGCAAGGACCAAGAAGAACGTTCTGGGTATTTGGACACGTTCCTGCTTTAACCACCATGTCAGCATAGCGAAGGGCTAATAAATCTCTGTAGAATCAATAAAAAATCGGGGAAATTCCGCCAGCTGCTAAAGTAGGGGGTAACAGTACGCTATTCCAGCAGAAGATATCAGCGACTGAAGTCTAAGTCCGGGCGAAATTTCCCAGCATTCGATACACGGCGATACACGGTGCTGCTTGAAAGGCCGCGAGTTGTATATCGTTTGGACGGTCCTGAAAGCAGTATCGATCGCTGACAATAACAAGACAGAATAACCTGGCCAATATGCTGAGACGGAATCCCCTCCGGTGCGGAGGCGCTCTCGATCCGCTTGCGGTCTCGCTTCGTAGTCGACTGCTACATACCTTTGCAAACCCGGTATGTGCCGTGATATGCCGCTGTATCCCCGGGGGCTAGTCCGACCAAATGGCGAGCAGCCGTCCGACATCGAGCCATACCAGCCCAGTTATCCCGCCGGTTGGAATAGGGCCTTCGCCACCCGCTACGCAGATATCGGTAAGGAATCATACCCGAACTATTGAATAGTTTGAGCTAAATACCTTTCTAGATATTGAGATCATCCCATGAAGATATGCCCGGGATTGCGAAGCATATCATATAGGAGAAGTCTCTGGTCTCATCTTACCCAGCTTTTGTCTTGTCCTGTCACTTCTGATAGACCTCAACCAGCTTCTCGAACGTCGGTAGTCCGTACGTTTTCAGTGATATATTACCTTGTTCAGAATACGTCGATTATATTCCGCATTATTTTGTTCAAAAGATCTACAAGTCACTGAACCATCCATCTGACTACTGCGTGAATTAACACCTACCTGCTTATTCTATTCCTCTGTTCTTGCAAACCGAAGCAATGGAATACGAGCTTGCCCCTCTAGGCATATATGGCCCTCCATGACAACGCTGGATATCCAACTCTGCTAAGGGATATGGAACTCAATTCTCCGGGTTTTAACATCCGTAGTGCCCAACAGTTACGGCGGGAGTCCACATTAGCACAGGAAGTGGAATTCGGCCAACAAAAACCTCTTCCCAGAATTGTGACAAGTCCCAGTGTCACCCGCGGTAACTTCGTAAGTGGAGATTTCTTTGCCTCTCGAAATTATGACCACTCTGCTGATGCCTAAGCTAAAGCCATCTGTCAACGAGTAGAATTCTACATCGTTGGGCGATGCTTCATGGCCTCGGCCACCAGTGTGGAAGCCGACACTAGCATCGCCAGGGAGCAGAGCTTAGAGACATACGTATTGTGTTCAGAATGCTCAAGGCGACAGAGAGATCGGAGTATGTAGTGTCGAGTATCGAAGTAAACGCATGCGGAGTCAGTCTAAGCCCAGTTCCTCTTCACCCTCGCCCGCCGAGAAATTCGAGGTGGACAGCACTCCACGACAATGTCTACGCGGGAAAACGCGCAACGCGGCCAGCAGGTGTCACCAGAAAAAGGAGGAAGCTGGAAGTCTTCGGGAAATGGAGGAAGCTCTTGCTGTCGAGCGACGCGGGTTGAAATCTACGGTGGACGCGTTGCGGATCGAAGTGCTCGCGCTCAAGAGCGAGGTTTTGAAGCACGGCCGATGTGATTGTTCAGTTATACAACGTTATATATTCGAAACGGCTAGACAACTCGTTTAGGAGGGCTTTTATGATCGAGTTGTTGTTGTTGTTGTTGTTGTTGTTATCTTGATCGATGTTTTAGATACGATCTCGGTCTTAATCGTTCACGGCTGGGAGGAGCTTATAGGCGTTGAGGATAGTGTATCAGCGTCAGGGAAAGATTCTGGGTTTATGTACCGTAGACGACCCGTGCGGCAACATAAATTCAGTCAGCAGATGATGATTTGGAATCAGATGGGGGAGGATACCTTATGTTCTTGCGTCTTCTTCGGGCAGAGTCCGGCCACCCGCAAGAATGCAACCGTGATGATGAATCGAATACGACTGCTGGCACGGTTCTGCTGGAAATTAACGATCCAAGGGTGGAGTTTGCCCAGTTTGGTGGCTTTGGCGTGTGTATGCTTCCGCCGCCTGCTCTCGTCCACCTTGGTCTACATGTGATCATACTACTACTGTACCCCAAGCAAGCGATAGCGGTGGCAAAGTGAAAGGGATACCAATTTCAAAAAAACCGGAACACCTTCTTATTCTTACTAGATGCTAGAAATCTTGACGTATAATCACGTTATTCGTGTATACCTACCTTTGAGCCTATTCGCCCCCTTCCCGCCGTCTATCACTGCAGCCGGATCACGAGCATTTTATCATTAGCACTTGTTAGCCCCTGGTTTCTTCTGAATAATAATAGTCTTGATAACCAAGTACATGTTCTAAGTGCTTTACGCGCGTTAATAGTTTGCTATGTCGCTATAATACAATCCTAGACGGGCTGCTTGCCACAGGGAGCCGCCTAGGAAATAACAGCGGATCGTAACATCATAACGACGTACCCTAGATATAAGAAATTTACTCTGTGGAACGAAGATTTTTCCAATGGTCAACTGCCTGCTTCGTGAGCATCTTCTAGCGTTTCATAACTGTTCTGATTGGAAGGCTGCGTTGTGAGATACAAGGGGCGCTTCCACGTTACAGCATAGACCAGTGCCCTTAGAAAAAAAAGAAGAAAAAAACGCTTCCGTATAACAGCCGGGCCTAAGGAAACCTATCCAACTTGCGGCCTATCAACCCTCCCCAACTGCTTATAGGCTACGTTTCTGCGCCTCTAGATCGGGAGTGGGAACTTGGCTTCGGCTTTACCAAGAGCAATAATACCATATAGTGAGCTTGCTTCCTCGCCAGAGAGGTACTTAAAGGTCTGGCTGGTATATGCTTACCAGTGGATCACTCCGCCCAGCCACCCTAGCTGCTTAATAGACGCTGCTTGTTTGAACATGCCCATCTGCCCGTAGGGCTAAAGCCACATTACTTCGATCCTCGCTGGCAAAGATCAACCCTAGAGGCTCAAGAGCCATAGTGTAGCGTCAGCGATGAGTTTCTTAAAACCCATCGACTCCAGGCGATGCGGGAGAAATAGATCGTGGTGTGGGTCAGCTTTATGGCCGTCCCGGTTGCATTCTTGCTATTTTGCATGCAAGCGCCACATTTGGGACGGCCTAGCCTCACGGATTTGCCACCTCTGACTGCTGGATGTACCCGATCCTAGCCCAGTTGCATTAGAGTAGAATCCGTATGTGCAATACATAGGTTACGGTAAGTCCCTATCGAGGATCAAGCCTTCGCCAGGTGCCTATTCGAGCATGCTATAGAGCACAGACACCACGACCTTGCCCTTTACCCCCCCAGGTCTTCAGTAGCAGTATCAAGTGCGGCTAAACACAGGGGACCTGGATCTCCCGTCTTCTGTATGTCGCAGTCGCAACCTCTGCGGCCACTCTTGCCCAACTCCCCCAAATCTCCTCGCGTTGAAGCTCTCTCGCAAACCCAACATCGTACTAAACGGGTGGCCATCCCGGCCGCTTGTGAAGCCTGTCGGAAGAGGAAGAGCAAGGTCGAGATGTTCCCGACCCTGTTGATGCCCCCATGGGCGTAAAGACTAACCGGAACGCAGTGTTCCGCCGAGCGACCTCGATGTTCGGTCTGCGTCGAACGACAAACCCCCTGCGAATACACGACCCTCCCGACAGAAACTCATCTGAGAGCCCAGAAACGAAAGCTGACCGATCTCGAGATAAGATGCCAGGCTCACGAGGATCTGCTTGGTATCTTACGATCTCGACCCGACAATGAAACATCCCAGGTTCTGCAGCGGCTTCGGATGGGAGAAGATGTGCAAGCAATCGTCAGGGCAGTCCACGATGGCGACCTCCTCCTTCAACTCTCACTCAAGCCCGATTTCCGATTTCGATATGAGTTCCCGTATATTAGGGAGATGCCGCCTCACCTGGATGGTCCGCAGAACCCGTACCTCCAGTCCATCTTGTACGAAAAAACCGGTGTAGTGTCGTCGCAACCGTCCGTGTATATCGACACGCTGAGGGACATCGAGGATGAGTCTCAAAAGATCTACCTTGTCCCAAACCATACCGCCGAACTCGTAGACCCTCGAATAGCTTCCGCGAACGTATCCAGCTGGACCAAGGTGTCCTCCGATAACCCGATGCTGCGCGTACTGTTGCAGATCTACTTCGTTTTTGAGTTCACCTTCCACCCGTTTTTCCACAAGGATCTCTTTCTCGAGGATATGTTGGCTGGCAGCGGGCTGTTCTGCTCGCCTCTTTTGGTGAATGCCGTCCTCGGAGCGGCGTGGGTAAGGACCCTTTCGACATGGCTGTGGCATAACCTTCAAAGCTTGCACCTTGCTGACGCCGCGGAAAGCATGGCTATAGTAGGATCAAGAACAGGGCTGCGTACTGGCTCCCAGACAACCTAGGATATCGTTTCCTCGCCGAAGCCCGCAGACTTTTCGATCTCGAACAAAGAAACCCCGCGATTACCACGGTCCAAGCAGGGGCAATCATCCACCTCACGTCTATTATCAACGGTGTCGATGACATAAGTTGGATGTATATAGACACGTCCATACAGATAGCTCAGAGTATATCTCTGTTGTCGCCGAATGCAGAAGAGAGCCGAGAGTGGCAGCTAGCGGCTTCAGCAACCGCTTGGTCTTTGTTCAACTGGCAAGCGTAAGTCTTGTTAGCATTTGCAATCTGTCCCAACTTGATTTGTCTTTCTAGCCGAGTTTATGCTTACTCGTGTCTTGTATACCAGACTCGCGGCCTTTCACACCTTTCAACCGCCAATCCTTAAAGATCCACCCGCTCGCCCGCTTCCCGAAGTTGACGACGCAGCTGAATATTACGGAGAGATCTGGGTAAAATATCCTCTCGGCCGGCAACCAATACCTATGCTTAACGGCTTAGTATTCAGAGCAGTTTCTGGGTTCCGGGTTATTATGAACGAGATCACAATATCGTCGTTTGCTAGCCCTAAGTCCTTCAGTCGGATGTCTCTCGATACTGCTATAGGTTATAGATCGAGGCTGCTCGCCTGGTATGGGAACCTGCCCGAGCCCCTCCGGGCTCGTAACATTGCTTTGCCTTCTCATCTTAAGATACAGTAGGTTATCTCTTCTGCTGTTCGGCCCCCTCTTTAGTTGTTCTTCTTGGGATAAGCCAGTACAGGGCACGGGGTTGTGGTTAGATCTGTGTTTGCTGACGGCGTTTAGCATCCACTACCATGTTCTTCTCATCGCTCTGTTCGAGCCGTTCGTGCAGATGGGATATATACATACAGAGGCAAATCCGAATACGATAGTCGGCCAATCGAAAGCATGCTTTGAGACGCTCATGCGGGTCTATTATCAACGACACGGTTTTGAGTCTCTGGATGTCACGCTCGTCCAGTTCCTGCATCTGTTGGGGTTCAGCGCCCTCAAGGATTTCTCGTCAGCCGAAAAGGGCACTGCAGCGCGCGAAGCGATTCGATCTACGCTCATGCTCTGCGCCAAGGGGTTATGGGAACAGGGGCAGAACTATTATTTGTCAGAAGCAATCTTCCACATGTTCATGCAGTCGATGAGACTCGAGGAAGCACTGCTGCTTCGGGAGATTGTTGAGATCGAGGACTATGATGGCCGGTTAGATCATATGACACAGGAGATACGGTCTCAATGGCCGGTAGGAACCTTCAGCATGATAGGCGAGGACAGGAATCGGACGCTGAAGCATTTTATCCGCTGGTGCCAGCAGCACCTGCAGGATAAGGGGCAAGAGGGCATGGCCATGGAACAGGACGGGTCTAGCACGTCCAGTGCCACATCGCTCAGATATCCCGAACGGTACGGAACGCCCCCAGCAGCACATGGGTGAAGAGATGACATGACTCAGAGTGGAAACTTGGTCTTGTTCGAACCCAGCAGTCTTGCGTGCGAGATGAACCCTAGGACCTGGGACCTGGGACCGGCCGGGCTGCAGGGCGATGGCGATTCCATTGCACTTGGGAAAAGTTGTCACCGTTGTGGATTGAATCCCCACGCTGCACCATTTTCTCAACCCTGCGGTGGCTCGAATCCCTGATGGACGGCGAGACCGCCACCGCGGCTCCTCGAAATTGAATCGATGATCAGGTCTCTGCCAATGCGTGCCGTCCAATCACGGGCAAGGGCGCAAGAGGTCAAGACAGCCTGGCGCTGATAGAGCCGCCGATTGACCTTGCCACCGGATCCCTGCTAGAACCAACCGGCATGGCAAGCTTCGGTTGACTCGCCGAGGCACCCTCCAGATCTGATAGGGCGGGCTGAAGAAAACATCCCGAGCGCGAATCATCAATGCTGTCGATCATTTTCCTCCCCCCGACAAGAGCCAGAGGACGTTCTCATAGTTTAGCGGCAATATCGGTTGGAACTTGTTTTCATTTCCCGTGGATTTACCAGGTCAGTTATTCGACTCCTTTTGACTCCTTATCTTTCTGGGGTGTTAAGAAAGGCAGATTGCACTGTGCTAGGACCCAGGTGTCGGGGCGGTCTACTGTTTAGGGCGCGTGGTGTTGGGCTCCTTTTCTGGCACGTCTGGCTATTTTATAGGTACTGATGAGACATGTACAAGTGCCACCTATAGTGAAGACAGACCGAGGCGTAACCATAGTCGCGAGTGCACGTTCCATAGCCTGCCCCAGACCATATAGCTGTCGGTATGAAGAAGTTGGAGAGGCTCTATCTTACTCGTTTGCGTGTATGGGGTGGCCTCGGTGTCTGAGCTGGCAAGGTTAGGTACGCTAGCTGCCGGAGACGCTGATCGGCCAAGTAAGGAAGGTCCACGTGCAAACATGGAACGGCCGGTGCCACCTCCGATTGCATGTCGGACCCGCGGCCGAGGGTGGAAACCAAACGCTCTCCACCCCAGCCTTGGAAGCCGTGGTGCGACCGAACCTGCGGAGCCTCCTGGCCCAGACCTCCGTTTCACTGGTATTCACACCAAGGGAAAGTCGATAAGCAGGAAACTACTCAACGAACTATAACAAAACCAGTCAGCTACGAAACAAAAGCGACGAGATGTTATCAATCTACTTTACTATCTTCCCATTCCGTGGCAGACGATTGGACGAAAGCGGTCAGACTTCCAAGACGCATATCCCATGTTGTGTCTACCTACATAAGATACCTAAGGTACTAGACAGACATGCATACATGCACCTATCGCGTACTGGTACAGTACCTACATGTACTGTAGATGCATGCATGCACAGCTGGACATAAACTCAAGGCACGGAATAGGCCACGTGACGTAGTGCTATCCTGCGGCCAGCCAGCCACCAGCCAGCCAAGCCAGCCAAGCCAGGTACATATGTACCTACCAGGTAGACATCAGCCTGCCAGATTGTCAGCTTGTTCAGCCTCGCCTTATTCCTGCGAAATGAAACAGGAAAGCAGTTGAGATCAATTCTATTCTATCTTAGAGTACATCTAGAGTCATCATCCGACCTAGCTGTAATGCCGTAAAATCGGAATAGTTGGTCAGCGTATGGACCAACGTCGCGCCTTTACATGAGCTGACCGGTCCTTGAGGTCTCTTAACTCCGAATCCCGAGCATCACCTCGGAAATCCGAGCCACTCACCTCCAGTCTCTCTACAATCCCCTGATGTCTGTGAACGCTCCTGATTCATCTTATTAATCTTATCAATCTAGCGAGCCCGATTGTGCGAGAGGTGTCATCATGGCCGACTCTCAAGCCAACAGCACTACCGATCACAACGGCAGCACCACCAGAAGCAGTATTAACGTCCGCTCTTCCGAAGATGATGAGCACGATCGCGAGCATGACATTGATCATGAAGAGTCTCACCAGGGGCCGACCCGGAAGAGGCAGCGAGTCCGGCTTTCGTGCCTAGAGTGCCGCCGTCGCAAGCTTTCGTGCTCTCGGGAACTGCCTTGTGACCGTTGCATCAAGTCTGGCACGCCGGCGAGGTGCACTTACGAGTCGAGACCCGGTTTGGTATCCGCCTCGGTGGGAGAGCGGGCATCACGTGGCCCCGTTGCTGGTTCTGCCGCTGGTCCCGTCACCTTTGGCTCCGAAGTCCATCGTTCGCCCGCGAACCCTCTGCCGGCTCGCCGCGAGGCCGAGTCTTCGGTTCTGAGAGATCATGAGAGAATCCGGCGGCTCGAGCTCGAAGTCGCCCAGCTAAGAGGTGCCCTGGCAAAGCAAGGCTCTTTTGATGGTAGCACCGTCGCCGCCTCGCCGTCCATCTTGAAAGACTCGACCAAAGAGGGCCCACTCGCAATCTCACAGCCCTCATTCACACCACATAACTATGAGATGCATGAGTACAGCAATTTGAAGGGACATGATTTCAAGACCAAGTACTACGGACCGCACAATGCCTGGTCCTCCCTTCATGAGCTTACCGGCATATTTCATTTCATGAGGGAGACAGCCGAGGAGTGGCTCAAACCTCTTAACATTCAGCGGAAGGACCGCGGTAAGCGAAAAGAGGATCGCGAAAAAAGGTTTACGGAACCAGACATGCTCCTGGAGGCGCTTCTCCCTCCCAAGGAGGAGACGGACTCTCTCGTCGCAGTATATCTGGATCAGTTCGAGCAGATCTATCGCATCATCCACATACCTACCTTCAAGGCCGAGTACGAATCGTTCTGGGACCCTTCGAAAACGAAAAACGCGTCGCTTACGGCCCTGGTCCTTAGCATGATTGCGGTGTCCTGTTGTATGGATATGCAAGCTTCTAACAAGTTCGTGGGAGTCAAGTCCAGCTCGATTCAGATGGCCGAGAAGATTATCAAGGCCTGTGACGAGTGGTACGCGTCTCAAAGCAAGAAACACCGCAAACTTGTTCACTACCAGATAGCCTGCCTCCTCTATCTCGCCAAGAGGGTTAACGTCATCAAGAAAAAGCGGTTCTGGACTACAGCCGGAACAATGATCCGCGACGGCATGACGGTAGGGCTTCACCAGGACCCCGATCGAGTGACAGCCGACATTTCCCCGTACCACGCCGAGATGCGACGGAGATTGTGGGCGACCCTGGTTGAGTTCGACGTGCAAGCATCGTTCGATCAGGGGTTTCCGACGCTGATGGGCTCGATTCATAACGATACCGACGCGCCTAGGAACGTCGATGACGAAGGGTTCGATTTTCATTCGCAAGAGCTTCCTCCCTCGCGCCCGGCAAGCGAATATACGTCTTCGTCGTACCAGCACCTCAGCCGCAGGAGTCTTGCGCTTCGGATCGAGCTCAACAAGATACTAACAGGTCCTCCAGTCGATCTCGACTGGGAGCAGGCTCTCCAATACAGTGAAATGATTACCCACGAAATTGACCAGCTGCCATCGTGGGACCTCGACATTGAAGAGAAGTCGGAATTCACCCAAAAGCCGATCCTAGCACATACTTTACTTCACATCCAACTAAGGCAGTATCTTATTCCGCTGTGCCAGCCGTATCTGAAGCTTCGGAAGCTGAACTCGAAATATCAGATGGCCGAATTCATCTACTACTCTGCTGCGCGCGATATTGTCATGATGCATGATCGGCTGTTCCAAAAGGGGATCCGAACACTGTACTTCCTTCGCGAAGATATTATGAATTCGGCCATCAATCTTTGCAACGTCACACTAAATCAGCCTAAAGGTAGGACCAATCTCTTTGAGCCTCTCCACCGAGCAAGAAGCTGACGAGAGGAAAATGGCGAGTAGATTCGACGAACCTCATCATGTCGAACGCTCAGGAGACGCTCCGACTTGTCGAGAGGTGCATTGTAATGAAAGAAGACCGCGTGTTGCGGTGTGGGAATAATGATCCGTGGAGCTACTCGTCCATGTGTGCGGCTTGCGGTCTTCTAGAAACGCACATGGGTATCAAGACGTCAGAAGCTGCCAAAGCATCGGCGGCGGAGCGATTTATCAGCTTACATTACAAACTGCTCGCCTTCCAAATCCCGCCCTATCTCAACCAGCCTCCTTTGACTTCACCACAGACTGCCCAAGACCCAATTAGCCGAGCCAAGGTATGTAAACTGTCGCGCAATATGGCGTAAGATGAGGGCTGCTAATGATTAACCCAGTCCATTACCCCGTTCCCCGTGGATGCGACACCCTCAATGCCAATGGGAAACACGCCGTATCAGCAACGGGACGGCTCATCCCTCTCGATGCCATGGCTGATGCCTTCCACAGATTCTAACCAGCTTCATACTCCCAATCCCGAATTCAACTTCGAGATGCTCGGTTCCGATCTCAATGATCTATGGGGAGATTGGGGACAGGGCGAATTTATGTAGACCATCTTGCAGTGTTACGCCTTGCATTAAGGAAGATTTATAGGGGAGAAAGAGAAGGGAAAAAAGGACAACTCACCACGTCGCTATGCCCCTCGTTATATTAGAACGGAGCTTAGTGCACCCCAAAGCTGGATATGATGTGCAACATACAGAGCTAGCGGATCCAAGGTGTTCAGCACGCCAAAGACGAGACTCTCACGAAGTCATGGGCGAAGCATACAAGGCCTCAGAACCGAATCAGATACCCAAATACACCCACTCCTCTACGTTGTTTTTTATTTTTTCTCTTTTGCTTCAATGTGCAATAATATGAGATGGGTTGGCATCGTCAAGGAGAGGAATGATCGCCGCTATAGAGTTCGGCAGCATGAGTTAGGCCGATTCCGGTATAATCGAGCCGAGGCCGGCCCAAAATGGAAGGCCGGCTTGTCCTGGATTTCCGGACATGGCCGAAACTACTGGTAGCTTGACCGAATACCTATCTAGGTACCTACCTAAGCTGTCGAATATTAAAACTTAGGGACGATGCATAGCTTAAAGCCGAATATTCAAGCATCTCTAGCTGAAGGATATGACGCCGGGTCATCGACCGAGAGGATTCATGAATGATATGACTACCTAGTCAGGACCCAGGGTCCCTCTGCAGCCCAGATCGCCCCGAGATGACGGACCAATGATTTCAGGGTTCGGGTGCCTCGTAATACTAAGAAACACGTGCACGGCGGAATGCAACCCTGCTCACTGCAAGTCTGGCCCCTGAGATTGAGATTCTGGCCCGAGGACCTTTTGAAGGCTCATGTCAATAATGGTTATAAAAGAGCACGTCTCGGTATCTTGTCATAACATAGCCAGCTTCTTAGAAACTCAGCGTGGTAATAAAGGATATCTACAGTACAGCGACAATGGCTTCATACTTGGGCCTCGAAAGGAATATATCCTACTGGACAGTTAGTATAAGCTTCTCCCCTTCTACCTGACCTGGAATCTGCAGAGCTAATACGTCAAGCCTAGATTCCAGCGGCGCTCATCTTGGTAGGTCTGCGTTCGCGGGTCGTACGGAGTCGCCGCGAGTATACGCTACATTGGGCCCCTACTGATGTTGGTCATGTAGGCTCTGTCACCAAGAGTGTATTGGAGCCGCACCAGCCCAGGCCGTAAATTCTTCGACCCCAGCAACCCGCGCACCTTTACGGCGAGACTCGACAGCGCCGATATTGACAAGAAGGTTGGTACTGATGAGCATCTAGGTGCCGAGTGGCCCTAGATGCGGCCATGACATGCTTCTCGAGACCCCATTACTGACGAGCAACCACGACAGCTACGACTCCAGCTCCAGCGCTCTGAAGCAGCAGTGGCCAATGCTTTCGAAACCCTGGGGCTGTACGCAGCAGCAGTGACTGCCGGCAACGCAGCAGGCCTTCCAGCAGGTACCATGAATACGCTGTCCCTGGGCTACCTTGCGAGCCGCGTGCTCTACACCTGGATATACATCTGGGGTCAGGAGTCCCGAAAGATGGTACCCTTACGGACGGTGGTGTGGTTAGTTGGCATGAGTTTTACCATGACCCTGTTCATTGCTGCATCCCGTTCGCAATAGGACGACGGTGCGTTCTGGTACGCCGAGAATTAGGTCCAACTCAGATCTGGCCCTTGTCTTCTTGAATTACGTGTTTCATGAGTCCAAGGAGATGAGGTTGCCAACACATCGACTATGTCAACCTGTAGGTAGCTACCTAGGTATAGGCAATCAAAAGAGATCCCAAACTGAAAGCCTCCGCCAGAATGAGCTACTTCCGAGGTACATCACGACGCGTTAGCCCGCCAAGTCACTCTGTCTCAAAGTTCTGCGGTGCTCTCCTGAAACTCTTTCCCGCAGCCGCCCCCCTATCTTGCATTGATGACCGGGATGGCATCGACACCAGTGAGGCCGATGTATTGGTGGCCTTCCCATTTATACCAGTGCCTAGGCAATTAGTGGTGGTGGGGGGGGGGGGGGGGGGGGGGGGGGTGAGTAAGATAGCTCGTGTATACCTTAGGCACCTATAAGCGACGAGCCGGCGCAGTGGCCAGACTTTTGACCCCAGACTGTCATTCCTGTACCCTACCCGTCTCTCAAGCTTCCCTGAGCAGGCTCGCTAAGTAATCTAATGCTGGGAGCAGTGTATTGACGGGATCCTGTTGCTCTTTCGCCCTCTTGTACTCATCCCTCCCTTTGCCCTTCCCGTCAAGCCCAAACGCGAGCCCAAATCCGCCCACAATGTTGTCAAAGGTCGTCTCCGGCTTGTTGCGGCAGAGCCCGTACATTATCTCCTTGACGCCGTCGGTGGAGAGGCCGGCAAGCGGGAAACGTACTAGCATCACTCGATACTCGTCCTCGGTGATGACGGCGCCGTCACCAGGCGGGAAAAGAGGGCCCAGGAAATCCGCCATGACACCGAGATGGGCCAGGCTTACCTCGGGGGCGGGATGATGGAGCGCGATAGAGGCGGTCGTGTGCAGAGCTATTGCATCCCAGACGACCTGCGTTCGGCTAGAATCCCAAATGCTTCCTCTATTGCCCCCTTCTCTCGCATACTGCCGCACGAGCGCCGACGCCGTGTTGACCCGTCTACCTCGAACCGCTTGTCCGACGACAGTAGCTCGGGGGTGGTAGCCCAACCTATGTCGTGCAGTATGCTGGCTAGCACAACAGTCTCTAGATCGAAGTGCGACCGCTCCGACGATGATGTCGATGACGATAGACTGGAGAATTCTGGCAGCTTCTTGGCCAGCAACAACGACCAGTAGGCGCCACGCACACAATGATTGTAGACTTCATCGGCCGTGTGCTGCTATGCGTAGGCGAGAGCCGCCGCCACAATAGGCGAATTAGGGAACCTAATACCGCTTCTACGCAGACCCGGCACGTGGAAAGGTACGTTTGTAGACATGTTGCGTCTATAGTCAGGGGCGACCAGCCTGCGAAGAGATTGTCTCGGGTAATTCAGACCCGAGGAGCAGGGGACGGGGAGGAGAGAAGGATAGCTGAGGATGAAAGGCAAGAGAGGTACTTATCATGTAAAGGCACATTGCTACTTTTCCAATCTGATCGTAGAGACGAACACGACGGCATAAGACCGAGTTCTCTCAAACTTTACCCGTCCTCGCCTAGATCGCGGGCATGTCCATATGTCGGTGGCATATGCCTGATAGATCTCTATAGCTCATCAGTGGCGCCTCTAGGAGATCCTTGGGTCGAATCTAGCGATAGGGCGATCCACACATGATATACTTAGAAATGGATACATAGCTCCTATATACACCGTTCTCCCTCAGTGCCGTCTCAGTGTAAAGAGACTTGCCAGGCTACAAAACGCTACTGAATATATGAATGTTTCTATGCAAGTAGGTACTTAAAGTACGCCCGATCGCATCTCAACCTTTTCTTTGCCCCCTCCGCCCCCCCTCTGTCTCCTTTCCGCCTATTGGATCGCAGTTTTATGGTGCCCTAGCTTATGCGCTAGAAATACGTTCAGAATCCAAAATTATCTAGCAATGAATTTGCGTCAGGCTCCTCGAAGACGCTCGGTGGTGGCTTCACACCATGGCCACCTGTTTTCATATCCCCTGGGGCTAATGGCGACACTGGCAAATCTTGTACAACTAGTGAGCTGCGACGTCGGAGTAGCTTTCTAGGATCGATATCTCCGCCGAGGTCCATAGTAGCAGGTGAGGTGTGTCGAAGAAATTCCCAATTGCGTACTGCACCTTGGTCAGCCAGAGGCTTGCTTGTACAATGCGACAGAGCCAAGATAGAAAAGAAAAGGAAAAGGAAAAGGAAAGGGGAAAAGGAGAGGGTATGCCCACCTAGATCGAGACCCAAGAGATCGCAACCCATCCTGTCGTAGAGTCTGGCATTGTGTAAGACGAATTCCCATTCTGTCCTAGGCATCACTTTCGATGCTCCGCGAAGCGTCTGTAAAGTCTTCTGTCGAAGCTGCGAGTAAAGTACGACTAGTGCCGGGTCATCCGTTAGGAACAGCTTCGCCTTAAGGTTGCCCGCGGATGCTGGCGTCTCTAGTAGCGTGTATACGGGCGTCTTGACAAATCAGCCAACCTTCCCTCACATGAAGTCAACATACGCAGAAACTCACAATCAGCGCGCGAACGGCCATATCCCTTCGCTTCAACATCCAGAAAGCCCACGACGCAAGCCACCTGTTGCCCTCTTGAGCAGCAAGGGCAAGTACCTCGTTCTCGAGCAATCGCCTTAGCGTCGGTCCATTGTCACCTTCATACACCCTCGTGATGGCTATGGCGAGCTGGAGGTCTTTGATTTGGTTAAGGCAAATATTCACCGCATCTTGCAAGTGATCTGCGAGAAGGAAGAAGGCAGCGGCGTATTCTACGTCGTGTCAGCAGTGCCAGCTAAAGACCCGGCAGGTATTTCCGAGAGTCATACCGAATCTGCGCTTGCTGAGCAAGGCATATGCATTCTTCAGCGCCGTCGTCCTCCACTTGGCATCCCCAAAATTGTTCGCCAGCAGTCGCTGCGTAGCCCCCTGTTCCTTGTTCCAACTTGCCATGCGCCAGAGCCCTTGTAAGACTGTCTTTTTCCTCAGAGCAAGATAGAAGAGGCTACAGTCGACGGGATTCTTCATCTCGCTTTTGGTGTATTCGTTACGCGCAACAACTTCGAATTGCGTTTTCTGCAGACTGGTTAGACGGAAGGGGGGCGTTACACGCGAGAGAAACGGAGGGAACCTACCACGGCCGTCTCATCCATAAGCCACATGAATATTCCGCTTTCCCGCGCGTTCTCCCACAGCATAGTGCCGTGATACTGGCGAGATACAAAATCGGTCAGGATGTCCTGGCTAGTGGAATGGTAAGCCCAGTTGATTTCCCTCCACGACATGTGGATTTCACTGGTCCTCCCTTTTCTCAGTGCGTGCTGTCGGAAGAACAGCATAAACCTGGCCCCGTTCTCGTCCATCGAGCGACGCTGTGTTTCAACAACCCCAGCACACTCGACAATATCAAGAAGTTGGATCTGCTCATGACCGGATAGCTGAGGTATGGTTATTCGCTGGAGCTTGTCGCAGATGGCCATGGCGATGTCCTCGCTGAATACTTCGCCGTCATCATCCAGCGACATGCGCGACACAAGGTACGACGGATCATTTCCATTTGTTCCCATAGGCGGCTAGAATGTTGGCGTTACAAAAAGACTATTCATAACATATAGGGCCGAGTCTGCTTTACTTACTGTTTTGCTTGCGTAAAACTCGTCAAGGTCAAGACCCAGATAATCATCTATCACGTCGCCTTCGATATGGTACTTCAATGCTTGGTACAGAGCCAGTAGTATACGCTGAACCAGGAGGTGCTTTCCCGACAGGATACATTGACTAAGAAACTGAGGGTGGAATATCGGCAGCGGGCCATTCAATCTTTGAACGACGGCAAACAAGTCTCTGGTTCCATCCTTGCCATGAGAAACTCGCGCGCTCGAGACGAGCCGATCGGTGGTCTCAAAGGTTCTGTCATATAAGAAGAGCTGATTGCCGGCGCCGATAACCAGATTGCCATCGCCAAGCCAGGTGGAGTCGCCGATGGGATGAGGTGTGAAGTCTCGGGTACTGATCTCGCGTATCGGTGCCCACGCCGGTCCCTTATTCAGGTAGTCGAAACGCATCTGTGAGAGGAGGATAATGCGGTAGGGGAAGCCCACGGCAAGAATCGACTGCGAATCGGGGGTAGATGTCCAGTCAAGGTCTTGTATCGTGTTGTGGTTTCCAAAATCTTGCTTGTACTCCAAACGTGCCCCTCGGATATCCCAGATTGTCAGCTCTGAGCGGCTTCTGTTTACGAGAGCAGCCTTTTTCATCGTGCTGCCACTGACCAGCGCAGGCCCTGCTACGCCTGTTTCCATCGAAGACGTCGAAAGCCACTCGACTCTGCTTCTCTCTCGACAAACACGAGCCGTCCAAAATTCGACGCGGCCACCGTAAGTGTACGAGACTGCCACATCGCGCGCGAAGACGTCCAAGGTTCCAGATATCAGGGGAGAAGAGCCTGCTGGATCAACAGGGAGAACATAGGCAAGGTCGCCGGCGTCGTCCAGTCGGAACGTACAGAACTCCCTGAGACATCCTTCGCAGTCATCAGCCACTGACGTGGCAGCACTACCGTGATTGCTATCCACAGGTAAGCGGAACTCCCAGACGATTCCCTGTTGCTCTGATGTGACGGTGGCGATATGTGCGACGGAATCATCGTCGGCTCGCTCGCGAGGAAGCACGAGGATGCAAAGAGGCTTACCACGAACGTCATACTGGCAGTCGGCAAGTAGCTTATGCGTTGGCGATGTGCAATCCCACACCGAGATACTCTCGTGGTGTAAGAAGACGACGTACCTACCCCCTCTGATCAAACATATGCGGTGGATATGCCGTTTCTCGGGGATAGCGTTATGCCGCAACAGCCTCGCCCGTAGCGGTCCGGCACCGTGCCGCCAGACAATGCTTTCGCCATTTTCAGTTCTGGAGACAGCCGCGCGTCCACTGAAGTTCCGCACTATCTTCTTCACAGGAGCAGAGTGGCCCGACCAGGTCGTACGTAGGGTCACGCGGCGCTTTGCATGCGTAGTCGGGTCAAGGAAGTCGGCAATGCTGCTCTGGAATATTTCGACTTTGCCGTCGAAGTGGTGAAACAGCATGTGAAGGTTGCCTGCATTTTTATTACAGTAGCTTAGGATCTCGACGTGATGTTGGTCCGTAGAGCTGCCCAAAAAGTCGAAGTCTTTGGACCTGACGTACGCAACATTGTCTACGTTCTTGACCCCTTCGGACTTGCTGCTTACGTTCTCCAAGGCCCAGGACGACATGCTGCCGCGGCCGTCAAACACGACACAGATCTCGGTGTCTCTGTTCGCGATGGAGAGCAGGTACTGAAGCGCGACATCCTCCTTCTCCTGACCGTCTCCCCTTTCCTGAACAGCCCTCTCGGTAGCGCTGGCGAGATCCCGCTGGCCAAGAATGAAGGCCCATCTCAAATCATGCTTGGTGGGTTCATCTCGGTCCCGTAGCGCGGCCGCCAGATCGACGTGCCCCCACAGGCGCAGCGACTGACATCCGGAGCCATCCGCACCTGTCCACACGCGCATCATGTCGTCGACGCTGAATGTGTACAGGACATTTTCCATGGTTTGATCGACATGGAAAGGTTTGCGCCATTGTATACTCGTGACAGCCCGCGGGTGTGGTAGATAGCCAAATTCGAAGTGTACCTCTTCCGAGCCGAAGTTGAGCCTCCGCCACACCTTGACGAGGCGATCGTGATGTCCGACAGATGCGATATACGACGAGTCATAAGAGAGATTCGCTACCTTGGCGGGACTGGCCAACTCCTGGTGCCAGTGGCAAGAGACCGGGGTCGAGCTGGTGTCGTAGAGCCAGAGGGAGGATCGTCCAACGAGAAGTTCTTCGGAGCTTCCCCAAGAGAGGGTCGTCGTCGTCGAGCCATGATCGATGTCAAAGGATGCCTGCAGAGCCCACTGTCTTTCAATCAGCCACGTGTATTCCCCGCGATATCTCCGGGCGGACAACCTTGGGCAAACCGCCTTCGTCACCACGGCTCAGAGGGCGATATATCCTCACTGTCGCATCCGCACAGGTAGCGATCTTCCCCGAGGATTCGTCGAAGGAAACGGCATCGAGTCTTTGCTCGTCACCATCATAGATGGTCTGAATGATCGTCTGAGGACCGGAGAGGATAGCAAGAGCATTACCGGTAATGTAAACGATGACACGTCTGCCGTCCCAGTAACCGGTTGACACAGCTTGAAGGCGAGCTTCTGGCTGGCCTGGAAGGACTACCTTCATACTATCGTCGTTCGCGTCCCGATGATGACATGTCTGGGGATAGGCTGTTGAGCGAGATTGGGATGAGAGCTTCGCGTTACGCGGATCTGGCGAGACCACATTCGGGGCCTCTGTAAGTGACCGAGGATGATTCTGCCAGTCCTACAGGTCTACCAAGTGTCAGTACGGTTGCCGAGTCAATTGTGCAACACGAGGGGGTCAGAGACACAGATTGGTAAAAGCAACCCTATGTTATATGCGCAAGTAGGCAGTGCGTGTCAAATGTCGATGTCGAGATCTTTGTTACAAGCAGCAGAGTACCGAATCGTCGTAACCGATCAACGTCGCGTTAGGCGTTGCGACTGCAAAATGACGTGGGGATGGGCCCGGGCCGCGCGATCCCTGCTTGCTCCCATACCTGCATACGTGCTGCTAGTAGCATACATACCTAATATATACCTTCAATTGCATTATAACGCAAGCAGTTCACATGTTTTTCTCATCACACGATTTCTTTTCTCTTTGGTTCATTTCAATAAGGGTATCCCTAGCAAAATACGCCAGAAGACCCTCTCTATCCGGGTATCTTTATGCAATCCATGCCTACCAATGACAATGACCACGTATAAGAAAGAGAAAAAGGCCCTCTCACGTGCGCTCACAACCTCCGTCAAGCATCTCCTCATTGTGCCCACGACACTCTTAGTTTTCTTCCCGGGCGGCCGGTACGACTGTTCCTCGCGCCAGCAAGAGAACCCCTCAGCGCCGTATCGCTAGCTCGCCAGTTTGGTACAGGGGCCAACGGTGTTGTCGTCTCCCTCCTCCCTAGGCCCCCTAGGAAGATATGTGGCCTTCCCGGCGTCGGCGTGTAGGCCTCCGGCTGAGCTGTCTCTCTTTGCTCCTTCGCAGTCGCCTTCCAGTCATTGAGTAGACCTCGCGCCTGGCCGAGCAACCCATGCTGCTGCGCGTCTTCCACCATTTGCCCCACGCTCTTGTAAGTTCCATCAACGAGCTCAACCGGAACGAGCCTGTCTGCCGCTCGGCCATACCACCCTTCGAAAGCCGTCCGTAGTGACCTTCTCTCCTTCTTCTCTAGCGCATTTGCCACCATGAGGGGCCGATTCGGCACCTGCAGAGAGCGAAGGTTCCAGTTCTTGAGCACTTGCGGCACGGCCTTCTCCTTCCAGTACTCCTCGGCTTCAAGAAGCACGTCTTGGTGGTAAGCCGACTGCTCTCTCCATCGTTCCAGACCTTTTCCCTTCACCACCGCATCGCCCATCAAAACCATCTCGTTCCGGTCTTGTGCCTTCTCCCTCCATGTGTCCAGTGCTTCCACGCTTTGCCTCCACTCTCCATCTCCAACGACATCTTCTAGGATCGCATCCATCGCTCCGTGTTCTTCGAGACTGGTTTGCAGCTTCGAGCGCCATTGCGCAATGCATCGTCGCCCCATTCCCTTTTTCACGATGCGACGGGTCTCCAAATGAGCCTCTCTTAGCCCCTGTTTGCGCTTTTCCTTGGCAACATCATGCCACGCTAGAATAGTACCTCGAGTCTTATAGTAATAGTCAGCCCGTTGCGCATAGCGTACAAGCGTTTGCTTCTCGCGAACAGCAACGTCTCGCATCTCTTGCCAGAGAGGAAGCAGCTTTGTAGTCTTATAGTAGTATTCTGCGCGGTTGGCATACAGTTCGAGAACCCCTTGCTGCTGGAGAGCATGTTCACCTTCGGTCCGCCATACAGGCAAAGCCTTGGTGATCTGATGATAAAAATTGGCCCGTGTAGCATAATGCCGGAGTATCTGGTCTTGCTCTTGCGCTTTCTCCCCACCCTCCTGTCTCCAAGCGTCCAGGGCTTTGGCAGCTTTGTTGTAGTAGTTAGCTCTGGCGGCGTTGTAGCCGAGATGTTCGCATTTTTGACGAGCTTGGGCGGTTTGGATGCACCACGCAGAAAGAGCAGTGGTCGCGCGTTTGTCTCGTTGGGTTATTTCAAAATCTTTCGCCTTGGATACCTTCTCTGCGGTATGCTTCTCCCATGCCTCGTAGTAGCGCATGCGCAGGATGTGTCTTCGGGCGAGCATGGTCGTCTCATCCATTTCGTCCGCTAGATTGGAAGCAGCGTCAATGGCAGAACAATTGTTGTCTGCAGAGTCTGAGGGAGGGTCTCTCTCGTCAACGTCACCCCCAGCATTAGGTAGACCAGCGCGGTCAACGACAGCACCAGACCCTACATCCTCACGAATCGGGGCAGCTTTGGCATCATCACCAGATGTCGCAAAATCAGAGGCGGCTGGGGGATCGAGGCTGCCACGCAGGCCGCTGGTGTGTACAGCATTAGGTGGGCTGTTGTGAATGCCGAAAGCTCTAGACTTCAAATTAGATTCGTAAGCCTTAGCAGCCATCTGCGCCTTTTCCGACTCTTGCTCCAAACGATTGGACCAGTTCACGAGGGCTCGCGATAGCATCAGATTTCTGTGAGCCTTTGCTGCGACACGCTCGAGAGGGTCTGATGGCCTTTCCATCTCCCGGGCTTTGCGGCCTTGGTTCATAGCGCATTGTCTCCAGTGCCTAAGCATAATCTTAGCTGTGTGGATCTCATAGGCCCGAACTGCAACCTCCTCTATACGTGTCGAGTATACGTTAGCAGGTATGAATTGTAGAGGAGTCCGCTCTGCTTCGGCGGCAATAGCTCGCCAAGAATGGAACTTGGATTCAACGTCCTCTTGCAAGTCAGCTTGTCGGGCAGCATCGAACTGGTCGCATAGGCTGCTGATAAAATTCGATCTCTTCTGCCACCGTCGGAGGGTAGTGACTGAAGAGAACTTGCGGTAATGCCTCCTCTGGAAGGCAATGGCGCTATTCTCTAGGTGTTGTTCAATTCTAGAGACATCTGCCGGGTTCTCCTCGCTGTGACTTCTACGGCCATCTGCGCTGATAGCGAATTCGCCCTCAGAATCGGAGCCATCATGGGAACTCGAATCGGTATGGTTTCCTGTAACGTCATACGAATTCTTGGCCGTTATCAATCGGCGATCCACGGTGTCGTTGATAGTAGACAGCTCGTCAGAGTTATCGCGAGTAATATGGAGGGTGATACCAATTCGGGTCATGAGCTTCTTGAACTTTTCCGTGAGTGAAATGGCATCTCGTACACCACCAATGAGGAAGACAAGCTTGCTAATATCCTGGTCATCATCCGGATCCATTCCATGCTCGGGAAGTATTTCATCGTAAGCTTGGAACAGAGCGAGAGTAGGGAGTCGGGAAGAGGGCGTTAGTTCAGACAGGATAGCTTCCGCCCGAATGACAATCTGGTAAAGAAGTCTGATTTCTAGAAAGCTCAAGATTAGAAAACAACTGAAGTTGGAGATTGGCGGGCGGCAAGCTTACGATCGTCCGAGTAGTCCATTGCGGCGCCATCAGGGATGGATTCGAGCGAGGTATGATCATCGGAGAGCTCAGAGGACGCAGAAGACCGGATGCTATGTAAGAGAGCCATGGTATAAGAGCGCTAGAGCCGAGAAGGCCACAGGTTCGGGCACGGTCATGCTTGAAGACCTGATTCGCCTTTGGGGTGCAACAAGTGACCAGTCGTGATTCGGTCTATAGAAGGGATATATCAACTTGTTGATATACCTGGGAGTTATTGGTTCTTGCTCGCTCGCTCGTCTTCGCTTCTAGCGCGGCTGTCATGTCCACTCGATGTTGGGGAAAGGTGGAATTTATAAGGCCATTTAGGTACGCAATGCGCAGAGGAAGAAGTCGACGATGTCGTGCCGCGCGCGTCGCGTATAATTCAAGAGCAGTCGAGATTCTGGAATTGAGGCTAGAGGTGGGGCGAGATGCAGGGGTGGACGGGGCCCATGTATCGAAAATAATATATGCAAGTACCGGTTGCATAATTCCTTACACCTTTATTCATATTTTATTCACATTTGTACTCGTATAGCTTTACGCCTTTGCCGCCAAGCAATCAAAAAGGTTAGAAAGAATATCTCATAGAGAGTTCAAGAAGATGCCGCAACGCCAACGACCTATTCAAAAATTTGCTGCCTCCGTCTCACGATGCTCTGCTGAGGTTCTGTTCTCCTTTGCTGGACTGTCAGAACGGATCTATTATTGCTGACAGCCATGTACAGGCAGCTGTGTACGGGAAATGCATCGTGGCAGACTATAATTCCGTACATAAAGACAAATGCGCCAACGAGTTTCTCAAGTTGAAAGACTGCTTCCTCGTAAGTAACACTTCTTACTAGCCATCTGGGCCCCGAGTTGAGCTTACAAGAGTACAATAATATAGAAGGCATCGAAGCAAGCCCGATAATAGATTAGTTGTGTTCCTCAGGGGCGTGATATACCAGGCCAGCTAGGCAGCTTAGTATGGGATATGGGAGGTAAACTACCAGATACATACGATATATGCATACCCCCATATAGGTACATATGTATCTACCTGGGTACCTAGGTACATTCAGCTCACATCTTACTCTCTTAACGCATGCTCGCCAATCGATAATGCGCAAGGCCGGCTTCCCTCCCTTTTCCAGCTAAGAGGATCTGCCCCGTAAATAAACATTCCAATCGCCGGGTTGACATATAAATAGCAACCAATGCGTGCGCATGGCAGCAACCAAGTCGCATCACAAAGGAAGCTGAAGCCGTACAGTTCTGGGATAACGACAGCAGGCAATCTGTCCACTACGCCGTCCCAGAGTAGCGATGCTTCTAGCTGGGTAGAGATCTCGCACGCTCTTTGTCCGCACTCGACAACGTATACGCCTGCGACAATCCATCGCCCGGTTAGTGAGCTATCGGGAGCACACTGCAGCCATGTCTTTTCTATTCTCGAGAGCCAGGACCAGGACCAACACACTTGACCTGCCCAAGCAGGCCAGAGAACATGTGCTCAGGCTCAACGGCGCCGGCGATCCTACTAAGGTATCTTTAACCTCACCTCTCCAGCGCCCCCTCCAGCGCCCCTGGCATCTAACATGTGCTGATCACCATTAACCCCTCCTCTTATAGGCTGACGAGCTGGCCAAGGTCCTCAGCCAGATGAAGCTCATACTCCAAGGAACACCAGGTACATTCTCCCGCCCTCAGACTTGACACAGGCTCCCCTCCCCGTCTTTCCTGCGCATACGCCGGCGTCTTTGTCCGCAGCGGTGCTGATATCTAGGCACTATCACAGAGGTAGAAAGCACTCCAGAGCAAGTGTACCAGCTAGTCACGGGCCTAATAGAAGAAGATCTTCTCCTTCTCCTTGCTCAAAACCTACATCGGCTCCCGTTCGAATCTCGCAAGGACACTCAAGTCATATTTTCATACGTCTTCCGTTTCCGACCGCCGACCGCATCGCCAAAGACGGACCCCGTCGCACTAAGCTACGTAGTCAACAACAAGCCACAAGTCTTGCTAGAGTTATGCCGAGGATACGATCACAAAGAGAGTGCCACACCCGCCGGCACGGTGCTGCGCGAGGTCTTGAAGAGCGAGGCAGCGGCGGCCATCATCTTATACGACGACGGGGAGGAACCGGGGTCGAGTCTGAAGGGGGTGACAGCAATCGACCGGGAGAGGCCGCAGAGCGGTAACGGTGTATTCTGGCGCTTTTTCGACTGGATTGACAAGAGCTCCTTCGAAGTCGCAGCAGACGCCTTCACGACCTTCAGGGTAAGTTCCGGTCGTCGTCGTGCTAGGGAATGCCTACCGAGCTGTGGCGGCTAACGAGTCTACCTCCAGGAACTCCTGACCAAACACAAGGAGCTAGTGCCTCGCTATCTCTCGATAAACTTCGAGCTCTTCTTTGACAAGTACAACCACGTCCTCGTCCAGTCCAACAGCTACGTAACCAAGCGGCAGTCGATAAAGTTGCTCGGCGAGATACTACTCGACCGCTCAAACTACAACGTCATGACCGCCTACGTGGACCGCGGCGAGCACCTGAAGATATGCATGAATCTCCTGCGGAGCGACCGAAAGATGGTACAGTACGAGGGCTTTCACGTCTTCAAGGTCTTCGTGGCCAATCCCCACAAGTCCGTCGCCGTGCAGAAGATCCTGCTCATGAACCGAGACAAGCTCCTCAACTTCCTGTCGCACTTCCTGGAGGACCGTACCGACGACGAGCAGTTCATCGACGAGCGAGAGTTTCTGATTAAGCAAATCCGGAACATGCCGCCCAATCCGGTGCCGCCAACTCGGCAGCTACCCCAGGTCGTCTAGGTGACGCATTGAGAGACCATCCAATTCAAACGGAGGGGTGGAGGTGTGTGAGGGAGTCAACACATGACAAGTTTTTCGCGTTTCCCGTCGGAATACTCGCGCTTGGCGGGACATGAGGGGACAAAACACTAGACTTATGAAACAGCCATCATGGCAGACGATGTATTGCATGTAGCTAGGCGTTCAGGTTACGATACGAGGCAGTAAGCTCGTTCAAGAATACTATTTCCGTATCGTTGTTGCCCCCGTACTCACTGGGACCCCATCACAAGTCCCTTGCCATCCACGAAGCGTATTCGTCTTTGAACTCGTCGCGCCATCGACTCAGCGGAGCCCGACCCTTCACGGCATCATTCGCACCCCACAACATCCGCTTCTTATCCATATCCTCAGTAACATCATTGTCCGGACAGAGGACCCAGAAGGAACCATGCCTCACCTTCTCTTCCAGGAAATCCACGACCTGTGCCGGACTCCAGGCCGAGTCGGGCTTTTCCCCACCCGAGCTCGCGCCCGCCAACGGTGTCCACGTCCACCCAGGCACCAGCAGATGTACAGCTATGTTCTTCTCCGACTGCAAGTCGAAGCTCAGCTGCTCGGCAACCGACTTGACTGCTGCCTTGGAGGCGTTATACGCAGGATTACCTGGTGGGTTGGTGATGCCCTGCTTGGAGCCCGTGATCACAATCGATGTTCGCGAGTCAGATGAGTGTGACATGTCTTTGATCAGAGGCAACAACGCCGAGATTCCATTGACGACTCCAAAAAGGTTGGTATCAATGACTTTTCGAAATAACCCTGGATCGGAGGCAGGGCCATCAAATGATGTTCTAACACCAACACCGGCGTTGAGTGCCAAAAGGTTGATTCGACCTAGATGAAGAACGAGAGAGTGCCTTAGAACCAGCTGCGTCAGGAAATATCGAGAACCTGGTTGACAAACCTCCAAAAGCATCCAAAATCTTAGACTTGAGGGTGGACCAATCCTCTTGTCTGCCGACATCCATTCGGACAGTGAGAGAATCTGACCCTAGGCTTTCCTTCGCGGCAGCTAGGCTATCTACGTCCCAATCCACCAAGAGCACCTGCACTGATCAAGGAACAGTAAGCGATTCTTGATCGAAAAGTGACGTGGCTCTACCGCAGATTCAGGTATAAAAGCTTACTGCCATGGCTAACACATTTCTTTGCAAGAGCAAAGCCAATTCCAGACGCACCACCTGTGATAACGGCAGTATTACCGGGACAGAAAATCGACGACATGATAAAGAGACGATCAATTGATTCGTATCAAAGCTACCATGAATGGTTTAGAATAATGTCATAGCGTAGATGTTAAAAGTGGCTTGAATGGCTGGTATGTTACCCAACCATTTCCCCGTTAAATAACAAACATTAAATATTATAACGTTATATTTTTATTTTTAAAAACGCGTTTTTAAAACGCTTTTAAAATAATTACGGCTAAATTTATTTTTTAAAAAAACTTATTTTTTATAAAAAAATATAAATATAAAAAAAAATATTAAAAATAAATAATTTTATTTTAAATAATTTTTAAAAAAGTTTTATTATTATTATTATTATTAAATTATTAATAAATAAAATATATTAAAATATATTAAAACGTTATTAAAAAATATAAAAATAATTTTATTTAATTTTATAATTTATATTATATTAAATTATATATAATAAAAAATTAAATTTTTTTTATATAAATTATATTAAATAATTTAAATATAAAAAATATATATATATAAATAATTATAATAACGTTATAAAATTAATATAAATATAAAAATTTATATATAATTATATAATTAAAATTATAATTAAATTTTATATTTAAATTATTTTTTATATAATTAAATATTATTATTTATATTATAATATTATTTTTTTATAAAAAAAAATAAACGTTTTTATATATTAATTTAATTATTTTTAATGTTTTTTTTTAACTTTTTTTTATTTTATTTATAAATTTATTAATTTTTTTATATAATATATTAAATTTATTTTTTATAATTACTTTTAATTAATATTTTAATTATAATAATAATTTTAATAAATTAAAAGTTTTATTATATAAAATATAAAACGGTTTATAATATTAATTATTAATAAAATATTTTATATTATTAAATTATTTTAATTATTAATATTATATAATTAATAATAAAAAAGTTTTTTTTATTTAAAATATATAATTATTAAATATAAATTAATTTTAATAAAAGTTTTATTATAAAAACTTTTTAAATTAAATATCATTAATTTATTTAATTAAAATATTAATTTTTTATTATAAAATATTTATAATTTATATTTTAATTATTTTATTTTTTAATAATAATATTTAAAATTAAAGTATATTATATAAACTTTTAAAAATTCATTTATTAATTTTATTTTAAAATTATTAAAATTTAATATATTTTCATTTAATATAAATATATTAAATTTTTAATTTATATTATTAATTATAATTTAATGATTAATATTATTATTAAATTTATTATTATTTATAAATATTAAATAAAACATATTATAATTTATATTATATTTAAATTTTTATTTTTTTTAATATATTAATTAATATATTATTTTTTAAATGATATATAATAATAAAACTATATTATAAAAAAATTTAATTATATAATTTTGTTACGATTTAGTGGCTTATAGGCCAAAAAAGAGACCTAACACTGGATGTGGCCAGCACAGCCAAAAGGGCCAGTCGGATAAAGGGTTTATCCGACCAGGTAGTCAAGGTCACGTGACACCCCTCGCTACCCTCGCTACCCCCGGAGCGCAGGGCGCCGTTACCTTCGCTACCCCTGGAGCGCAGGGCGCCGCTACCCTCGCTACCCCCGGAGCCAAGGGCGCCGCTACCTTGGGGCCTCCCGGCGCCAGGGCGCTTTATGAAGAATTACGGGATATATAAGAAGGACCATTTCCTTTAATATATTAATTTCATAGCTACCAACTTAAACTTATAAGTTATTTTTTAAATATAAAGGAGTAATTTTTATAAACTAAGCTTTTTAAACTTAACGTTACTATTATTTTTAAAACTAAGACCTTTTATTTACCTTTATATTAATAAGGCTTGTAACATTTTGGTAGCTTTTTAATTAATAATAATAAGTTTAATCAAGTTAAATAATTAATATAAGTAACATTTTTATAAATTAATCAATAAGAAAATCAATTAAATAATTTTATAATTTAATATAATATTGATTTTTAATATAATTTATTAAATTTTTAAATAAAACCTTTTAAGCCGTGTTAAAAAAAAAATTTAATGGTAAATATAAAGAAATAAAATCTTTAAAAGAAGAAATAGCTTAATTAATATTTAAACTTGTTAATTTATTAGCAACCTTTAAAAACCTTTTATTAATTAATAAAATATTTTAATATATTAATAATATAACTATTACTTTTAATATTTAAAAACTATAAGTTTTAAATAATATGTAAAAAAAGATTAACGTCTTTAAAGATTAATTAAAAAAAGCCTTGGTTAAGGGATATAAACCTAAGGCTTTTAAAAAATATAATAAAATCATTGATTTTAATAGATTTATTATTTAATTTTAAGCTTATTTTAAATTTTATAAGGACTTTTTTTTAAATGAAAATGATAAGGTTTTAGTTATTAAAAGATTTTTTTTTAAAAAAGCTTTTAAATGGTTTAAACCTTTTATATAAAATTATTTAAAACATAATAACTTTAGTAATATAAAAAAGAAGACTTTTTATATATTTTTAAGTTATAATAAATTTATAAAAAAACTTTATAAAATATATGGTAATTTTAATAAAGTTTAAATTATTAAATAAAAGATATTATAATTTAAATAAAATAAATTAACATTTAATTATATTATCAAGTTTAAAAAGTATGCTATTTAAATTAATATTTTTATAAATGGATTATTTATTTTATTTTATAATGGATTAAAATAAAAAGTTAAAAATAAGGTTTATAAGATAAATCATTTTAAGACTTTTAAAAATTATTATAAGCTTATTATTAAAATTAATAATTAATAGTTTCAATATAAACTTAAAAAAAAGAACCTTTAAATGCCTTTTTATAAAAAAAAAGGAAAGAATTTTTAATAAAGTATCACGTTTAATACGTATGTTAAATCTATGAATATAAATTAGATCCGTATCAATAAAAAAGATATAAGCTAAATGGAGTGTTATAATTATAAGAAAAAAGGATATTATAAAAGCTAATATAAAAGCTTTAAGAAATAAATTAAAGTTTTTAAAAGTAAAAAAAAGAATTTTGCCATTAAAACAGGACCAATTTTAAAAGTTAATATAATATAAATCGAAAAAAAAAAGCCTTAATAAAAGGAAAAGAAAAATAAAATTGTAAAGTTAATAAAATAATTTAATCTTAATTAATTTATCGCCTTTAATGCTATAGTAGCATTAATATTTTAAAAGCCTATTTAATAATAGATTTAGGAAGAGGTTATATATGGTTAATGGCTTTTAAATCATTAGAATTGGGAATTTTTTATATATAGTAAGATATTTAAAAATTAAAAAAGCAGGTTTGGATTAAAAAACCTACCTTTTATTAAACCTTTACTTATATTAAAGTTTATTAAATGTAAAACTAATTTAAATAAAAAAGGATGGATTTTTATCTTTAACATTTTAAAATAAGTAAATTAATAGGATAAGTTTTTAAAAGAAAAAGAGTTTTTAAAAAAAAAAAGTTAGATTAAATAAAAGATATATTAATAAAGCAAGTTAATTAAAAGCCCTTATTATTTTAAATATATGAAGATTTTATGGATTTTTTATTATATTGATACTTGTTTGCGTTATATGTTTAATAAAATTAAAAATTCTTTTTAGTTATATAAAATTAACCACCTAAACATAATCTATTGATAAAAAGATATAAGGAGAATATAAGTAAAGCTAAGATAAGAAATTGGTATTATTTAATTATATTTTAAGAAATTTAAAGGCTGCGTTTAAAAATGAGTTAAATGATTAAATTATATTAATATTAGATGTAAAATCCATGTAAAATTTAAAGCGTTAAAATTTCAAATTTTTAAAAAGCATTATAAGATTAATAATTTTAAATTTAAAATCATAAGTAGTAAGATTAAAATTATGAAAAAAAGTTATAACGCTTTAATATAATAACAAATTTATTTTTTTTAAAATATTATTAAAAAATATAAATAAAAGATTAAAAAGCTTTATTAAATCATTTAAAAGTTAAGAGATGTATTTAATTGGCTTTATAAAAAGCTTTTTAAAGAATAAAGATAAGAATTAAATAACCTCTTATTTATAAAAAATAAGAAGGGTAATTTATTAATAAGTAATAAATTAGTTTAAAACTTTGATAAGTTTTATAAATATTTATTAAGGAAGGGAATATTTAAATAACCATAAAATGGAACGGTTAAAAAATTTAAGTAATAATTGATTTAGGATTAGAGATTAACTATATTCATCTTTAATTGATAAATTAGCATAGTATTTTATATTGCAATAAAAAGGAAATCTATCTTATAAGAACGGTTAAAGAAAGATTATTTAATTATAATAATGAATTTATATAAAAAGAAATTGCAGATTTTAATGTATAAATTAATGATTATTTTAAAAACCTTTTATTTAATATTATGAAAATTAAGGATTAAATTATCTTTAAATTACTTTGGTTTAAAATTAGCAACTTTTAAATTAATTGAATTATTGGCATAATAGGGTGAAAATTAATATAAATTTAAAAGAAAAAGCCAGACCTAGTATCTAAGGCCTTTATAGGTTATAAAAAAATAGTATAAGTTATGGTAACATTTATTAATAAAGATAAAATTATTAAAAAAACTTTAAGTTTAAAACCTAATAGGATAAATAAAATATTTAAAGAATTTAAAAAAGAATTTTTGGCAGTTTTTTAAAAAGAAAGACCAATAGTTATAAGATTATTTAATTATATAATATATGATTATAAGATCTTATTAAAAAAAGGATATTAATCTTATTTTAAACTAATATATAGGTTAAATTAATAAGCATAATGAACGTTAAATAAATGGATTAAAAAAAACCTGGCATGAGGATTTATATAAAAATTTAAATCATTAATAAGATATCTTATATTAATGATATTAAAAAAAAAATGCAGATAGTATTTAAAAATTTAATAATAATAATAAACCAGCATTTTGAATAGTTAACAATTATTAATTATTAAACGAAATCATTATAAAAAACGGCCACGTATTAATTTTATTTAAATATATAAAAAAGTAAGTTAATGAAGCATATTAATATATAATATTTAACATTATAAATAGATATTATGGTATTTAAATAGCAAAAAAAAAGAAGTGGAAGATAACATTTTAAATATATAACAGGCATTATAAATATTTAATGATGCTTTAAAGGCTTATTAATGCCCTAGCCATTTTCTAATATATAATAATAATAATTTTATAAGAATATATTAACGTTTTTATTTTTATATTTATTAATAATATCTTTATATATTTTAACTTTTATAAAAAATATTTTAAATATAAATAATTAATTCTATGAAAGTTTAAGAAGTATAAGATCATTTTTAAATTTAAGAAATACTAATGGAAAATATAAAAAATTAACTTTTTTAAATTTATAATCACTTTTAATAAAATCTGGATATAAGAAGAAAAGTTAAAACAAGTATAGGAATGGAAATTTATCAATAATAACCTTTTATTTTAAAATATAAAAGATGTTTAATAATTTTATAAATTTTATAACTTTTTTTAAAGATTGATTAAAAACTTTATAAATATTATTAAAGTTATAATAGATATTATATAAAAAAAGCAATAACCTTTTATTTAAATAATAAAAGTTGAAAAATTTTTATAACTTTTAAAAAAAGCAATGATTATAAAATTAGTTTATTAATTTTTAAAGTTTAATATAAAAAAATAAATATATATAAATATATCTAATTATATTTATAAAGGAACTTTAAAATAATATAAAGATAAATAATGACATTTGATAATTTATTATTTAAAGGTTTTTTAAAGATTTAAATTATGTTATTTAATATATAATAAAGAATTATTTACTATTATTTAAGGATTTAAGCAATGGAAATCATATATTAATAGCATTTTAAACCTTATTATTGTTTTTTTTAATTATAATAATTTATAAACCTTTATAATAAGCTAAGAATTATTTTCATATTAATAATGTTAAAAGGAGTTTTTAAATAGATTTAATTTTAAGATTTATTATATTAAAAGAAAAGAAAATATATAAGCGGATGCTTTTAATTAATAAAGATAAAATCTAGAAGAAGTAAAGGAAAAATTAATGATTATATTTTTTAAAGAATAGTAAAAAGTATATCAAATTAAACAAATTATTATTAATAAATAATGAAATTAAGAAATTTAAAACATTATAATAAATAAAAAAAAGATAAACTTTTTTAAAAAAAAAGGGAATATATATTTATAATGGAAAAAGATACATACCATAATTAATGTAAAAAGCATTTATAAAAAAGGTATATAAAAACCTTTTATTAAAACATTTAAGAATTTTTAAAACTATTTAAAGAATTTAAAGAAACCATAACTTTCCTTAATTAAAAGTTATGGTTAAAGAAATGATTAAAGAATATAATTTATATAATAAAGTTAAAGCAATTAGGTATAAACCTTATGAAAAATTTAAACCTATAAAAATTTTAAAATAAATATAGGATATTATAATTTAAAACTTTATTATAAAATTATTTACATTAATAAACCTTATTAATAAAATTAAATATAATAATATATAAGTAATAATTAATAAACTTTTTAAATATGGAATCTTTTTTTTATTTAAAGAAATATATATAATAAAAGATCTAACATTTTTATATTTATGGTATTATATAATAAAACATAACCTATTATAAAAGATTATCTTTAATAAAGATAAGCTTTTTATATTTAAATTCTAGATAATATTAATAAAAAAGCTTAAGATTAAATAAAAGATATTAATAATAGCACATCTTTAAATAAATAATTAAATAAAAAGGTTAAATTAATTTATTAAATAATATTTACAAATTTATATCAATTATAAATAAAATAATTAGGTAAAATAGTTATCATTAATTTAATTAATATATAATAATTTAAATAATAAAAATATAAATATCATATTTTATAAAATAATTTATAAGTTAAACAATAATAAGTTTATAAATAAAATTCTATTATTATAAGCATTATAATTATTAAGTGTAATATTAAAAGTAAAAGTTAAAACTAAAAAAATATAATATCTTTAAAAATCATTTTAAAAAGATTTATAATTTTTATAAAACTGTATAATAAAATATTATAACTAGAAAAGAATTAAGGGATTAATTTTTACAAAAAAAAATAAGGTATATTTACTTTATAAAAAATAATATTTAACGTTAAAAATTTTACAAATATAAATAAAATAATCAAATAAAAAATTAAACTTTAAAAAATTAAAACCATTTAAAATTAAAAAGATTATTTTAAATATAAATTATCAATTAATATTATTAAAAGGTATGTAAATATATTTAATCTTTTATATTTTTTTATTAAAATTAATATTATAAAATATAAAAATTAATAATAAAGTAAAATTTAAAAAATGATTAATAAAATATAAAGTTGAAAAAATTTTAAACATTAAAATAATTGATTAATAATTATATTACTTAATTAAATGGAAGGATTATCTATTAATAAATAATATTTAAGAATTTAAGAAATATTTGATAAATTATATAAAAAAGTAAGAAGATTTTTATTAAAGAAATCTAAATTGGCTAGGTTAATCGTTTTAAAAAGGATAAAAAGAATATTTTAAAAAAATTTAAAAGATAATACACTAATTTAAAAATGTTTAACCTTTTTTTTAACCAATTAATTAATTTATATAGCTTTAATAACATAACGCTTCTTTTTTTTTTTTTTCTTTAATTTATTTAAAGCATTTAAATTGGATAAATTTTAAAATAATATTTTAAAACCTTATAATTACAAGTTCTTACATTAACAATAAATTTATAAAATCTTTACAATTAATTTATTTATTCTTACTTATAAAATAAATAATGTATTTTTAACATTTTACTCCTTTTAAAATAATTTTTAATCTATTAAATTAAGTTTTTTAAAAGAATTAACATTAACTATAAAACTTATATAAATCTTTTTTAATAAAATATATTAATTATATCACTTTAAATAATTAAATATAATTATATATTTAAGATTTTTTTTTATATAATAAATATAAGGTATCATATTTGTAATAATATTAAATTAATTAATATAATTAATAAGGGTAAGTTATTTAAAGTAATAATTGCATTTTCTTTTATTTTTATTTAATTTAGATGGATTGGTGGTTTGTTTTTTAAAATTAACGATGTTAGATATGGCGGATTGGTAAAGAAAAAAGAAAAGGATAGGAAGTAGGCCATACTTATGCAAGTAAGATCACTTATTTACTTATCTTTAGGGATAAAGATCTTGAAAAGAGAGGATAGTGTTACAATTTAATGGCTTATAGGCCAAAAAAGAGACCTAACACTAGATGTGGCCAGCATAGCCAAAAGGGCCAGTTGGATAAAGGGTTTATCCGACTAGGTAGTCAAGGTCACATGACATCCCTTGCTACCCTTGCTACCCCCGGAGCGCAGGGCGCCGCTACCCTTGCTACCCCTAGAGCGCAGGGCGCCGCTACCCTTGCTACCCCCGGAGCCAAGGGCGCTGCTACCTTAGGGCCTCCCGGCGCCAGGGCGCTTTATGAAAAATTATGGGATATATAAAAAGGATCATTTCTTTTAATATATTAATTTCATAGCTACCAACTTAAGCTTATAAGTCATTTTTTAAATATAAAGGAGTAATTTTTACAAATCAAGCTTTTTAAACTTGATGCTATTATTATTTTTAAAATTAAAACCCCTTATTTATCCCTATATTAATAAAGCTTATAACACTTTAGTAGCTTTTTAATTAATAGTGATAAGTTCGATTAAGTTAAATAACTAATATAAGCAACACTTTTATAAATTAATCAATAAAAGAATTAATTAAACAATTTTATAATTTAATATAATATCAATCTTTAATATAATTTATTAAATTTTTAAATAAAACCCTTTAAGCTATATTAAAAAAAAAATCTAACGGTAAATATAAAGAAATAAAATTTTTAAAAAGAAAAATAGCTTAATTAATATCTAAACTTGTTAATTTATTAGCAACTTTTAAAAACCTTTCATTAATTAATAAAGTATTTTAATGTATTAATAATATGGCTACTATTTTTAACATTTAAAAATTGCAAATTTTAAATAATATATAAAAAAAGATTAACGTTTTTAAGGATTAATTAAAAAAAGCCTTGGTTAAAAGATATAAACCTAAGGCTTTTAAAAAATATAACGGAATCATTAATTTTAACAAATTTATCATTTAATTTCAAGCTTATTTTAAGTTTTATAAAGATTTTTTTTTAAATAAAGATAATAAGGTTTTGACTATTAAAAGATTCTTTTTTAAAAAAGTTTTCAAATGATTTAAACCCTTTATATAAAACTATTTAAAATATAATAACTTTAGTAATATAAAAAAGGAGACTTTTTATATATTTTTAAGTTATAATAAATTTATAAAAAAACTTTGTAAAATATATAGCAATTTTAATAAAGTTTAAATTGTTAAATAAAAGATGTTATAATTTAAATAAAATAAATTAATATCTAATTATATTATCAAATTTAAAAAGTATACCGCTTAGATTAATATTTTTATAGATGGATTATTTATTTTATTTTATAATGGATTAAAATAAAAAGTTAAAGATAAGGTTTATAAGATAAACCATTTTAAAACTTTTAAAAATTATTATAAGCTTATTATTAAAATTAATAATTAATAGTTTTAATATAAGTTTAAAAAAAAGAACCTTTAAATGCCTTTTTATAAAAAGAAAGGAAGGAATTTTTAATAAAGTATTGCGTTTGATATGTATGTTAAACCTATGAATATGAATTAGATTTGTATTGGTAAAAAGGATATAAGCTAGGTGGAGTGTTATAATTATAAGAAGAAAGGATATTATAAAAGTTAATGTAAAAGCTTTAAGAAATAAGTTAAAGTTTTTAAAAATAAAAAAAAGAATTTTGCCATTAAAATAGGATTAATTTTAAAAGTTAACATAATATAAATTAAAAAAAAAAAGCCTTAATGGAAGGAAAAGAAAAATAAGATTGTAAAGTTAATAAAATAATTTAATCTTAATTAATTTATCGCCTTTAATGCTATAGTAGCATTAATATTTTAAAAGCCTATTTAATAATAGATTTAGGAAGAGGTTATATATGGTTAATGGCTTTTAAATCATTAGAATTGGGAATTTTTTATATATAGTAAGATATTTAAAAATTAAAAAAGCAGGTTTGGATTAAAAAACCTACCTTTTATTAAACCTTTACTTATATTAAAGTTTATTAAATGTAAAACTAATTTAGATAAAGAAGGATGGATTTTCATTTTTAATATTTTAAAGTAAGTAAATTAGTAGGATAAGCTTTTAAAAGAAAAAGAGTTTTTAAAAAAAAAAAGTTAAACCAAATGAAAGATATATTAATAAAGCAAGTTAATTAAAAGCCCTTATTATTTTAAATATATAAAGATTTTATAGATTTTTTATTATATTGATACTTGCTTGCATTATATGTTTAATAAAATTAAAAATTCTTTCTAGTTATATAAAATTAATCATTTGAATATAATTTATTGGTAAAAAGATATAGGGAGAATATAAGTGGAGCCAAGATAAGAAATTAATATTATTTAACCATATTTTAAGAAATTTAAAGATTGCATTTAAAAACAAGTTAAATGGTTGGATTGTATTAATGTTAGATATAAAATCCATATAAAATTTAAAGCGTTAAAGTTTTAAATATTTAAAAAGCATTATAAGATTAATAATTTTAAATTTAAAATTATAGGCAGTAAGATTAAAATTATAAAGAAAAGTTATAACGCCTTGATATAATAATAAATTTATTTTTTTTAAAATATTATTAAAGAATATAAATAAAGGATTAAAAAGCTTTATTAAATTATTTAAAAGTTGGGAGATATATTTAATTAGTTTTATAAAAAGTTTTTTAAAAAATAAAGATAAGAATTAAATAATCTTTTATTTATAAAAAACAAAAAAGGCAATTTATTAATAAGTAATAAATTAGTTTAAAACTTTAATAAGTTTTATAAATATTTATTAAAGAAAGGAATATTTAAATAACCATAAAATGGAACGGTTAAAAAACCTAAATAGTAATTGATTTAGGATTAAAGATTAATTATATCCATCCTTAATTGATAAATTAACATAGTATTTTATATTATAATAAAAAGGAAATCTATTTTATAAGAACGGTTAAAAAAAGATTATTTAATTATAATAATGGATTTATATAAAGAGAAATTGCAGATTTTAATGTATAAATTAATAATTATTTTAAAAACCTTTTATTTAATATTATGAAAATCAAGGATTAAATTATCTTTAAATTACTTTGGTTTAAAGCTAGCAATCTTTGGATTGATTAAACCATTGGTATAATAGGGTGGAGATTAGTACAAATTTAAAAGGAAAAGCCAAACCTAGTATTTAAGGCTTTTATAGGTTATAAAAAAATAGCATAAGCTATAATAACATTTATTAATAAAGATAAAATTATTGGGGAAACTTTAAGTTTAAAACTTGATAGGATAAATAAAATATTTAAAGAATTTAAAAAAGAATTTTTGGCAGTTTTTTAAAAAGAAAGATTAATGGCCATAAGATTATTTAATTATATAGTATATGATTATAAGATCTTATTAAAAAAAGGATGTTAACCTTATTTTAAATCAATATATAGGTTAAATTAGTAAGTATAATGAATGTTAAATAAATGGATTAAAAAAAACCTGGCATGAGGATTTATATAAAAATCTAAATCATTAGTAAGATATCTTATATTAATGATATTAAAAAAAAATGCAGATAGTATTTAAAAATTTAATAATAATAATAAATTAGCATTTTGGATAGTTAACAATTATTAATTATTAAACAAAATCATTATAAAAAACGGCCATGTATTAATTTTATTTAAATATATAAAAGAGTAAGTTAATGAAATATATTGGTATATAGTATTTAACATTATAAATAGATATTATGATATTTAAATGGCAAAAAAAAAGGAGTGGAAGATAACATTTTAAATGTATAATAGGCATTATAAATATTTAATGATGCTTTAAAAGCTTATTAATGCCTTAGTCATTTTCTAGTATATGATAATAATAATTTTATAAAAATATATTAACATTTTCATTTTTATATTTATTAATAATATCTTTATATATTTTAACTTTTATAAAAAATATTTTAAATATAAATAATTAGTTTTATGAAAGTTTAAGGAGTATAAGATCATTTTTAAATTTAAAAAATATTAATGGAAAATATAAAAAATTGACTTCTTTGGATTTATAATCACTTTTAGTGAAATTTGGATATAAGAAGAAAAGTTAAAATAAGTATGGGAATGAAGATTTATTAATAATAGCCTTTTATTTTAAAATGTAAAAGATATTTAATAATTTTATAGATTTTGTAACTTTTTTCAAGGATTGATTAAAAACTTTATAAATATTATTAAAGTTATGATGGATATTATATAAAAGGAGCAATAACCTTTTATTTGGATAGTAGAAGTTGAAAAATCTTTATAACTTTTAAAAAAAGCAATGGTTATAGAATTAGTTTGTTAATTTTTAAAGTTTAATGTAGAAAAATAAATGTATATAAATGTATTTAATTATGTTTGTGAAGGAACTTTAGAATAATATAAGGGTAAATAATGGCATTTGGTAGTTTATTATTTAAAGGTTTTTTAAAGATTTAAATTACGTTATTTAATATATAATAAAGAATTATTTACTATTATTTAAGGATTTAAATAGTGGAAATCATATATTAATAACATTTTAAACCTTATTATTATTTTTTTTAATTATAATAATTTATAAACCTTTATAATAAGTTAAGAATTATTTTTATATTAATAACGTTGAAAGGAGTTTTTAAATAGATTTAATTTTAAGATTTATTATATTAAAAGAAAAGAAAATATATAAACGGATGCTTTTAATTGATAAAAATAAAATCTAGAAGAAGTAAAAGAAAAACCAATGATTATACTTTTTAAAGAATAGCAAAAAGTATATTAAATTAGATAAATCATTATTAATAAATAATGAAATTAAGAAATTTAAAACATTATAATAAATAAAAAAAAGATAAACTTTTTTAAAAAAAAGGGAATATATGCCTATAATGGAAAAAGATATATATTATAATCAATGTAAAAAGCATTTATAAAAAAGGTATATGAAAACCTTTTATTAAAACATTTAAGAATTTTTAAAACTATTTAAAGAATTTAAAGAAATTATAACTTTCTTTAGTTAAAAGTTATGGTTAAAGAAGTGATTAAAGAATATAATTTATATAATAAAGTTAAAGCAATTAGATATAAACCTTATAAAAAATTTAAACCTATAGAAATTTTAAAATAAATATGGGATATTATAATTTAAAACTTTATTATAAAACTATTTATATTAGTAAACCTTGTTAATAAGGTTAAATATAATAATATATAAGTAATAATTAATAAACTTTTTAAATATGGAATCTTTTTTTTATTTAAAGAAATATATATAGTAGAAGATCTAACATTTTTATATTTATAGCATTATATAATAAAACATAACCTATTATAAAAGATCATTTTTAATAAAAATAAGCTTTTTATATTTAAATTTTAGATAATATTAATAAAAAAGCTTAAGATTAAATAAAAGATATTAATAATAACGCATCTTTAAATAAATGATTAAATAAAAAGGTTAAATCAATTTATTAAATAATATTTATAAATCTATATTAATTATAAATAAAATAATTAAATAGAATGGTTATTATTAGTTTAATTAATATATAATAATTTAAATAATAAAAACATGAATATTATATCTTATGAAATAATTTATAAGTTAAATAATGATAAGCCTATGAATAAAATTCTATTATTATAAGTATTATAATTATTAGATGTAGCATTAAAAATAAAAGTTAAAGCTAAAAAAATATAATATTTTTAAAAATCATTTTAAAAAGATCTATAATTCTTGTAAAATCGTATAATAAAATATTATAACTAGAAAAGAATTAAGGGATTAATTTTTACAAAAAAAAATAAGGTATATTTACTTTATAAAAAATAATATTTAACGTTGAAAATTTTGCAAATATAAATAAAATAATTAAATAAAAAATTAAACTTTAAGAAATTAAGATCATTTAAAATTAAAAAGGTTATTTTAAATATAAATTACTAATTAATATTATTAAAAGATATGTAAATATATTTAATCTTTTATATTTTTTTATTAAAATCAATATTATAAAATATAAAAATTAATAATAAAGTAAAACTTAAAAAATGATTAATAAAATATAAAGTTGAAAAAATTTTAAACATTAGAATAATTGATTAGTAATTATATTACTTAATTAAATAGAAGGATTATCCATTAATAAACAATATTTGAGAATTTAGGAAATATTTAATAAATTGTATAAAAAAGTAGGAAGATTTTTATCAAAGAAATCTAAATTGGCCAGGTTAACCGTTTTAAAAAAAACAAAAAGAACATTTTAAAAAAATTTAAAAGACAATGCGTTAATTTAAAAATGTTTAACCTTTTTTTTAATCAATTAATTAATTTATATAGTTTTAATAATATAACGCTTTTTTTTCTTTTTTTTCTTTAACTTGTTTAAGGCATTTAAATTGAATAAACTTTAAAATAATATTTTAAAACCTTATAATTACAAGTTCTTACATTAATAATAAATTTATAAAATCTTTACAATTAATTTATTTATTTTTACTTATAAAATAAATAACGTATTTTTAATATCTTGCTTCTTTTAGAATAATTTTTAATCTATTAAATTAAGTTTTTTAAAGGAATTAACGTTAACTATAAAACTTATGCAAATCTTTTTTAATAAAATATATTAATTACATCACTTTAAATAATTAAATATAATTATATATTTAAGATTTTTTTTTGCATAATAAGTGTAAAGTATTATATTTGTAATAATATTAAATTGATTAATATAATTAATAAGGGTAAGTTATTTAAAGTAACAATCGCATTTTCTTTTGTTTTTATTTAATTTAGATAGATTGGCGGTTTATTTTCTAAAATTAACGGTGTTAAATATAACAGATTGATAAAAAAAGAAGAAAAGGATAGAAAGTAAACCATGCTTATACAAGCAGGACCACTCATTTACTTATCTTTAAGGATAAAGATCTTAAAAAGGGAGGATAGTGTTACAATTTAGTGGCTTATAAGTTAAAAAAGAGACCTAACACTGGATGTGGCCAGTACAGCCAAAAGGGCCAGTCGGATAAAGGGTTTATCCGACCAGGTAGTCAAGGTCACGTGACACCCCTCGCTACCCTCGCTACCCCCGGAGCGCAGGGCGTCGCTACCCTCGCTACCCCCGGAGCGCAGGGCGCCGCTACCCTCGCTACCCCCGGAGCCAAGGGCGCCGCTACCCTGGGGCCTCCCGGCGCCAAGGCGCTTTATGAAGAATTACAGGATATATAAGAAGGACCATTTCCTTTAATATATTAATTCCATAGCTACCAACTTAAGCTTATAAGTCATTCTTTGAATATAAGGGAGTAATCCTTACGAACTAAGCTCCTTGAACCTGACGCTACTGTTATCTTCAAACCAAAACCCCCTATTTACCCCTATACCGACAAGGCTCGTAACAAATTTATGATTATTTTAATAATTATTTTTTATTAAAAAATTATAATATTTTATAATTTATAATTATTTTAAATAAATATTAATATTTTTTTAATATATATATTATAATTATATTTTATTTTTTATATATTTTTAAAAAAAAAATTATAAAACGTTAATTTTTTAAATTTAAATTATATTATATTATTATATTTATATTTATTTTATTTAAAATATTTATTTTTATTTTAAAATTTAAATTGAATTTAAAATATTATAATATTAAAATATATATTAATTTATAATTTAATTTATTAAATATTTTTTAATATATTATTATTTAATAAAATTTATTAAAAACTATATTATATAATTATATTTATAAATAAACCATTAATAAAAATTATAAAAAGTTAAAAAAAATTTAAATAACTTTTTTTATTTATATTATTTTATTTTAATAAAACTTATTATAACGTTATTAATATTAATTAAAAGTTTTATAATTTTAAATTTAAATAAAATTATATTAATATATTAAATAAATTTTTTTTATTTAATAAATAAATTAAAATATTATTTATATAAATATTATAAAAATTATTAAAATAATTTATAAATATATTATTTCTAAGTTTTTAAAAATTAATAAATTTAATTATAAATATAAATAAAATTAGTTTTCATTAATATTAATTATATTAAATTTAAAATATTATAAGTCTTTTTAATTTTAATTTTAAATAAATATAATATAATATTTAATAAATCTTTATAATTCGATTTAATGGTTTTTCTATTCAAATTTTAAATTTATAATAATTTATATAACATAAAAACCTTTTATTTAATTTAAATATAAATAAAATTAATAATATTTATATTATTACATTTATTATAATAAGCTTTTTAAAAATATGTTTTTTAATATATTTTTTATAAATATTCTATTATATTTTTTATTTTTTTAATTTAATTTTATAATTTATATTAAAATAATAAAATAATAATTTATTAAAAATATTAATATAATTATAATATTTTATAATATTATAAATATTAATTTAATTAATTTTTAAACGTTATTTTTTTATAAATTAATAAAATAATATTATATTAATAAGTATTAAATTT